>JBAMBO010000530.1:0-217000 GCA_037044535.1 Lordiphosa magnipectinata
TAAAGGTCAAATTACATTCCTATCTACAAAATTAAAATATATAACTAATTTTAATAATAATAATATTAAGTAATTGTTCGCTGATTCTTATGTTTTTGTGACTGTTGCAATAGTAAATAAGTCACAAATAACTAAATAAAAATATTCTTTATGCACAAATTTCGAACTTTTAGACCATAGTGCACTGAACTAAAAATTTAAAATAGCTGCCATTTCTACAAAAAATTTTTTAATTTTTTTCTGGAGGTTCACACTATAAAGGCATTGATGCTAACTCATTTCTCGATTTTTTTCCGGATGCAGTATACTCCTGCAATCGTGCGAAAATTAGACATTTTTTTTTTTGGAGACCCTTCTTTGGAGGCCGAGAACTTCTTAACCGCACCATAAATTCACTTTTTTTTAAATTTTGTATTTTTCTCAATAAATTGCCCTACCAAATACAAAACAGCAGAATTAAAAAATTCTTAAGCGTTTTCTTTCCAAGATTTTTTAAAAATCGGTCAAATTCGGCTGTCTAAACTAGAAGACACCCTTAAGCCAGCATTAAAGTATCGAGCAACACAAAGCGCCATCTGGCGAACAAGAGATGAACTAGCATTGAGTTTGCGGGCGAGCTGTGCATGTGTGTTGCCCAACACTGATTGCAAGTGACTACTTGAAACTGTAAATCAGCAGCTTTCGATCATGTTTCATGTTTTCCAAGTTGTTTTCTAATATTGCTAAGTAGTTAATTTCGAAACACCATTTTTGGATTGTTGTTTCCCATCTCCCCATCTTCAGCACTATCGATGTCCGCAATATCGTCTTAATACCCATCTCTATCTGCATGGTAATTCCGCGTGGGCCTCGTGCGGTCACACTGTCCACTAGTTGGCGTGCGAACCTCTCGTATGTTACGTGTGTTTTCGGCATTTTCGATTTATTTTTTCGTTTCCTTCCTCTTTTTTTTGTTGTTGTTATGATGATGATGATTATTGCGTGCGTGCAGCCACATATTAACCAAATAATACTTTCCACCTTCATCCGTGTGCATTAAGCAAAAACTCGGCTGTTTGATATAACAATCCCATTCTCAAACACACACACAAACTTATATGTATATAGGTTTATATGTATGTAGCTTCCCCTGAACCTGAAGCAGAATTAACATTGCATTCTGAACGGTGGGCACAAAGCCCGCTTCAAAGAGTTAAACAAACAAAAGCCACAAAACCAAAGCGAACAAAAACGCGTGGCTAAGAACGCCGCTAAAGCCCAACAAGAACAACACAACCACAAGATGGTAAGTTACTTGTTTTGTTTGTTTAATTTTTTTTTTTAAAGCATGACTGTATATTTTTCTTTGTTGCTTAAAAGTCCAGCAATCTGATGGCCAACAAAATTTTAGTGAGTTTTCTTTTTGCACACACACACAAACGTTGAGAGAGGGACGCAGCGGAGGCAGCAGCTGAGCGTGCATGTACGCTAGCCATCTCGCTTGCACTCACACATGTGCGTGGCCACATGGTTGTTGATGAAGCAGCCAAAGCAGCAGCAGCAGCACCAAAAACAAAAACAAATTTAAATGCAGAAGAAAAGTCATTTCATTCAATAGTTTTTCTCCTCAGCTGCTGCGGCTGCTGCTGGCTGCTCTTATTTGTAACTTACATTAACTTCTGTTTGTTTATCCAACTTGTTATGATGCTTAGTTTTTGTGATATTTCTTATAATCACACACTGGTTTCCATGGCGGCCTCATGGTCTGACCCACCGACCATGTGTTTTTCTTCATTTTTGTTTCTCGCAAATTAATCAAGTTGCGCTAGGTTAGGGTTAAGGCCATGCGATCTCCGCTGTTGCCGGCAAGGTGTGTTGTGGCGGCGGAGGGGTAGGGGAATTTGGGTTACGAGGAGTGTGGGCCAACTTTTGTTTCAATCGCATTCGTTTACCGGCTGTTTATTGTTTGTTTAAAGTTTTTTTTAGCGTAAATAGTGTGTTAATAGGTGGAGTGCATTTTGTACTCTATGCGAGAAGCTGTCTGACTTTGCATTGAAGAAAGCAACGAAACACACTGTTGGGAGTAGCGTCCAACAGTTAAGTTGAAGTCTGATTCAAACAACTTAAATGAAGGTACATTCTTTTTGTGGAATTGAGTTTAAATGTGCAAAATTGAGTGATTCCTTTTTTGAATGTCAATCGGTTCAGAACATGGCATTGGACTTGCCCAACTTAATAGCCTTAATTATAGCACATCTCTATTTAAAACAGGAATGCTAATTGCTTAGGTATCATGAGTGGTTCGAAAAGGTCCTAAACCAACGGTACGATTCACAACACACCTATTAAACCAAACCCTGGTTTCGGTTCAGTGCAGAGAAGTATTTACAGTCTTGTTCGAGACAATAAGAACAACAACTCCAAGTAAATTCCTAACGTTTTTCCTTGCCTATGCTACAATGTTGGCTTCTTCCCAGTTTGAAGTGATTTTCACAAGTATTCGATAATAAAATTACTACACATAAAGCACTCTAAGGCCCGATTTTACATCTTCCACGTGGAGCTATCTGTCACTTAAACAGAGTAAATATGAGGTTTATCTGACACATAGCAGATATCTGGAAGAAGAGAAATCGCCCCAAAATGAGCATATACAATCCATTGGTTATGTTTGAATCTAAACTACGGGAATTCCCCGGATTGTGATAAGTAAAACTAACTAACTAACACACCACTTTGTTCTTATTTTTTCGAACAGCCTATTTTCGCCTCAATTTAACAAAGTTGTTAGAACAACAAATTAAGGACATAGCAGGACATTAATTCTTGCGTTTATAAAAACCTTATTATGTGTGCTGTTAAAGGAATAAAAGCAGAAACTATAAAAAATTATTCTAATAATTTTATAGGACGAATTCAGTTTTAATTTGTTATGTGGGCTTATTATCTATTAATAATTTTTATACCCGTTACTCGCAAAGAAACCGATGACCATTTTGTAATTGAGGGGACGACCGCAAGGTTTTCAATATCGTATATTTAAATTTTTTTTTCATCCGATTGACTTGAAACTCGGTTTGTAAGCATAGTAGGCAAAATAATTGGACACGTTTGTTCCCGATCTGCCTACGAGGAAAATGGCCGGAAAATTCTGCAAGCAAAAAACTATTTTTCATACGGTTGGCTTGAAACTCGGTTTGTAAGGATAGAATATGAAATAAATTGAAATGTGATTTTCCAATTTTGGTAAATCCGCCCCTAGGGAGTGAAAATGCCCTGAAAATTCTGCAATGCAAAAAACAATTTATCATCTGATTGACTTGAAACTCGGTTTTTAAGGACAGAATTCGAATTCATTTGTGATTTCATTATCTGATGTTGAAAAATCCGCCCCCAGGGTGTGAAAATGCCTGGAAAATTCTGTATGTAAAAAACTATTTGTCACCCAATTGACTTGAAACTGGCGAAATAATTTGAAATTTCAGTGTCCGATGCAGGAAAAACCGTCCGTATGGTATGAAAATTCCCGGAAAACTCTGTATGGAAATCACTACACTAAACTCGGTTTGTAAGGATAGTATGCGAAGAAATTTGTAATCATTTCCGAACCCATAGAGTAAATATATTCTTGATCAGCATCAACAGCCGAGTCGATATAACCATGTTCGTCATATGTTTGAAATTTCCTGAATTCAGAACATTCTTCAGTTGGTAGTGTTGCTCCCCGTTACTTTTATTGCACTACTTAGCGTTGGTCTTCTCGGTTTATTAACTGCCAGGTACGTTCTCAAGGAGCTTTCGATATCTACTGCATCCCAGCTCTCCAATATAGTCCTGAAACGGCGTCGGTATAGCCGACTTTATAGTTTTGAACATGAATATTAATGCTCGAATACTAAGAGTGAATTACCTAACCGAAACGAAACCGCGGTTTGCTTTCATTTTAAAATCATGTTATAAACAGAACCGGTGGTTCATGAGCCATTGAACCAAACCAGTCCTTATTCCTGATCAATTTGCAACCCTGTATTATAATGAGGATCTAAGAATATAGGATGCACTATTTTCAAAGGGACTGGTCTCGCGTTTTTCTATTTCATAATACAAAAGTTTTGCTAAACCAGATTATTTTTTGAAAGCTTAAGACTTAACCAAATACACAAACTAAGTGCCAGCTTTACAGACTAGTTGTTGCACTCAGAAATGAAACTGTACCGGTACAATGTTTAGGTTCTTTTAGGTCTTTTCGGTTTCAAAAATATCGGTACACAAAAAATTTAAAATATCGGTTTTGATTCTGTGTTTTAATCGGCTTTTCTCGGTATACGGTTTCGGTTCTGGTTGCGGTTAGATTCCCTGTCCAAAAGACTACGAAATTTGAGTTTATATTATTAAGAAGATCTGATAGATGACAATTTTAGTAAATGAGAAGTGAAGGTCCAAAAAAAAATCGCGAAAATTTGTTAAAAATTTGATAGATGGCAATTGTCGACGGGTAAATAGGTGGTGTAGGCTAATCGCTCAAAAAACAATCGCGAAGTTTTATAATGAGGACGGGTAATCATTAGGGTAAAGAGAAGGTGTAGATGGAACGGTCCAAAAAAATTTGGAAATTTTTGGAAGACGGTTAAATAGACGAGTAAATAGATGGGTAAACAGCCCGGTGAAGGGACGGGTAAATAGGAGGTGTAGATCAAACGGCCCAAAAAATCTCAAAATTTTACAAATTCTATAATGAGATTTGATTATGCTGAAGATGGGTCGAAAGTTCTTGAAAATGTCGAATTTACTCAGTTTCCGTATGCGATTAGATTATATTGAACACCGGTGAGTAGATAGATAGGACCACAAATTCGCGAAATTTGGTAAATTTTATAATGAGTATAGATTATCATGAAGATAAATATTAAATGTTAGGGTAAATAGAAGGTGTAGATAGAGCTGTCCAAAAAATCGCCAAAGTTGCAAAATTCATATATGTTTGAGTTTAGATTGTCATATAGACGGTTAAATAGACTGCTAAATAGACGGGCAAAATAGATGGGTAAATAGAAGTGTAGATCAAACGGCGTAAAAAATCGCTAGATTTTACAAATTTTATAATGAGTTTTGATTATTCTGAAGATGAATAAATAGACGAAATAGACGGATGGTAAAGATCGAAAGTTCATGAACTCCGGTAAATAAATAGATGGTGAAAATCAAAAGGACCACAAGATTGCGAAATTTGCTAAATTTTAAATTGTCTAGATTATCATGAAGATTTGATAAATGGCAATTGTAATGTAAGCTTCACTTCTTTGTTTTGTGTTTAAAATACTAAAGGGGGCGAAGGAACCCGCGCCATGGCAGCTAGTATATTATATTTCTAAATTGTACACTATTTTTTTTAGCATAATGATTTAAATTTATTTCGGTTTTGGTGGATCATTTTGTGGAAATGCCCATATGTCTCTTAAATTCAATGTAAGTTGCCCTTGGGTAACAGTTAAAATTTAAAATAAAATTATATTTACCAAAAGAACGGATTCTCAGTTGAGGCATTAAAAGGTGAACAGTTGCGGCTGAGACCTTAAGGTCCTTAATGATGCGGGTGTTTTTTTTTTTTTTTAGGCACCAAAATGAAAATTGCAAAATACACACGTAGTCTGGCGTAATTGAATTGGTTGCGGCCATATCTCTTATTAGACTCAAAAAATGCAGTTCTCTGTCCTCATAGTACTGCTTTGGCATCTGCATTTTGAAAGCAGCTGTTCTTTGTGTTCAATTTATCAACTGAATGGCAATAAAGCACGGTTCTCCAAGAAGTGAGGATAGAAAATGAGTAAATGATTTTTAGCAGTATTATTTTTGTATTTGTATTTATTGTTATATTCCTATTGTTACATGCTAAGCGTATTTTAACGCACTAGTCACAATAGTTTAATGAAATCTATTCATATATAGTGAATGTTATTATACTACTAATACTTGTTCTAACAATGGTATATATCAAAATGAATATCCAGATTAACTTACTGATTTTTAAATAACTGCATTACTAATATTTTTAATATTATGGGGTAACTGGTTTCAGATGCGAACAGCGTATATAAAGTAGTGTTTCGTTGAACTAGCTAGTGTATATCTTAAGCAAATAATTATTATTGTTCTTTCTTGAGTAGGTAAATATGAGTTTTTTGTACAGGTACCGTGGTGCTTTCGTATTAATAATTTGTGTGCAATAGGACAAGGGCTCTCATGATTATCCATCCATCCAAGGGGAGTTTGAAAATTTAGCATGCAGCGGCTGAGATATGGTCCGTTAAAATTGTAAACATACCTGGCAAAGTTTTTAAAACAACATTGAGCTTATGTCTAAAACTAGCATCGCTGTTTCCAAAGACTTTAACACCATAGAAAAGTCCAGAAGTTAAATTTGATTTAGCAATTAAAAGCCGTAAAATTATTTTTTATACTCTGTACCAAAGGTAGTTTGTGCAAAAGTATGTAACATTTCCGACACTATAAAGTATATATATTCTTGATCAGCATCAACAGCCGAGTCG
Organism: Lordiphosa magnipectinata; assembly: GCA_037044535.1. Taxonomy (NCBI): domain Eukaryota; kingdom Metazoa; phylum Arthropoda; class Insecta; order Diptera; family Drosophilidae; genus Lordiphosa; species Lordiphosa magnipectinata. The sequence goes on from JBAMBO010000530.1 coordinate 6,528, forward strand.
ATATAGCCATGTCCGTCTGTCCGTCGCTATTCGCTTGAAGAAAGTTGGGAAGTATTTAAAACATATTTCCAAAGTGGTGAGTCCTCGACTCAAACTGTGCGAAATTTGAAAAAAACCTTTAACAAAAAAAATGTTCCCAAAACTCAATTTGTGGATCATTTCGTGAAGCGAGTTCGTGAAACTCGAATGTTGGTGGATAAACCAACCCGTGTACGTACTCGTCCGGTGCGCTCGACCGAAAATATTGCTGCGGTTGCTGAAAATGTGCGTTAACAACCATCGACGTCAACTCGCCATCGATCTCAACAATTGGACATTTCGCGCACTTCTTTGATGCGAATTTTGCATAAAGACCTTGCCATGAAGCCATACAAAGTTCAATTGTTGCAGCAGCTAAAGCCAATTGAAGCCGAAGCTGGTGAATTTGACCGAAAAATCATCTTTTCGGATGAAGCACATTTCCACCTCGGTGGTTATGTTAATAAACAAAATTGTTGCATCTGGGGCACAGAAAACCCGCATATCGTCGTCGAGAAGCCAATGCACCCACCACGTGTCACCGTTTGGTGCAGATTTTGGTCTTGAGGCATCATTGGTCCATTTTTCTTTGAAAATGAAGGAGCCACCGTGACCGTGAATGGTGAGCGCTACCCCGCAATGTGATTGGTTCTTCGAGGAAATTGAAGCGGAAGACTTGGACGATATTTGGTTTCAACAAGACGGCTCAAAAATTGGGTGGATCGAATGGGCTACTGCAAAGTCAGCCGTGGTGGTCATTTGACCGGAATTGTTTTTCATAAATAAATGACATGGACCAACCTTTCCATTAAATGTTCAACCTTTGAAGAATATCTAGCCGTTTTTTTTTATAGCCAAATTTAATTCCAATTTTTAAATGGACCACCCTGTAGATGGATCGTACCTTCCGAGATATTTAGTAATCAAGATTTGATCGATTGACCAAACAAATGATAATGATCGATAGCTTGACCGACTTTCTTACAAGTTTTTTTTCTTATCACAAGTGGACATAAGTAAGCTATACCATTGTTCCGCAGATTTCAAGCATTTTTAAATGCTGCTCTTGCTAGAAGAGTTGGCAAGGAGATCCAAATTATTGTTATATTTCTATGTTCAAAATGTAATACAATTTAATGAAAACGAATAAATTCCTAATAAATTAAGATACAAACAAAATGGAATAAAACAAAATATTCTCATCAATTATCGCAATTATAACTAATTGGGCAAAACTTGTATTCGTGCGGTATTCATTCGTTTCGGTTGAACCTGACACTTATTATTGGTATGCCCTATTTTAACGTCTTTGGCACACATCTTGTCGCATGTTTTCTTCTACTTCTCATCGTTCAATTTTTTATGCCAATCCTGGGTACTCATCGTTGACAACTTCTTCATAGCTTCCTTCATAAAGTCAGACGCTGTCAGCATTATGGATTCATCAACCACTGGTTGAGAGGTTATATTTTCTTTGATTTCTTTGCAATTTCCTCAGTATCTCGGAACTGAGCTTATCCCTTAGTGTGGTCTTCCACATGCCAATCATGCATTTTATCCGTTTCAGTTATTCCCTCCGCAAAAGTTATGGATTGATCAAAGTTAGGGGAGAACGTTTGAAATTTACGCATATAGTCTTAAAATTGTTCAAGTCAGATAAAACATATTTGGTATCATTTTGGTCACAGGACGCGATACTGGCAACGACTGTCTCTTATCCAGCAAGGAGTTTGGGAGTCTTGTTCGAGGCAATCAATATACCACGTCTAAAATGTGAACAAATGGACCAATTTTATTCCGATCCTCACCCTTCATCACTCCTCAATTTATGAAAAATTGTGGCAGGAAGATAGCCGAAGCTATCGGGTGGTTTACGTTTGGACCAACCTTGATCGAGACAGTACAAGGCTGCAAACAATACTTGAAAGAAAAGGAGAAACTTGGTTACTTTTGAAAACTCTTGCTGGCGGCATAACTAACCTCGATTTCCGAATTAATGCCCAAGTGGTTCGACTTCAGCAGTAGGCATATCAGCGTCTCGCTGAGCTCCAGGTACTCAGCACTGCCAAAGACCGACTTGCATATTCAGCCTGCCATCACTTTGTGCCAAGAACGCACCAAACTCATTGTACCAGCGACAATTCAGCAGAGACCAGCATTGTTTTAGCAGTTCCTCCATCTGAAGAAAACTCGCCGCCCTTGTGGTCTCAATGAGATCGGTCTCAGCCATTCGACCTCCATATGAGATCATCCAATCGTAAGCCTGTTAGTGTTAGTTCTGGGTTGTTGAATTTGATAAAGGGCCCCTCCACAAATGGCGTCAGCCGTCGGCCTTATAGAGAGTACCCGGGAATGGCATACAGAATCAATACCATGCACACGCACTGTCATATCCGGGGTAATGGTATTCGTTGGCCATAGTATGTACCGGCATAGCATTGCGATGCATTGACATAGTTTCGATAGAGCTATCCTCGCCCGTCATGTATCTTATCTCAAGACGGTTCTGTTTAAAGTCTTTAAATTCTTCACGAAATCGATCTAAAATGGACAGTAGATAGCTAGAAAGACAAAAAGGATAATGGTGTAGGTGTGGGTGTAGGTAGCCGGAATGTCGTATAATGCTTACCTTTTAAATTCGTCTGCTGAGGACGCAAGTTGCACAAATTGGAATATTTATTGAAAAAGTAGCCAAATATGTCTTGTTTTTTTTCAATTTTGTAAGTTTGGAAAAATAGTATTACATTTTTATACAATGTTGTTGCTCGAATGAAAAGCAGATACTGAATGAGGTACAAAAACTTTTCAAGACAACTCACAAACAGTTGGAACCAAAAAAAGCAAGGGTGACTACGTTTAATGGAAGAACACTCGAAATAATTGTTTTAAGCTTAGTTTTTTATACCCTTGTAGAGGGTATATTAAAATTGTCCAGATGTCTGTAACGCATAGAAGGAAGCATCTCCGACCACACAAAGTATATATATTCTTGATCAGCATGACGAGCTGAGTTGATATAGCCATGTCGATCTGTCCGTCCGTCTGTTTCTATGCTATCTCCTCCGTCATTTTTAAAGCTATCTTAACCAAACTTTGCACGAAGTCTTTTGGTACAAATACGCTGCACATTTGTCGAAACCGGCCAGATCGGATGACTATAGCATATAGCTGCCATAGGTACCATCGGTCGAAAATGTTGTTTTAGTGAGAAAAACTTTTATGTCTTCAACGCAAACGTCCCCGAACCTTGTATTTACAAGTTTTCTATGCTTTCACATAATTCCACCAAGTTTGATTGGACAACTATATAGTACAGCTGCCATAGAAATTAGGTGTAGAAAATGTATAAAGGAGGCCTTGTCAAAAATGTGTACATTTGGCGGAATGTACATATTTGTGTCAGTGGAATCAGGCTACTAATTTATAAAAATCATACAAGCTACAAGGTATATAAACTTCGGTCGAGCCGAAGTTAGCTTTCCTCTATTTTTTTTTTAAATCAATTGGATAAAACTAGCGGACAGAAATGAAATCATTTCTTTTAAGTCTTAAGAAATTGCCTCTCACAAGTAGACGGCCCAAGGAGTGCACTTGCGGCGTCACAGCAAGTGCAAATTGGTTGGTATATATAGGTATATGTTCTTACTCAGCATCGACAGCTTAGTCGATATGGCCATGTCCGTCTGTCTGTCCGTATGAACTAACAGATCTCAGAGATGGTAAGAGATAGAGGTTTGACATGTATGGGACATATAGGCAGATCATGTATATATTCAGTTTTTGCCACGCCCCCTCCCGCCCCCGCTATTAAAAAAAAAACGACATATCTTCCATAGTTTTGTAGATAAGTGGTTCGTACCTTCTGGAGATATTTAGTAATCAAGATTATATATCGATTTGCTGAAGGAATGGTGAAGATAGGAGAAACGATAGTCGAAACAAGAAATTATGATGGGTAGCACCGGTCACAACGGTGATGGGCAGCACTTCACACAATTAATAGCTTCTTTTCCATTTTGTGTGGCTTCTAACTTAATTTAATCTTTTTTGATCTAATTTGACTTTCTTATTTGTTTTTTTTCCATTCATTTATTATTTTTACATCTTTTTTGTCACTTTTGATTAGCAACTTACGATGTAGTGGATAAGTTTTTAGTTCGTATGTTACAATTTATGTTTGGATTGCAGGTTACGATTCGTAGTCTTGAAAGTTGCCAAGGGAAGATTCTCAAAAGTCTTCTTCTGGCTCTGACACAATTTATCCTTCTTCTGCGAAGTAGTTGCCTTGCTAGCCGATTTGAGTATCCTCTGAGTCTCTCAATGCAGTCTGCAGATTGTTTGACAATAACGCCGCCTATGATTGGGACATTTAGTTCCTGTTCTCCTGCCTTCTCGTGCACATGTACCAGGGCGCTCCCGTTAGTCTGCGCATTGTAACGCTGATTGCGCCTGATTTTTAGACATTTTGTGAGTAATAATTCCGGCAAGCATTTGGCTCTTATGCATGTGAATTGCCGATTGTGTTCGGCCTCCAGGGGCTATGACTGGGGAACTCTGCAATAAAGAATTCAATTCGAAAATAGATAATCAAAAATAGTTAATTTCACTGTTCTAAACAGAGCATTTAATGTTTGCCTTCATGTAATTATCTGTAAATGTGAGAATTATGTTAAGGTGTTATTTCTCTTATTTGAGTTGCCTCTAAAAAAGCCTCGGGAAGTAATGAGTTGGCTTTAAAAAAAACTCATGAGAAACTTAGGCTGATTTTCATATTATCAGAACATTTTTTGATCTTCTCGCATTGACATTTACACTATCTGAGCGACTCATATGAAAAATTCATGCGAGAACGCAGACAAGTGAAATAAAAGCATAATTAATGTTTTCAGGTATCAAATAGTCTTATTACTATTTGGTAGAATAGTCATAGCAATTTATCCAATTATCGTTGTTAAGCCGCACGCAAAATAGTTCAGCGATATTTGGGACAACACTACTTATATTATAATTCTTAACTACTTTAAGTGTGATCAGTCATTTTCATTTAAAAGTTTGATAACTTGGACGTTATTAAAAAACAAACATGTTGACACAAAAATTAGATTAGCTATAAAAAATTATTATGCTACGATTTGTTGCGATTTTCGAAGTGGATTATTAAGTCAGGTGTTCATCGATAATGCTCACACAACAGAGTTTTTAAGAAATCAAAGTCAAGAAAAAGGTATCTTCGTTTGTCGACGTCAGAAGAAGCCCCGAACCTTGTTTTAGAGGTACCACATTCTGAGTGGGGAAATTACTTTGAAAATTGTCTGGGATCCACCAGGGAACCAAACCGTAACCATACCGCTAAATCCACCTAATAAACCTAAGCGCAAACCGATCCAGCCACAAAGCAAAACGGTTCGGATCGGTTCAGTTCACTGACGACTTTAAAGACGTAAAGCGCTTATCTTCAGACAATGATACTTGAAAATTTGTGAATTTTTATATATAGGTACAGTTGTATTCGACATTCGGTTATTTAAGGTTTCTTTGATGGACTTAATTGATCCTTAGCATGGTCGGATTGAGGTAGTTTTTAAGGATGTCTTGTCAACCATTTTAAATCATGTGATCCAGTACCTCTCCTGCAATTGTTGGCAGACCTCTTAATATACCTGTCATCAGACTGCATTCGTTCCTTGGGAGAAGCGAATTTATTTGTGTATCAGTACTATGTACGATACAGATTTTATTGCAAGTTTTATTGGAAGGCGTAAAATGGCTAACAAACTCTGCTTTATAAGTTTTTGAACCTTGAACCCATTGAAAATGGGTAAAAGGGGATCATGAAGTTGTGAAAAAGTATGTAACAGGGAGAAGAAAACATTTCCGACCACTTACAGCTTATATATTCTTGATCAGCATGTCGAGCTGAGTTGATATAGCCATGTCCGTCTGTCCGTCTGTTTCTATGCTATCTCCTCCGTCAGTTTTAAATATATCTCAACCAAACTATGCACGAAGTCTTAAGGTACAAATACGCTGCACATTTTTGGGAACCGGACGGATCGGATGACTATAGCATATAGCTGTCATAGGAACGATCGGTCGAAAAAGTTTTTCTAGTGAGGGCAGTTTGGTCAAAATCTGATGAATATATCGAACAGCTGCCATATAACAAACTGGCAAGCAAATGATCAAAGTAGTGGCGCCATATATTGCTGAGTTTGGGAAAAGTCTCAGCTAAGAATGTTCGACGAAAATCATTTAAAACCTTAATTTATATAAATTACACAAGTTGCAAGGGTATATAAACTTCGGTCGAGCCGAGGTTAGCTTCCCTCTATTCATTTTTATGAAAAAGTTTTTTTTTTAATAAAAAAAAAAATTATATAAATTTATATAAAAAGAGCCACTATGCGGCCAGTTACAGAGATAAAACCAAATCAGTTTTATCGTTTGCCACATTGTTTTATTTTTTTGTGGGCGAAATTGTATGTGCCATACAACATTAATAAACTGCAGATTAGTTGCTGCTATGTGAAGTGTATTCAATTGATTCACTGTTACTTGCAGATTGTCATTTGTTGTTTGTCATTTGCGACCTTTGGGTGCATTTTTATAATCTTATCTGTAAGTTTATCCAGATGTTTGTAACGCAAAGAAGGAAACATCTGCGAACACAAAGTATATACTATATGTTCTTGATCAGTATGACAACTTGTTGTCATTTTGGTGTGGTTGTGGTTTTTGGGTGACGGCTTTGGTTCGAAACTCGCTTTTGCCAAATAATTTCTTTAATATAGTACAAAATAATAATCGTAATTTCTTCAAAGTTGGAAAATCCTGTTCAGCTTGGACTTAAGTCGACGATCATTTAGAACAAGGGCACCCACAGCCAGCTTACGGCCGCGTAGACACCAATAGCAAGCAACAACAGAAAAAGCAAACCGATTATTGCCTGCGATATTTTCAAACGAATTCATTCGTCCCCCAACAACAAAATCTGCATTGAGGACGACGCATACACATATTTGTTGTTGTGTTCGAATTTGCAAGAGGCATAGGAGAAAAAAGAGAAGAGAGATCACATATGAAGTTGTTGTTACCCAGCGGCACACAGGTGAATGAGGTTGGTCCAAAATATGCATCGGAGTAGGTGCCAACGTAATGAAAATATCTCGCTACGTTTCAAATACACAGTTGTGTGTAGAGATTTTTTGTAACTTTGACATCGTGTGACTTCGGGTCGAGTTGTTGTTCGTGTGTATATTACAGCTGTGTCATGTTTGTGTCAATTGACTTTTGAAAAAGTTGAAAAAGTCAAGTTGTAAAAATGCAATCTTTGAAAATAAAGCCGATTCGCTCAAATTCACTGCAAACAGGAGAAAATTGATTTAAAGATCTAAAAAGCTATGAACCAAATCATTAGGGCTGACAAGCTTAGGAACCTGTCCGCGAACCGAACGTTGGCGTCAGATGTGCCTCCGTCGACTTTACCTTGAAGGCAGTGACACCAAAACACGTCTAGACTTAATATCGGTCAAAAATAAACTAAAAATGTCAATTTATTTGCTTATGTCAATATATGTCGCGAACAGGTAAAAAATATGTCAAGTGGAGCTGGTACCTATTACCCTGTATTACCCTTTTTGCTGCGGTACCTGCCTCCCCTCCCCCATGCTGAAAAGCAAGCAAAACAGTTACAAAACAATGAACAAACATAACTTCGGTGTTCTTTGTCTGATCTTATGATGAATTTCAGAATAGAATGATAACTTACATTCATTTTTAAAACAATCTGAGATCGACGCTCGTAAACCGAATCGCGAACCTAACCAGTGTTCTTTCCAAACACTGAACCGAATCAAAAACCGTAAACGCGTAAAACCTGATGTTACGCGCTGACCTAAAGAAAAATTATTTTTTCGCTTAAGTCGTTCTCTGTCTTTAAAATCGCAAAGTGTTCTTTCTACTTTCGGTTTGGTTTAGTAGGTTGCACCGATTGGCTTCCATCACCATGTCATGTTGAGCATCTGCTTCGTTCCTTGAGATGAGTATATAAGCCTTCGGTGTAGTTTTCGCTCATGTATTATCACTTGTTGCTTTGTCTCTTCACATCTTCTAAAGTTTGTTATGGCACAGTTTTCACTGTGACTGTTGGCCAGGATGGGGGGTGTGCAACTAATTAACCCAGGTCGCTGCAATTGGTTGCCACTCCCACAAGATGCGCGCTGCGCTGCGTTCTGCCATTTCTCCATGTTGATGCAAGGACTGTGATGATTGGAGGGGGTAACTTTAGGGTTATTTATCACTTTATATGCTTTGGTCATTGCATTCGCAATTTGTGGCGCATGCGCCTGTTAAGCCGGAGCCTGAGGTGGACTTTACCACCTGCCTGCCCTTCCCCCCTCCCTCCATTCTCACTGCATACACAACTCAGCTGCCTTAGTTCTTTTTTTCTGCAACATTTCTTTATTGCAACATTTTTTTTTTTCGCCTACTTTTGTCATTGTGTTTTATCGACAATTTTTGTTTTCATTTTTAAGTTTGTTTTGGTTTTTCCAACCCTTATTATGGAGTGGCCTTTTTTTTTTGACTCTTTTCGGTTTTTTATTTTATTTTTCGCAACAACATGTTGATGTATCTGCCGCACACACACGCACACGCTGGGATACTTTATACTCCATCTCTTTTGTGAGTGAAACATGTGTTTTTGGACAGAACATTTTCTGCATTTCCTTTATTGCAAGGTCATTCGTTTTGATTTTATTTTGTGTGTCAACAAAAATTGCAGCCTATTTATTTGAATTTAAAGAAAGGAGGAGGGCACGAGAGTAGAAGAGATTTGTGCTAAGAAGTCGGAATCGTTTGATTGTCAGGATATGAAGAGAGATTATGTTAAAGCCTTTTAGATCTTAATGATAATGTTACATGAATATGAAATTTAACTTTTATTCCTTTCAACTTTTTTTCTCTCTTTCAAATTTTTTCAAGAACTTATCAATTCCTCTTGCCTTTGTCCTTTTATTATGCTTTTTTTCTCCTTTTCTTGAAAGGATCCGTCCTTGCGTTATTAAAACAATTTAACGTATTGCATTCAAAATAGTGAGACAATTGTGAAAGTCAACTACGGATAATCCTCTCTCGGGGACTTAATTTCAAAATCATATTACGACGTCGAGAAGAAAATAAAGCATAAATCAAGGTGTTAAATGGCAAAACAAACCCGTATATAGGCATTTCCACAGAAAAGTCCAACGAGACCAAAAAATTAAAAGTACTTAAACACACTATTTTTTTTTTTATCATATTTTCATGGGGAAACAATCAAAATACATATAAGCCAATATTTGCATATGCTCCGACACATTATTAGCTGCTAAGAACTCTTTTAATTAGGTACTTCCCAAAAATTAAAATCCTTTGGATACCCAGTCATGTTGGATTATTAGGCAATGAATATGCTAACGAAGCAGCGAAGAGCAACAAAATCACCTCTAATCACATCCTCAAATATTAATAGAACAGACATTAATAGATACATATAACACGCCTGTTCAAATATTAACATAAACCTAATACTCCACACCTCACTCTGGTGCCAGTCCTTAAATCCGAATAAAAACAATATCGACCACTACCTCAAGCAGACAGAAATCAGTCGCCTACGAAGAAAAGAACTGGTAAAACTTATCAGACTACGTCATGGACATACAAGACTCACCCACGAGCATCGGTTCTTACAAAACAATAGTAACAACTGCCACCTCTGTAACACAACTGAACCTCCCACAATACAGCACGTCCTAAACGAGTGCATTTCACTGCAAAGCCAAAAAAAACAGCTTCCCCAACCGAAACCTAACCTCCCTCCTTACAGACCCATCTCCAAAAAACCTTCTTGATAAAAATGGTCAATGTTGCTCAAAGGCAATTGCTAGTACAAAGATACCCATAGCCCGCGATCTAAGGCTTCGATTGTGTATTTGAAAACGCAGTTCGGTCTATTTTTATCTCTAGTTTTTGGCCTATATGGACTCGATAATGGATGATGTCAAATGTGGTACCCACTATCGCGGTTTTTCGATCCATCTTACCATCTCTTAAGGATACATTTAAGTGGTCAGCATCTCAATATATTTAAAATCTTACAAAATTCTATCGAGTTGTTTTCCATTAATTCCATTTTCTAAGTTAGACCTCTATGGGCGGGGTACTAACCGCTTGTCCATTGGTGGCGGAAATTTAGTATAACAATTGTGGTGACTCACTTCATCTTTGGTGAATTTTCCAAAATTTTAGCTCTCACCTTTTTTTAACCAGCAACAGATGTTGTAGCTGTGTGTTGCTAGTATAAATGTGCCCATTAAACGCGAACTTGATGTGATCAAGAAAAACTGGGTATGAGGTGTTGCTCCCTGATGCCTCCAGTTTCATAATTTATTGGTCCCGTTCCCAGGCATTAAAAAAAGTTGCATTTTGTGGCACTGTATTTTATAATCTGTTACTTTAAGCTTAAGCCCTTCTTTATATCCACCTGTATATTCAATCCACCTGTAAAAAATCACAAGAATCAGCCGAAAGCCACAGTAGCTATGGCTGTCCCCCCTTTGTAGCTTTAGTTTTAACTATAAGCATACAGTATATAAATAAATAAATAAGCCAATATTAAATTTATTCATAGCCCATTTCGAGATTTACAAATGCAAAGTCGCACAAGATCCATTTTTCTCATTTGGATACGTTTTGTTTCAATAAAAATGCCTTTAAATTGCATTGATTTTTGGTCCCTAAAATATATTTTAGGGTACAAAGAGTTAAAAAATATTGCAGAAAACACCATAAGAAACTATGGGATAGCAATTTACTGTAAGTCTTTGCTTTATATTATAACAAAAACAACATAATTAAAATGAGGAAATTTAAGTAACGTAACGTCATGTAAGGTCAAGTCAGATACTTATGCAAATAAAAAAATTGAGAAAATATTTGGGAAATAAAGAAAAACGCTGTCACATTTTCAATTCAATCCCAATTCTTCCATCTGTATATTTTTTGGCTCCAAGAAAACAAATATATTTGACCTTAGAGTACAAGCAACTTGCATAGAATTATATTGCTGAATTATATAATCGTCAAAAGGATCCAAGCATAAATGATTTTTATACTCATGTACCGAAGGTACATCGGAGTATATTAAGTTCTGTGCAAAAGTATGTAACAGGGAGAAGGAATCATTTTCGACCCTATAAAGTATAGTATATTCTTGATCAGCATCAACAGACGAGTCGACATAGCCATGTCCGTCTGTCCGTCTGTCTGTCTGTCTGTCCGTCCGTCCGTATGAACGAAGAGATCTCAGAGATGGTAAGAGATAGAGGTTTGACATGTATGGGACATATATTTCTTATACTTGCAGGCAGATCAAGTTTTTTTCAATTTTTGATACGCACCCTCCCGCCCCCCCCCCCGCAATTGGAAAAAACGTGTATCTTCTACAGTTTTGATGATAGATGGTTCGTACCTTCTAGAGATATCTATTAATCAAAAATTATTTATCGATTTGCTGAAGGAATGATAAAGATCGGATGAACGATACTCAAGTTATGGGCAAAAAACGGTCAGTTAACACCACCCACCCCCCCACCAATAACCACAGCAACGATACCCTAACCGTTCAACTACAGGCAATCTGAATACTGCGAGATGAGACAACGAGTAGAAAGAGAGAAATTTTAGAGAGCGCACCACGTTGTGACGCGGGGTGTTAACTGGCCGTTTGAAGTCGCTGAGCAAATGCGAGTGTAAGGATAAAGAGTATGTTATAGTCGGGCTTGACCGACTTGCTGTTCTTGTTTTTGTCGGGTTTTCTATGCAAATGCGGGTCCCACTAGCAGGACCCGCCACACAAAATGGTTTGTATGAGGTTCGCTTCTAGGTACTGATATTCTTTGTTTAAACTAAGCTCAAAGCTTCCAAATAAAAATAAATAGTTTAATTTTGTTCCAATTTGCATCCTTTTTGAATTAGCGAAATACAAAATTATTCCTGAACCCTGGTTCGAACCTGAACCTAGGTTCAGGGACCTTCTGAACCCGCTCCGTGAACCCAAACCCCAAAAAGTTTAGCGGGATGTGTTAACTGGCCGTTTTTTGCTCATAACTTGAGTATCGTTCATCCGATCTTCATCATTCCTCTCATGTCATTTCTTCATCACTCTCTGTTCTTCTCTTTATTCTTGAATCTCCTGTACTTTTATTATCTTCCATTTTCATTTCTATTTTGGCTCGGCTTTTTGTTAACCATTCCTTTGCTTTTTTTCATCCCATACTTTTGTACTGTGCCCAATTTTTTCATTTATCCTTCTTTTTCATTTCTTCGACTTTTTCTTGCTCATCTCGTTATACCCGTTACTCGTAAAGTAAAAAAGGGTACACTAAAGTCGTGCTAATGTTTCATAAACAGGCAGAAGGAATCATTTCCGACCATATAAAGTATATATATTCTTGATCAGCATCAACAGCCGAGACGACATAGCCATGTCCGAGTAATCAAATTTGAAATGTAGACTCCTATTGTCTGCACGCAGATCAAGTATGTTTCAAATATTTACCACCCCCGCCATCACAATAAAAAAATTGTTGAATAACTCCCACAATTTTGAAGTTATCGATCTCAAATATAAAACTTACATTTATATTCGCAGTATCTATAATCCCTGAAATTTCCATCAAGTTCGGATAATCTGATGTTGCATACTTTTCAGCTGTCCCCGTCAGGAACACAGGAAGGCTATTAAACATTTCTATCGAAGTCGGTTAGAGCCGACTTTAGCTTACGCTCTCGTTTTCATACTTCGTACCATTTTAAAGATAGATGTTTTATACATTTTAGAGATTAGTCAATGTTACAACTGGCTAGCTCAAGGTCTTTTTGGTTGATTATAAGTCTTCTACAACCAACACAAACCAACAGATATTAAATTAAACATTTTGGAATAGTAATTGGGTATGTCCGTACAACGATCGCCGTTTCGAGAATATCCAAATTCTCTCATCAGCGGACTTGTTTTTGCTGTTCACACTTCAAACAAACATCCAGTTAGTATTTAAGCTCTGGAGGGGGCGAATAAAGACATAGGAATTACACTATTGTAAATTCGCAGCCCGAATTTCGGCTATGGTTTTTTGTTTGAAGGTGTTTGTTTACCAATTTGTTGTAATTAATTCTGTTACTTATGGCGGCTGCTAGGTGGTTGGGCTATCCGTCCAATGATCCTCCTTAGCAGGGCCACGAGTTTTTTGTAAATACACAAGGTATTTTTTGCTTGTTTTTATAATAGGGAAACCGTTTTTTTGGTTTTTATTACAAACATTATGGCGTACTGACCATTATTTATATGTATATGGGGTTCAGTGACCTGTTTTTGATTTTAGTTAATGTTACAACTAGCTAGCTCAAGGTCTTTTTGGTTGATTATAAGTCTTTTACAACCAACACAAACCAACAGATATTAATTACAACATTTTGGAATAGCAATTGGGTATGTCCGTACAACAATCGCTGTTTCGAGAATAACCAAATTCCCTCATCAGTGGACTTGTTTTTGCTGTTCACACTTCAAACAAACATTTTAGATATATTTAGTATGATGGTAAAGATCGGATGAGCTTTAGTCGAGATATAAACCAAAGAAACTTCGCTGCCGCAGCGCTGCTTTCTGCCGCTACTGATCATTCACCTTCGCAGGTACAGAGCGCTCTTACTTGATTCCATTTTCCTCTACACATTCCTGCATTTTAAGTTTTCCTTTCTTTATGCCTTTCTGCCTGCATTCGTCATTCCAATACCTTGTCTGTCTAGAAAATTGACTTTCCTTATTCGAAAGTGCATTCCTGTGAAGTGAAAATCAATTTATTTCTCTACATAATCTCATTAAAAGAATCAATACACAGTCCCCCGACTTACCAAAACCGATACTGGACCTCCAGTTTATAGTGGCTTGAAAACGTCCTTGTTTTTCTATGCACAAAGTTATTTCATCAAGTCACAGGAGGGGCGCTAAAGCTAGAGATTCAGAATCTTGTTTGAAATCAACTCCGATTTGGTCCAAAAGACTCTTAACTCTTACTTGTTGACTGACTGGCAGACTTTGGTTGTATCTCAAATTGATAAACACGATTGTATTTGCTCCTGACTGTCAACAAACGCGGCATTTGTCGGAATTTTGTCTGGCTGTTTTCAGGGACTCTGAAGTCGGGGGAATCACAAAACTTTATAAAACGAGAGCGTAAGTTAAAGTCGGCTCTAACCGACTTCGATATACCCGTTACTCATGGAAACAAATGTTTAATAGCCTTCCTGTATGCCTGAGGTGGGTCAGCCGAAAAGTATGCAACATTTTTTAACTCGTCTCTCTCTCTCTCTCTCTCTCTCTCTCACTAAGATTGCTGCTGAACGCAATGCTTAGGTTATGAGTGGGGTGGGTGGTGGGTGTTAACTGATCGTTTTTTGCTCATAACTTGAGTATCGTTCATCCGATCTTTATTATTCCTTCAGCAAATCGATAAATAATTTTAAGAACTAGATATCTCTAGAAAGTACGAACCATCTATCATCAAAACTGTAGGAGATATGACGTTTTTTCCAAATTGCGGGGGCGTGAGGGGGCGTGGCAAAAATTGAAAATAAACTTGATCTGCGTGCAGACAATAGGAGTCTACATTTCAAATTTGGTTGCTCTAGCTCTTCTAGTCTCTGAGATCTAGGTGTTCATACAGACAGACGGACAGACGGACAGACGGACATGGCTATATCGACTCGGCTGTTGATGCTGATCAAGAATATATATACTTTATATGGTCGGAAATGATTCCTTCTGCCTGTTACATACATTTGCACGACTTTAGTAGACCCTTTTACTCTACGAGTAACGGGTATAAAAATGTAAAGCAACTTTCGTGCATGGCGACCGTGACAAAATGCATGTTTGATTTTTCCATTTCTGTCCACACTTTTGATGTTTCCACTGTACTTGTTGTGTGTTTGGTATCCATACGCGGCGCCGTGTGTTTTGCTTTGTCGGATGCCCAAGCTTCGTCGTTTGATTTAACCATCATACACTGACAACAACACTAGCCCAAGCGCGGCCGACCAACCAGGCAGGGGCCACCCAGTCGTCTGTCTTGCTCTAATTGCTGTACATGAGCCAGATTGCCGCCCACCCCATCGTCCCTTTTCCAATCCTTTGTTTATCGTGGAGTGGAGTAGCTGGAGTAGTCGTCGTAGCACATGCATATTTCGTTGAGGAACGCTCTCGTATCTCTCTGCATGCCAAACAACAATTTTCGACTGCTTCGTCGCCCCAAAACAACATTCAACCCCATTTTCGGCGAGGCACAGTGGACCAAAGCCAGGTTATTGTGGGTGAAGTTTAAAAGGGTTTCCTTTTGATTTGCGCCACTGTCGTGATGCACCCTCCACCGAATCCGAAAGGGGTTGGACTGCGGCACACGGTGTGTGTGCTATCGGCCTGTTCCTGTTCTTATTGCTATACTCTCTGACCGTTCAAAGTTGGCCAACCACCCTGGCACCCTCAGTCGAGCCCAGCCCAACCCGTCCTCCCCGTTCCACTCCGCGCCGCGCCGCTGAATAGCGCCAGCAGTTTTTGCTTGAAATTTCAGTTAGTTGAAAATTTTGTTGAAATTTTCCGGCCCTAAGTCTCTGGCTGGGTATGGCGTAGTTCACTCCAACACGAGCACAGAAACAGTCGCATCCCAAAAGCCTAACGGGAATAATTTGAAGAAATCTCAACTGTCAAGCCACCTGCAACTCCTGACCACTGCAACTTGCAACTTGTGAGTGTCTGTTAAACACATTTTTTCTTGCTCATTCTCGGTGTGCGCATTTTTTTGCTCGTGCTTTTTGTGCCGTTTTTTCTAAACAAGTGCAAAAGTTTGACTCTCTCGTTTTGTGCGTGCTCTCTTTGTGCTTTTATTTTTATTTTCATATTTTTTTTTTTGTTTCTTCGTTTCTCTCTCTCATTCATTGTGACTGTGTGAGTGGGCGCACAAAAGTGGGCTACGTTTTTTTTTTTTTTTGCTGGTGATTTTTATTTTTCGGTGATTCCCCAACGAGTTCGTTTCAAATGGAATCTGTAGTGAATTCAAAATATAGACTTGCTGGGAAAATATTGATTTTTGTTTAGATTGTTGTTTTTGTGGGTTTGGAAATGTTGTTTTCTGTAATAAAATTGGAAAATTCTTTTTGGGAAAAATTACGAATAGTATATTTGTTGGATTTTATTTTGTTTGTGTTTATAGGCTCTTTATCTTGAAGGATCCCATCGTTTATGGTATTGCACAGTAGACTTGGGACTTTTGTAGGTGGTAAAACATGGCATTCGGCAGTCGACGCAATAGACCGCCAGGACGTGCTTAATTATTCGAACAAGATCGTCTTCCAAACGACTCCACAAACTAAATATATTCTTAATCATGATAATTTTTAATGTTTTTGGGACGTAGCTTTTAAAATCGTAACGATATTGAAAAACCTTATCGAAATAAACTTTTTAAGATATATGGATTTTTTTTCCCAGAACATTTTTAAGAATAGTTAAAAAAAATTTCTCAATATATCATCAAATTTTCCATATTTGAATCAAAAGATTTGTATCTTAAAAACAAACACAACCGAGCTTTGTGTTTACTTTTTCTGTATCGTTTTACAATTCAGTTTGAAGACTCGTTTATTCAAACACATAACTCTTGAAGCAGAGAATCTGAATGAAAACGGACAACTGACAAGTTTTAGCATCCAAAATACATAAAGAAAGTTTGCTAGTATGTCATTGCTGATCCCAAAGCGAAATAATGATCAGCACACAGCCAGATGTTGATTCCAAAAAATCTGGGACTGTATAAGAATTTAACAAAATAAATTTTAAATAACATCTCTGCGAAGTGCATCTCCTAAGTTAAACTATTTTGTACATTATTATGAAGTTTTGGTATTATACTTTGTACCAAAAGTTCAAAGAATACATTGGCTGTATATAGCCAGAAGGAAGCATCTCCGACCCTATAAAGTATATATATTCCAAATCAACATCAACAACCGAGCCCATTTATACATTTCCATCCGTCGGTCTGTCCGTAAGAACGCAAAGATGTCAGAGATGGTAAAAGCTAGATGTGTAAAGTGTGAAAAAACACAACATATCTCCCACGGTTTTGAGTATAGATGGTTCGTACCTTTTAGAGATATTTATTATATATTTTACAACAAAATTGTTCAGTAAACACATAAAAATTGACTTTTCATTCCGCCACGCAACTTATCCAGCTGTATATAGCCAACGATTTTCTTGACTAATACCTTATTTTCTTCTCCTTCATAAAGTCAGACGCCGTCAGGAGCTTTATGGATTCATCAACCACTGTTTGAGAGGTTATATCTTCTTTGATTTCTTTGCAATTTCCCCAGTATCTCGGAACTGAGCTTATCCCTTAGTGTGGTCTTCCACATGCCAATCATGCATTTTATCCGTTTCAGTTATTCCCTCCGCAAAAGTTATGAATTGATCAAAGTTAGGGGAGAACGTTTGAAATTTACGCATATAATCTCGAAATTGTTCAAAAGTCAGATAAAACATATTTATTATCATTTTGGTCACAGGACGGTGATACTCGCAACGACTGTCCTTTATCTAGCAACGCGGTTCCACAAAGTGCATCTTTCTTTGCGCCACAAAATCCAACAGAAGTTTGGGAGTCTTGTTCGAGGCAATCAATAAACCGCAATAGAACAGAAGAACACGTCTAAAATGTGATCAAATGGACCAATTTTATTTTTAGGCTCAAAAAAATACCTGAAAGAAAAGGAGAAACATGGTTACTTTTGAAAACTCTTGCTGGCGGCATAACTAACCTCGATTTGCGAATTAATGCCCAAGTGGTTCGACTTCAGCAGTAGGCATATCAGCGTCTCGCTGAACTCCAGGTACTCAGCACTGCCAAAGACCGACTTGCATATTCAGCCTGCCATCACTAGCAGTTCGCCCATCTGAAGAAAACTCGCCGCCCTTGTGGTCTCAATGAGATCGGTCGCAGCCATTCGACCTCCATATGAGATCATCCAATCGTAAGCCAGTTGGTGTTAGTTCTGGGTTGTTGAATTTGATAAAGGGCCCCTCCACAAATGGCGTCAGCCGTCGGCCTTTTAGAGAGTACCCGGGAATGGCATACAGAATCAATTCCATGCACACGCACTGTCATATCCGGGGTAATGGTATTCGTTAGGGTATTGGCCATAGTATGTACCGGCATAGCATTGCGATGCATTGACATAGTTTCCATAGACCTATCCTCGCCATCATGTATCTTATCTCAAGACGGTTATGTTTAAAGTCTTTAAATTCTTCACGAAATCTATCTAAAATGTAGATAAATAAATAGCTAGAAAGACAAAAAGGATAATGGTGTAGGTGTGGGTGTAGGTAGTCGGAATGTCGTATAATGCTTACCTTTTAAATTCGGCTGCTGAAGATGCATATGTTCAAATTGGAATATTTTTCGAAAATGTAGCCAAATATGTCTTATTTTTTTCCATTGTGTTAGTTTGAAAAAATAGTATTAAATTTTTATACAATGTTGTTGTTTGAATGGAAAAGAGATACTGAATGAGGTACAAAAACTTTTCAAGACAACTCCCAAACAGTTGTAAGCAAAAAAAGCAAGGGTTAAATGGGAGAATATTCGAAACAATTGTTTTTAGCTTACGAGTTTTCTTTTTTTTGAAAATCAATTGGATAAAACTAGCGGACGGAAACGAAATCATTTCTTTTAAGACTTGGCTCGCATAAGTCGACGGCACAGGAAGTGCACTTGCCTTGCTTCAAAGTGTATTACAACAACAAAATTTAAGCGAATCGGCGTCACAGCAAGTGGAAATTGACTCGCTTCGAAGTTTCCTTCGGACGTTCTTTTGGATATTAGCGGTATTCCTGAAAGCGTTTTAGATTTGATGTAGGTTTCGTGAGAGCAACTCTTAATCAGTTGACGGAACGATCCTTTTTGAGTCATAATTGGCTTTCAGTTTCGTGTGATCGAACAGTTTATTGCAAAGGCGTTGCAAACAAAACATGCCGACAGATAGTGTAAAACCGTCTTTTCTAAGCTTCTTAAATAATAGTTTGTTGGCAGAATATCTAGTTTTAGTGTGTATGCTATTTTATAAAAGCGAATTCAATTAGTTATGTACTTGTTAGTTGTCAATTAAATACATAATTCCGAAATACATTAAATGAATAATTATATAGTTATTGAAACTGAAATACAGAAACTTGCAACATTCTCAAGGTTGAAATTACAGTAGAATTAAGGAAAACACCAATCACGACGCGTAATTTTATTCGAAGAGAACGGTCTCATTAGCAAGCAGGAATACCACTATTAATAAGTCAGTGCTTACAAGGTGAAGTTTGCTTCTTAAAGCTTTCTTCGTTTTCGGTTTGAAGCGTTTTCAAAACTGCGTGCACATTTACATGATAGAATTTGACTCGTGAAGTTTAAGTTGAACTTATCTGACAAGAGATCGATAAAAAAACGACCTAAAATAAACCCTGCATCAAATCTATCTGAATGAGGCAAAGGGAAACTATCGAAAAACTTCATGCCCATCTAGGACATGAAGCTTTGCCTGCATTTACTGCCCCTTCACATCTCTGCCCTACAAACAAGAAATTCATGACGAACTCCATGAGAAAACTTCGTCGTGTATATGCGGACTAATAGCCTGATTCCACTGACACATATATGCAAAGTCGGCTAAATGTATATTTTTTTTTCATTTTGTCATTTATATGGCACTAAATTTTTAAGCCTGTCCAATTTGGGAGAGTGCGACTAATGTGGCTCGCAGGTTGGAGTGGTCCACGAGGGGGTTTAAGGGACAAGGGATTTTCAAAATATTAAAAAGCAAATAATATGGCTTAAAAAAGGATCCCCGATCGTGGAAAGATGATGTTGAATACCAAAATAACTTTGAAGTCATTAAATTCATGCACGTATTCAACGATGTAGTAGAGCAGGCCGTAAAAATGGTCGGCAAACTTACAACGACGCTAGATCAAGAACTGAGTATGCTTGGCGTTGAAAACCACAGAAAAATGCATCCAAATTGTTAAAAAAAAAGCTTTTAAGGTGATTTAAATACAAAAAATACAAATTAAGAACAAAGTACCATTTTTAATTTCTCACACAAAAAGCGATGTCTTTTTATCATCTTTACCAAAGGTACAAAGAGTATAATGGGATTGTGCAAATGTAGGAAGGAAGCATCGCCCATCTTATAGAGTACATATATTCTTAATCAGAAGAGTCTAAAAAGCAATGTCCGTCAGTCCGCATTTGAAAGCGATTTTCAGTGACCATTTGGACTTCCATTGCCTATTTGATAAACTCAAGAGAATCGATAGAAGAGATAGAAACCGAAACGAAGAAGAAATATAAGACTATACCGGAAGAGGACTTTGTAGCATGTTTTGAAAATTGGAAAAAACGTTGGCACAAGTGTAATGCATCCGGGTCAGATTACTTTGAGGTGCATGAAATGAATTTACAAGATATCAAGATTAATAAAGATTTTTTGAATTATAAACAAATTCCCGGTATTTTTTTTCCAACAGTAGTATAGTAATCCACATTATTTTTAGATCCTCAAACTTTGGGAATGATTAGATGGGCGATTTTCTAATGATAAGCAGCACCGTATAAATAGACTTTACGCGGCAACGGCCCCAACCGTGATGCACAGCACTTCAGTTCACTTCGTGTGACGCCTCACTTAAAGGGTATCCTAATAGCATCTAGAAGTAAACAGCGCAGAATTGTAAAAATTATGCAGTAATATACGATTTCGCATAAATATATTTTTAGTTAATATTATTTACATATTGTCTTGGTTATATTCAAAACAAATATTTTTCCATTAACAAGGTACCTTTTTGACAAATGTTATGACTTCAAACCAAGTCTACGCCAACACCAAAAAATTAAATATGTAAGCAAGGGTAACAGTACGTATGAGTGATAAACGCAGATACTAAAACCCATTTAAACGTTTTTTTTTCTTTGTTATGCCAATATTACTACAAAACGCATAGTATAACCGGGTATCAGTATGACTTTACATTTTTAAATAATCAAATGTACGCCCTAATGTACATATATGTGTCAGTGGAACTAGGCTATAATATGATATTAGTGTGCTTCATATTTCCTCAACGAACCAAATCTATACATAAAAAAAATATGTTTACACTCAACCCCATTAATAAAAATTTACTAATAAGTTGCCACAACTTCGTTTGTTATGAATGAAATAAAACACACATCTTTTGTTAAACTTATAAGAATGTAGTTATTAGAAATAGTCAAATGTATTTTCAATTCGGAAAATCCATCCCACCTTTTGAAAGTCACAAAGTGATTAGCTGTTCAAATGAATTGAAGACGTTCAGTGTTCAATCTTGAACATGAGACGACCATGATCCACACGTAGCGTCAAATAGCATATTCACATGACACATCCAAACAAACAAATCTGGTGGGAACCACTTGAGATGCGTTGTGCTTACCCCTTCCACTAGACCAAGTATGTGTCTTATGGCACATCGTTAGCTTAGTTCGATAAAAGAGCTGAAATATTTAGAATAAAACCAAGATCGCTCGTAAGAGTAATTCAGTACAAATTTAAAACTACAATCGTGTCCCTTAAAGTTGTATAATTCCATACATTCAGTGAGTCTTGCTCAGTGAAAGTTGTTCAGTCAGTCTGGTTCAGTCTCTGTTGCTCTGTGATTTGTTCAGTCACTCTTGTTCAGTGATTTGTTGAGTGACTTGTTCAGTCACTCTTGCTCAATGACTTGTTTACTTAAGTTAAGTTAATCTCTATTTAGCGACTTTTCAGCTCTTATTTGCTTTGAGTTTTTGTTTCTTCTTTAGGTATGACAACACTGTTTGAAGCAACTTGCTGGTGTGGCAGTATAAATCGTTTTTATACCATTGCAAAGGGTATATTAAAATTGTCCAGATGTTTGTAACGCATAGAAGCAAGCATCTCCGACCACATAAAGTCTGTCTGTCCGTCTGTTTCTATGCGACCTCCTCCGTCAGTTTAGAAGATGTCTTAACCAAACTTTGACACTGCACATTTGTCGGAAACGGCCGGATCGGATGACTATGGTATATAGCTGCCATAGGAACTATCGGTCGAAATAGTAGTTTTAGTAAGAAAAACGTCCCCAAACCTCGTATTTATTAGTTTTCTATGATTTTACATAATTCCACTAAGTTTTATTACAATCGGACAACTATATAGTAAAGCTGCCGTACAAAAGATATGAGATTCTGTCTTAGAAGGAAAATCTTTTTTGTTTTCAATGCTATCGCTCCCAAAGTTGTTACTAGTCAATATTATATGCTACCACACAATTCTGCCAAGTTTGATCCAAATCGGATGACTATAGCATATAGCTGCCATAGAAACGATCTGGCGAAAAAGTAGTTCTAATGGGGAAAACTTTTTTGTTTTTAATGGTAGCGTCTTTTAACTTTCCAGTTAAACCTTATCTATAATCTTCGGTCGAGCCGAAGTTAGCTTTCTTCTGTTTTTTCATTAAAAATCTTAAACATATGATGTACATTGTGCAGTCATATTTAGAACCATTTTAGTGAGGTGGCTTACAAATAATTGAAATGCCGTTGAGGGAGGAGTAAGGAAGGACTACAATTAGTTTAAATGATCGATAATCGTCACCATGCCTTGATGTTAGTTGACGAGCAAGTGAACAACTGATCAACTGAACAACTCAATAACCGACCAATTTAGCAATTTGAGTAAATTGACTCACCTAAAATAAAGAAAAAGTGAACATGTTCAGTGAAATGAACAACCTTTACCCAACACTATTATGCACGCACCCATTTCATGAAATGATTTTGCAAAATCAGCATAGCATAAAAGTAGTAAGGGAATATATATATATGAGTTGGAGCCATCAACTCTTACGGTTGTACCGAATTTTTTGATCCAAATAGTATTTGAAATTTGAACTATAGTTAATTTTTTGAATAGTGAAATTTTCTCTTGGAAACAGTTTCATTTCCACACGAAACTTACTTATCCTAGAGATCTCTTATAAATCTTTTCCTCTCACCAAATTTTTCACCGAACCGCCTCTTAGTACCCTCTCATATCCACTAATTAGGTTTCTATTTAGGTTATCATAATGCTCTAGATTATTCTCGGTTTGAGTACCGTCTAATACCGATTTATCCGGTATCAAGCTAAATTCTCTATATGGGCATTTCTATTCTGTCGAACTGGACCATCGAACACATTAAAAGTAAATAAAAGTCTAAATGAAAGTATAAATAGGCTTAACTTATATCTTTTAATAAGTCCTATTATTTGTGCTAAGGCTGAATTTGGGCAATTTTTCGTTTCCAAGATAATTGCTGTCAAACGTGACAAAAAGTGGACCTTTTTTTGGAAATGCCCATATCCAAATCTCGCCTATTAATAGTTTCCCACTCGGCTAAGCAACTACCACTCTCTGATTCAAAAGCTGAGACTACGATCGAACGACAAACTAACGGTCGTAGCCTTTGATTCGCAAACAACAGAATGTTCCTTTAGGTGCGGCACTGTATCGACCCTGTATTACCCTGATAGCGAATGTGGTGTAGTGGTAGAGTATCTGAGCTCAATTCCAGCGTTTTGAATTTTACGCATATAGCTATTGGCGTCAGTTCCCCTGAAAACGCTTCTCAAACTTAGCCGCAGGCCAAAGAAATAAGCACTTTGGGCAGTTGTGACCAAATTCATATATATTTTAATTTGTTAGCCTGATTTTCGTATTTCACGTAATAGCGAAAAGTGCAATTACATGAATTTTATAGTTTTCGAAATGATTTCAATCGGTAATAACAATATTTTCTGTTTTATTAATTGATTGCAGACTTCGAAAAAGCGGAAAACCTTATTAGACGCTGACGACGACGACGATAATTTTGATGATGAGGATTCTGGCTCAGATTTTGATGACGATGAAGATCCAGATCAAATAGAAGTGCCCGGTAAGTTTATTTTTTCATGAAAAAATTGTTTGTTTTCTAGAAAGCTTGAATTGCGTTAGGCTCTAGGGTGCGGCTTTGATTGAGAGCAAAACTTCTGCAAACGCAAAACAGCTTGGATAAGTTAAAGTTTGTCCATTAAATAAGCGGCGCACGGAATCTCCCTCCTTACTCTCATGTTAATTAAATGCCAACTTGCATAAGTCACTGAAACATTAATGAAATGCAATGATGGCAAAGTTCCAATCAATATGGCTCCTTCTCTCTTCCACACGCACAGTAACTGGGACCAGGTCCAGACTTGCCCAAGGGCCAAGATATGTTCCTTGTCATAATGTGGCCAGTTCATTAGATTTTGCCTCGATATGCGTGTACACAGGAGTGTGTACATACGTGTGGTTCGCGTTTCTCATTACCAGTTGTCACGCATATAATGTAACTGTCTTGCTATGTACCTATGTACATACATACACACACTTATGGCCACATAGCAATGCACAATTACAAATTTATGTAGCATCTCTGCCTGTGCGTCATCATTAGTCGAAATCTTGTGTTAATAATTCAATACAATTTTGTTGTCGACCCCATCTCACCCTACTCTGCATTTGCCCAAATAATCTTTAAATCAATCGATACTTAATTACAGACACCAAACGAATTGAAATTATTAAAGACAAATCCACAGACACCCAACCGCACACGCACACAAAATCATGTTTGCTGTTAAAAGGGGAATGAAAAATTTGATTTAATTGAAAATCGAAAGTGGTTCTCTCACTCAAGCTGCACATACAGAAGGATTTCATTTTCTGTAGAAAATGTGCGGGTGAAATTCTTCGTCATGAAATTGTTGCAGTTTAAAAAGAAAATACATACATACACTCTAACGACATTGCACACTGGGCCAACGGGCCCAAATGCAACGGGCCAAAAGCACCAATTATTGGTTTGGAAAACAGGATAAAACGATTGTCGGAAATGTTTTTGAATACATACAGCTAGTTTATGCAAAATTTGGAACCTTTTCACAAAATGGTTTTTGACAGCCGTTTAAAGTTGATTTTTCTTATAATTGATGCACAAAATAAAAAGTAAATAGTCAAAACTAGGAATGCAACAGCTGCTGGAGTTTGATTTGTTATTTTCGACTATGGACAGGATACCATTAAAAAATAGTTTCCATTCGTAAGTGTTTACATCATAACTGGAAAAAATCTTAAATTTTTTTTTTACATTTTTAACAAAAGTACCCCTCGCTATTTCCTTGCAACATGGCTAATTATTTTCGTTGAATATTGCACTATAGCTGGAGGTATGCGCTTTTGAGCGGTTTTCCTTTGGTTTTCATAAAATCGCTATTAAAATTGTATTCCCATTTGAAATCGAGCATCCATTTTATTATACAATCATCCGAACGGTATGCTTTTGTTTTCAAAACCTCGTATTTTGAGCATAACCTCTGATCTAAACCATTTTTATACGGGAAGTTTTCCCAAAGGGGCCTGCCCTTTAAACCACCTTGGTGGTCTGCAGAGCTGGATAAGCTCCGGAAAGAATGTCGACATACATTTAACGTAGCCAAATATAACGACCAAACAACCGCTTGGGAGTTATATAAACAAAAGCTATGTACCTATAAGAAAGCTACCAGGAGGGCCAAACGCTCTTCCTGGGCCCATTACTGTAGTAATATTGAATCTACTTCTGATGCATCACGACTCAGAAAGATCCTGGATAGCTCACCAACCCCGCCAGGACTCTTACAAAAAACAGACGGAACCTGGACCGACTCGAGCGAAGAATCCCTAATTCTTCTGCTAAGCACTCACTTTCCTGAATGCTCTCTTAATTTAACACCTCAGTTTAGGCCAACCGACCTTTCTATGCAATATGACAAAACCATTGTCAAGGAGACCAGAATTAAATGGGCTATCGATTCGTTCGAACCATTTAAGTCGCCAGGTCTTGATAACATATATCCTGCCCAACTATAACAAACTATTGGGTACACAATGACCTGGCTTTACACCATCTATGTAAGCTGTCTTAAGGTCAACTATATCCCCACTAGGTGGAGAGAAACTAAAGTGGTATTCATACCGAAAGCGGGCAAAACTTCACATGTGAAACCAAACG
Source organism: Lordiphosa magnipectinata (assembly GCA_037044535.1). NCBI lineage: Eukaryota > Metazoa > Arthropoda > Insecta > Diptera > Drosophilidae > Lordiphosa > Lordiphosa magnipectinata. Next base: position 32,813 of record JBAMBO010000530.1, read on the forward strand.
ATTATAGGCCAATCAGCCTATCCTAGCTTCTTCTTAAAACTCTTGAGAGACTTAAAGATGTACACCTGAGGCAAACTATAAGTCCCGCTCATCTAGCACACACGCAACATGCATACAGCAAGGGTAGGTCTACTGAAACCGCCCTACACTCTCTGGTCTCAAGGATTGAAAAATCACTTGAAGTAAGAGACTTCTCTTTAGTAGCATTTCTCGACATAGAGGGTGCCTTCAATAACTTCCAACCTAACGCCATCACCTCTGCCTTGACATATGTGGGAGCAGATGTGCCGCTAGTAAGATTCATCGAACAATTGCTAACTAGCAGGTCGGTGTACTCCCAACTTGGCGATGCAACTTTTCCCCCTCCATAGTACATTGGCTTTACACAGCGGTAGTACGCCCCATACTACTCTACGGAGCACTAGTATGGTGGCCAGCACTCTGGAAACAATCAGCCCTGAACAATTTGCATAAATTACAGAGAAGTGCGGAAATATGTATTAGCGGCGCTCTCCGAACGACACCAACGGAAGCGCTAAATACTATTCTTCACCTTCTACCACTAGACCTTGTTGCAAAGCAAATGTCTATCACAACAGCCCTAAGACTACGAGAATCCGATGCCTGGAACAGGGGTAATTCGGGACACTCTACCATACTCGAAGAACAAGAGAGTACTCCATTAAATACAGACTACTGTATACCACAAACAACGTTCGACAAATTATTCGACGTCCCTATCCAAAGCCGACACAACCTTCCCCATAGCAGAGCTTACGCCATTAACATCTACACTGATGGTTCTAAGCTCGACGAAAAAGTAGGAGGGGGCGTTTTCTCTCCCAACCTAGAATTGAACTTATCGTTCACTGTAGTGTGTACCAAGCAGAGGTGGTAGCCATCCAGGAAGCTGCCACCTGCCTTAGCACACTCGCGGTCAAAGAAGGAAATGTATTTATATACTCAGAAAGTCATGCCGCACTTAAAGCACTTGACTCACATACAAACAATGCTAAAACACTTACGGATTGTCGCTTATCTCTGAATGAGATCGCACGACATTTCAGTATACACCTTATATGGGTGCCTGGAGATCGCAACATAGAAGGAAATGAGTCTGCGGACAAACTGGCCAGAATAGGTACCACCATCGAGCTCCTTTCAAAGAAGAGCACTATTGGGATGCCTATGGCGACATATAGGCTTCACACAAAAGCTGAAACACTTCGTCGCGCTACGAATCGGTGGAAAAACCTTTCCTCGTGTGCAGTAGCGAGGCTTACGTGGCCAACATTCGACCAAAAACGTACTAACACACTTTTACGTCACAGAAGAGACCACATATAGGCGTTACTCACCATGACTTCTGCAGAAGTTGCGTATACGAAGAAGAGGAGGAATCGGTACAACACCTTCTCTGCTATTGCCCCGCCTTGAGTAGAAGGAGACTCAGGACACTTGGTCAACCTCGGCTACTCAACCTTTCGGAGACATCCGGGCTAGAGATCCCAGCTCTACTCAAATTCATTCTGTCCACATAATGGTTCAGTAACGAGAACCCCCCTCAGTTTTAAAAAGGGTAATAGGGAATAAATATGGCATCGCAATGGGCCCAATGTGGCCTAAGTGAGAGAGCGACTTGTCGCTCTCAGCCATCGCAACCTAACCTAACCTAACCTTTCCCAAACTTCAGGCCCTTATTAATAATTCAAAAACTAAGTAAGATTTTGCGGACTAGCTTTTTTCCTTTAAGTTATACAGTGAATCAATAAAGTATTGGCACACCTCCATTTTCAAAGTTTGTTCCTAAATATATTTGTAAATATATTATATATTATTATACTTATAGAAATTATAAAGATACAACATTCATTGATCAACAATCATTTCTAGTTAGGATAGGAATGAACTTCGTCACAGATTGGGCAAAATGGGAAGAGGTACGGAGATTTCTCTAGAAGTCCGGAAATTGATCGTAAATCTTCACGTACAGCAAAAGTCGAATCGCGAAATTGGAACTATATTTGAGAGGTCATATAAAAGTGTTCGAAACATTATAAAACATTACATAAATACCGGAAATATAGAGCAAGGTAAGAGCACAGGAACACCGAAACATTTTAATTGCGTCAGGAGCGGGCATATAGTTGCTGCAGTGGCTTAAAACCCAAAAATTTCGGCTGTGAAATTATGCACTAAAATGCAGAAATCCTTTGAAGCAACCTTTCATCCACAAACTGTGAGGAATGCGCTATATCATGGACAAGTACTTCGGCGTGAACCATTCATTTCAATGGTTAGTAAGAAAAAAGGAAAAGGAACAAAGAGCTACAATTAAATAATGTCATTAAAGCAGCTAAGTACGGCGGAGGAAATTTTATGGTATGGGGGTGCTAAGCTGTCTGTGGAGTTGAAAACTTTGGTTTTTGTAGACGTAAAAATGAACCCAGTTTTGAAAAATTGGGATTAAATGGACAGCAGTGGTTGTTTCAACAAGATAACTACCCAAAGCATTCGTCATATCTGGGTCAGGAATGGCTAATCTATCATTGCAAGCAAATAAAAACGCCTCCAAAGTCACCAGACATGAAGCTCCCTGAACATACTTGTCACCTACTGAAAAGGAAAATTCGGAAACATCACACAACATAAAAGAAACTTAGTAGAAAGTATGCGTAGACGTTTAGAAGCTGTTATTAAGGCCAAGGGAAGGGGAGAAGTAGTAAGAGCTCAAAAATCCGACATAAACCATTGAATATTATATGTGTGCCAATACTTTTATAATTGAAAATCATGCCGTTTTTTAGTTATTATCAATTTGAATTATAAAAATTGATTGAATTATAAGAAAAATTAAATTTTTTTTTTTTTTGGTAAATTATAATTTCTTTATAGGAACAAAGTTTGAAAATGAAGGTAAACCAATACTTTATTAAATCACTGTACATACCGTTGGGCTATATTTGGGAAAAGGTGGGCGTGGTAACACGTCACACCGCCTTTAAAAAGATTATACAAAAATTTATTTTGTTTCTCGCTGTTTTTAATGAGAACTATTATAAAAAATTGTAAAATTATTGACGCGCAATCAGAAACATATTTTCGCCCGCAAGCCTAATGGAATTACGGGTTTCCTGAAAAAAAATGCGGCTCCTTTAATTTTTTTAAATTCTGTTCTGTTCTTAACGACATCTCTAACTGCACAATATTGCTCTTTTGTGATCCAAAATTAATGCCAAGGTATCCTCGCGACCGACGCGTCGGTGAAAGACCGCAAATGGTTCTTGATTGGGTGTGACATTATATTTCGAATAATTTTTTTCTTTTCCGGACTTATAGAAAGTAACTTAAAAACTGCGGCAAGGTCATCTTGTCCTTTCTTACGAGCAGCTGTGATTGCTACAAAATTGATCAAACAGCAGTTTGTTTCCTCCGACCTCTAATACCCTTAAGCGTAAATGACAATCGGCTATGGCTATGAATTCATTTTGTTTAAGCCAGTCAGGATGTCTACGTTCAAATTGTTGCATTATTCGGTAACATTTCTGACACTTCATCTACAGATTTGCACAAAATATCCTTCCTTTTTTCTTTTAAATATCTTTCAGATACGTCTGAAAGACTTTGTCTTCACCCCACTCTAATGCAATCAAAATAAAAAAAACATCTTCTATGGGAGATCGACTCTTCGAATTTTTCCCTTTGACAGGCAAGTAGGCATTGAAGAAAATAAGGTTGACTCCTTAAAAAAATGAAATTTCGCAAAAACTGCGCGAAGTTGCAGATTGAGACAAAGTGAAACGGAATCGGAATTGATGGCTCTACAAGGTGTAAAAAGTCACAGCCCTAACAAATCTTAACAAAGATTGGTGGGGCTTTGTAAAGTTGAATTTTCTTCAGAAATTTTTTTTTGTGAGATGAATCACGAATACCCTCAACTACAAAGACACCATGATTAATTTCTACAGATCAAAGGTACTAACGCATAGTACATACCACTATGATTAGATTCCATCAAAATTATTTGATAAAACTTTCTGTTTTTATTAATGTTTTTCAATTGCAAATCGCAGCAGAAAAACACACACTTAACATTGAACTTTCATTCGTTAGCTGAACTTGAGTTTAGCAGCTGCTCATTTAACAGAGGTCTGTTAAATCAAAATTTGTGGTATGTAACTATAAAAACTGAAGTATTTGTGAACTAATGAAAACATTTTTTTAAAGTTTTAAACACTTTTGGATAAAATAGTTTATGCCTAATAAATGGCAAAATGTCCTATAGTGGGGTAGCACAGAGATTGCCTTGCTCCCATTTTTACTTCCACAAACAATTTCCGAATTTAAAAGGGTCTTTGGGCCGAATTTGGTCTTCAAATTGTAAAACTTTTCAAATAACGTTCTGTTTTTCCTAGTACACACCTTGCACTGCTTAAAATCTTAGCAGATGTTAGCTGCATAAATTAAAATCAAATCTGTTTCATTTCTATTGCAAATAACAAACCCTTAAGTTGGAACCCCCGACAACACCAAACATTTCACATTTGCCATTCGATGTCAAAAACATTAGATAACTCGGTGTGTTGAGGTTAATTTTGAGCCAGTACCCAACCTGAGTTAGCACACTCAATGGCACTTTCTGACTGTGGGGGTAGGTGGTTGAAGGTGCATACATATCCGACATACACATGTTTCTATGTTTAGGTATCAGTCTCGATCTATTTGCCCATTATGTATATGTCTATTTGTATGTACATTTACCATATATATATGTACGCATGTATCCATCCTCTTCCTGTGGATATGAGATTAGATTTCTCATTAATTAATTATGTACATATTTCAAATGTGGGGTTGGACTTGTCCAAGTTGGGTGAAGCACTGAGAAATTGAATTGCAATTTCTTAAAAATTCTTAAACCAAACAAAAAACTTGTTGCTTAGGACAAAAAGCATTAAACGCCGACCACCACGTGCTGATGCCAGCAAAAACAAAAAATACAAAAACAAAAAAACAACAACAAATGCTCTGACATTGCTGCTGTCGCTGCCTCTGTTCTTATGTTCGTCGACGTTGACTGAGCCATGTGCGTTTTGGGAGAGCAGCAGCTGATGCCAGATTATTTCTTTATTTCTTTGGCACGGTTTAAGCTTTTTCACATATACATACAGTAAACATTCAATGTCAAGGATACTTTCTTGATGGATTTTATGTTTTGTTCTTAGTTTGGGTTTTCCCAACTGAAAATTGAAAGAACATTTTATGCGATTAGTGTAGTTAGCTGTGGTGCATTTTGGAAATCCAATGGGGGCTGCAGTTCGGCTTGCACATTGCTGTATTCCGATTCCTACATAGCTGCTGGTTTATTCGCATTATTCGCATCGGCTGCACAACTCAACTCACAATAGCTGTTTGATGTATATCTGCAACATAGCGTCACAATAGCTGTTTGATGTATATCTGCAACATAGCGATACTCAGCATTATTTGTTGAACTGCCGAAGGAATGGTAAAGATAGGATGAACGATAGTCAAGTTATGAGCAAAAGAAAGTTGGCAGCAGCAGCGATGCTTTTGACTGATACTGCAGCTTTTAAATACAATTACCTCGTAGTACACAATAAGAAAACTTTAAATCCCGACTGCACATGCCTTATGGTTATAATAAACTGTTTTATTGTGAGATTTTTCTTAAAAAAAAAAAATTTTCTTTATGATAAAAATTGGCAAAACAAAACTTGGATCGAAGACCTCTTGCACAGTTCACAAAATTTGTCGGAAAAGTGCAAAATTGTAGTCAAAAGTGTGACTAAACCACAAAAATTAAAAAATGTATATTAAAGATTCACATAAACTAAACACTTGTCACTTTCTTCATATACTTTTCGAAATAATTGGATTCAAACGGCATCTTGCAGATATGCATCACGGCCATATAAAGGGTTAAAACATCGCTAAAAAATAGTTGAAATATCTGTGTATGTTTTTTTTTTACAATTTGAATTTTTGAATATTTTCCTCTTCAATATATTCTCTGTATTCTTTTCAGGCGGTGGTCGTGATTTAAATACAGCCGTTACGTACGCTCAAAATATACGCAGTGGTGTGGGCATTACCAAGGAAACTGCCTTACCAACACCGCCTAGCAGCAGCAGCAGCAGTAGCAGCAGCAGTGGTAGCATTCCTACCAAACTCAACGCCACCAATATCATTATCAATAATAATAATAATATTAATAACAAATCCATCTCGTTGTTGCGACTCAACAATAATATTAACAATAACAACAACAGTATCGCACCACCAAGGGCAATAATAACAACAACCACTGGTGGAGCAGTGGGTGCAAAAATCACCTCGATTGTGCCTACGGCAGTGACCACAAAAGTAGCATTAGAGAATAATTTAAACAACATGCCAAAGAAATTGAATAATACAATGACGGGTAAGTGTGACCAGAGTTGCTAATGAAAAACACCAAAACTAAACACACACAGCCACACTGAAACTCGTAGGTCGATGATATCTGATTAACTTAGCTGCGATTCTACTAATTAATTAATGCTGCCTTGTGTTCTTGTTCTCTCTTTCTTTTTCTCTCTCTCCCCCCCAAAAAAATAAATATAAATATATTTTGATCATGCTTTCGTCACCACAAACTCCCTCCTCGTTCGCTCGCTCGCTCGCAAACCACCTATTGTGCCTTTGTTGTCTCGTTTAGCCAGGAGCAGTAGTAACTCCTCCACCAGCGCCTCCTCCAATTCAGGTGGCTTGGGCTCAGCCAATGCCTATTTGAGCAGTGGCGCTGGCAATTATCTAAACAGCCTGAGCACCAACGATTTGATGAATCTGGCCGCCTATGTTGCCTCCAAGGGTGCCACACCCTCGAATAGCAGCAGCAATAGTAGAAGTGCAACTGCTACTCCCATTGCTGGTGGTGGGGGTGGTACCTTCTATCCGTCGGGTGCATCAACGTCCACTACAGCCTCTGCTTCCAATTTCAATATGGCCGCGTCTTTATTGGCGCAGAGTAAGTCGAGTAATGTTGGTAACAACCAAGAATAATGTTAAAGAATGAAAGATGATACTGTGTTTTTGTAGAGCGTTGCGTAAGGCGCCCAGTCGATTGACATACCCTTGCACAGTATATGGATATATCCACGTCTGTCCGACTTGGTTTCACAACTATTTAAATGACATGGCAGATAGATTTGGGTACAATATGTCAGAAATAAAGAAAAATAATTTTAAAATCCCTAAGCTCAGAAATGATTATCCATCTTTAAATGATTCTGTCAAATTTAATCAGAATCAGTTTGCTATGATGTCATAAAAACCTATGATTTTTATGCCGTTTTTGTGTACTATCTGATGTACTAAGTATTTGAAATCGGATCGAAACTAACAATTCTAAAAACGGTTCTTTGGTTTTTCTGTGTTCAATTTAAAATAATGTAATTAAAAAATATTTGCAAGGGTATAAAAACTTCGGAATAGTCGAAGATAGCTTGGCTCTCTAGTTTTATTTTTGTTTGTAGCATTAATACAAAAACCGGGTTTATACTGGAAAACAGGGCTGTAAATCGAAACTACCACTACAATTGTTTGATTAAATGTTGATTCAAAATTTAATTATCATTACAATTATTTCATAATTAAAAACTACAATAACTATTACAATTATTTCCACAATACTACCTAAAAATGTAATTATTGGTAATTAATAGTAATTGATGTAAATTCCGATGCAATTTTTCATTACATGAAAGTAGTTGTAGTGGTAATTAAAAAATTGTAGTGGCAATTGTAATAGTAATTTCGATTTACAGCCCTGCTGAAAACAAAGATAAAATACGAAGAGGAAGAAAAATAAGTTTTAAAAAAAACATAGGATCAGTTTTGTTAGATCAAAATGAACCGAAATTATAAGTTTAAATACACGTACAACATTTTAAAAAAGAAACCTGTAATGAAACCGGAATGGCATAACTTAATGAAATGCGTCTAAAATTAGTCCAAAGCGTAAAAGATTGAATTAGAAGTGTGTCCATTTCCTAGTGTGTAATACTACGTGGTATAAAACTCTCTCCTCTGTAGGAGCCGATAAACTTTGGTTAGGAAATACGAGTCGGGCCCCTATTTTTCCTCGACCCGTCAAATTGAAATAGGTGAGGGGGCTAAAAGACATTAGTTCCGAGTATCTATAATTGGAAACTATCGCCCTCCCGCAAATACATTTCAATCATTATTGCAGTCTAATTTTGGCAATAATAATTGGCCAAATGGGTGCCGCGTCTGATTACTTACCAATTGTGTGGTCGACCAAAAGACACGTTTGGAGTTTTATTAACGCAATCCCAATTCGCATTACAATTTACTATACAAAACAATGAGCAATGAAATCATCCTTTTTCACTCTTTTTAAAAATGTCAATCGATAATACAATTTTACTGATGATAGTTCGACTTTTTTAAAGTTTTTATATAAATTGTGTCTGTTTTTACCAGAGATGAAAACTGTTCGGGAGTTAAGACTGGTTCGGTTCAGTGATTTCACCGCGGTTTCGCTTTGGTTTAGTGGTTAAGGTTCAGTGCTAATAAGAAGTTTTTTTTGCTTATAGGGCCGACATATCATTTTCTAAATAGCTGCTCTATATATTACAATTTACTCATATTTTTTGTTAACTTATGTGACACATAGCTCTATGTAGAAGATGAAAAATTAGCCATTAATCATAAATTAATTTAAGTACATAGTAAACATATTATCTATGGTATCAGCGGAAACGTAATGTCTGACCCGTTTTTATGTCGATTTTCCTGATACAAATTGACAAAATTTAGAATGATATTTATCCTCAAATTGGCGCTTTACCTTAACAAACTCGAAATAGCGGTTCGGAACGGCTTGGTTCGGTTTGGTTCAGTGCCGGCTTGCATCCCTAGTTTTTACGACCTTTATGAAAATCAATCTAGCAAGATTTAACCAGCTCAAGTTTATGTTAACATGACCTCAAGCCGGCTAAAATTTGCTAGTTTTTTTGTTTTTATTTTATTTGCATTTATAGGGAAGTGAAACTATTTTCCTTTAGGATTTTGTTTGTTCAATAAAATCTTGGTGCATAATAAGCTGTTATCGTATGTTGCTCTAATTTTCCGTCCATTTTTTAATTTATGACGCCGAAAAAATGTGCTGAACATTACAACACCAGCTGTTCATTCATCCCACTTACGATCCACACCGCCATCGATATGTCAACTATCGATAGGCTAATTGTGTATTTATTTTAGCTGTCTCAGAACACAGAAAATAAACGCAGCAGGGAAAAACTTTCGCCATAGGGCATAAGCACATAATTTTGCGAAATAGTTTCGGTTTGAAGCGATCTAAAATAGCGCAACACTATGTCGTGTTAAAATTGTGTATTTATATATTCCTTTACATGATTTTTATTTTAAAGTTTAAAAAAATAAAAAAACCCAATTTAATTAGAGAATAATAACACAGTGCAACAAATATTGGGCTCAAAGTTGTTAAAAATGCCTAAAAAAGCAATTTTTCAAAATTTATTAAAAAGACATCAAAAATGGAATGATGCGTTTTAAAATTTAGATGCATAGAGGGAACTGTACTCTTTGGAGGGCAATAAGTCAAATTCCTGGTTGTTGGGCTAGAAACATTAAATTTTTAAAAAAAACAGAGGCTCGGCCCTTGCAGCTCGTATAATTTATATAAATTATGGTTTTAAATGATTTTCATTCAACAATTTAATTCTTGCTTTAAACAATGTTAGTTGAGTGATTCCCAAGCTGCGCAATAGATGGCGACTACTTTGAGCATTTGGCTGGCCAGTTTGTTATATAGCAGCTATACGATATATTCATCTGACTTGGATCAAAGTCGCAAACATTGTTTTTAAACAGATAATATTCATAACTGGAAAGCATAAAGAGGCTACCATTGGAAACAAAAAAGTTTTACTCACCAGAACTACATTTTCGACTGATCGTTCCTATTGCAGCTATATGCTATAGTCATCCGATTTGAATCAAACTTAGCAGAATTATGTGGAAGCATATTATACTATTAAATATCAAGTTTGGGAGCTATAGCATTGAAAACAACAATTTTTCTTACTAAGACGGTTTTTCGAGCCTATCTTTTTCTATGGCAGCTATTTTATATAGTTGTCCGATTTCCATCAAACTTGAGTTTGAGGACGTTTGCATTGAAAACAAAAAAGTTTTTCTCACTTAAACTAGTTTTTCGACCGATAGTTCCTATGGCAGCTATATGCTATAGTCGTACGATCCGGCCGGTTCCGACAAATGTGCAGCGTATTTGTACTAAAAAACTTCTTGCAAAGTTTGGTTAAAATAGTTTTTAAACTGACAGAGGAGATAGAAACATAGAAACAGAGAGACAGAAATGGCTATATCAACTCAGCTCGTCATGATAATAAAGAATAAATATACTTTATATGGTCCTAGATGCTTCCTTCTATGAGTTAAAAACGTCTGAACAATTTTTATATACCCTCTGCAATGGTATAAAATTATTTTAAAATTAATAAATATGCTGACATTGGACCCCATTTTTGCGTCATAGCGTCTTAGTTCTAATCCTGTTCTTACTAAGGTTTAGGAGTTGGGAAGTTCTTTTAGGTGAGTATCTGGGCCAGAGTGATCGGGAGATGTTACAGCCGGGTGGGTGCGAGGTCCCATTGTCGTTCCGCCAGTCTCTGGATATCCTATGTACTTCTGTCATGATGTCCTGCAGGGTTCTTTGTATATCCGTTACCGCTTGTGTCGTGGGTAGCGTTGCGGTATCTATATATGTAGTGTCTTTGCTTAAACCCACCGGACGGGTCGGGTACACTCTAAAGTTTCAGAGAGAGACTATTAAACAATCTGATAAATCGACTTACGAAGGGGTCTTGGGAGTCAAATGGACAGTTTGGACAAATCGTGGGTACCACATTCTATATTTTGCTTCCAAATGAGAAAGAGTCCAGTGAATTTCAGCATTCTTGCTGTTTATTTATTAATTGTAGATACAGATTTTCGGAAAATATAATATGTACATTTTATTAAATATATTTACAGTTTTTAGTTCAACAACCAGAAATTTGGCTTACTGCGTTTCAAAGAGTACAGTTCCCTCTGTGCATCTAAACTTTTAATCGCGTCATTTCGTTTATGATACATATGGGCATTTTCACAGAAAAGTCCACCGAGACCAAAAATGAAAAGTATTTAAAAACACTATTTTTTTTTAATCATATTTTCATACCAACTTTTATAAGCCAATATTAAATTTATTCATAACCCATTTCGAGATTTTCGAATGCAAAGTGGCGCAAGAGCCATTCTTCTCATTTGGATACGTTTTGTTGTAATAAAAATGGCTTTAGATTGCATTGATTTTAGGTCGCTAAAATATTTGTAAGGGTACAAAGAGTTAAAAAATAATGCAGAAGACACCATAAGAAACTAAGTAACTGCAATTAACTGTAAGTTTTGAAATACCCATATTTCATCATTTTAAAAAATTGACTTTTTAGTCATTTTGTACTTAAACTTTGACCATTGATTTCTCAAAAACTTGACGTGCTAGAGAAATTTTAAAAATGTACGTTTAAAATTACTTCAGCTTGGAAACCTTCTTCGAACGGTATCTATTTTATTCCCCGGACCGCGAGAGCCCAATATTTGTTGAACTGTGTAATCATTAAATTGATTTGTAGCAATTAAAAAGCTGAACTCGTTGGTTTAAATCAGTAGTGTCCAAAATGGCAAGAGCCTATCCCATGGGATAGAAACTTATAATCCTGCCGGAGTCGCAGCCAACACACGTATAGAGAGAGAGAATACGTGTGTTCTATAAATAGCACGCTCGGCGGCTTGTTTTCTTACGATGCACATGTTCGGCTTTTTGTTTTACTTCAAGATGCATTTCTTTGTTGTGACATCTACTTCGTGTTTCGCTGCTAAGCGAATTGTGATTGTGTGAGTTTGGACACCACTGGTTTAAATGGTAATATTTTGAAAAATTTGAACGGGCAACAGAGAAAAACTTTGATGAAAAATACTCCCAAATTTCAAATTGATTGTTGTTTATGTTTTTTGCTGTTTCGTACTGATAGGCAACTCGTTAGTTGATATAATTATAGATACCGAGTGGGACAACAGCCTCTTTCGACCACATCCTTCAGCTCCTCGGGCATATTATTTTTGAGATGTTTGTTCTCAAAGTCTTGGGATCGGGTATTAGCGACTTGCAGACAGCGCAAACATGAACCAAAGCCTTTTGGGCCGCCTCTTTTTGGTCAGTGGCACTGTGACCCTGTTGTTTCTTCATTTTGGCCTGCTTCTCGGCTGGCTTGGCCTGGGATTGTATCTTCTGGTGACCGCGTGCCATGGATTAACTCTAATTTCTATTTGTATGCAAATTTAGGTGCCGCCTTTTTAGGATTTTTTTTTATTTCAAACGAAAAGTATGCGTGTGTTTGTTGTGATACCCAAAATTGTTAAATTTCGTATTATTATAAATGAAATTTTGTTGTTTTCGTTTTAAAATAATCCTCTGGAGGCCTTCTTTGAATCGACATGCAGCTCTGCACTAAATTATGCCAAAAAAAACGCAGTTTTTAAATAATGAAATTTCAAAGCCACTTAAAATCAGGCGAAACTACCAAATGTCGTTTTTGTCACGGCTTAAAATAATCATCGAGAAACCAATTTTTCTTTAAACGACGTAATATCGCGCCATAGAATGTCGTTGTTGTCGTTTGAAATCGTAGAAATTGACACATTGAATAATGACGTACCTATTACAATTTCTAGCCCTGGCTGCTTTAAGGGTGACCAGGTCAGATTACGCACTTTCATTAATATAGTTAACATTAATTGTATTTTTTATTGAAAGACGACCCTCGTAAATTCTATGTAAGTAAATTATTAGAAGAACTAGGAGGTGCAAACTAACTTCACAAAGTCAGCTGAAAGTATATAACCTCAGTGATACAAAAGACTATAGAAATGGGTTAAAAACTTTGGTCCATATGGTGGTGAAAATTTAATTATTGGTAATTAAAAGTAATTTAAGCAATTTTCGATGAAATTTTTTATTACCTGAAAACTTGGTAAAAAAAATTGTAATGGTAATTTTGATTTGCAGCCCTGATTTATAGTAGCATAAACCTTTTGTATAGCCTTCACAGTTGGAAGTCGATCGACAAAGACAAATATTACTTGGCTTTATTGACCGACCTGAGGGTGGATTTCCCGAATTAGAAAATAGTTTTCAATTTGTGATCCTCGTAGAGTCCACAAACCGAATCTTACATAGATCAGCTTAAAAACAAAGTCTTACTCTAAAACAAAAAATACTGAACCTTCCATTTTTCGACCTTGGCTAACAAATCCAATTTATTAAGGATCGTAACAAAAGTAACGTTTGAACTTAAACCAGGGGCCGGCAAAACACACATGCTCATTTTGGCTTTGCTTGTGTGAGTTTAGCCACGCAAGAGCGCGCTCATTTTGCACTTCTTTGTTGTTGCAAAAGAGAGCAGTAGAAGTTCGTACACTGTCGGTGTGTCGACGTCGCAGCCGTAGAGCGCTGTTGTATACACTTTAGATTGGGACGTGTCTGACTTAAACCCAGCCCAGCCCCCATTTACCGACTTGCAAGGCTTGCAATTTTCATATAGATCGGTGCGTTTTTCTGGTGGGTTTTCCACAATAGGCGAACAGTTTTTCCAATTGTTTGCCCAAAACAGATTTAAAATGGAATAACATTTAAATCGGCCAGAAAATAACGAATTGGAAATTAATTTTCCAATCTTCATTTAGCTTTTTGCTTAGATAAAGCCACATAGTCTTTTTCAGATGTTAAGGGTGTGGGATAAAAAGTAAATGGTAGGAATCAAATGCGGCTTAAATATCAAGGAATTCGTTGTAGAAGTTTTTTAAAACACGAAATTAGTTCCACTGACGAAAGTTCATTACAGTTTTGGGCGAATATCGTAAACAAAAAACAGCAAACATTGGATGTTTTGATTTGCAATTGAAAACTTCCTTTCCACATGCCAAAAACTATGCTCTTCTGATATATTTTAAGAATACGTTATGTTCATTTACTAATGTTGTAAAAGTAAATTGAACATTAGTCACGCATGTATATCTCTTATGAGAAAATTCACATAAAGAATGTTACCATTCTGATCATTCAGTGAATGTCTCGGAGAATGTTTCAGTCAAAAATGCTATTATAAGGTTCATCGCAGTCAACAGGAGTTTCAAAAAAATTTCCCTTTCTGGTGGCGCCACATTTTGATATAGTTGGATTCATATTTTATCAACATCCCGTCAACATGTAATAATGATCATCGTAATAATGAGTATGAGCGTAGTTATTGCATACAAAGGATCCATTCCACAGTTGGAAAAAAACTGTGAAATAGAAAGAGTTCGGTTTCTGTACCTATATAGCCGTCGGTGAAACATTTTATGTGCTCACTCGATACCGTCATTTTTTCCTTGATAAGAGAGAGGATAAAACTGTTAAGAATGCATCCAAGAATAAACGAAAGCCGATTTATCTTTTGCTTCTTTCTTATTCATTTGAAATCTGTATAACACATCCAAGTAGTTGGGGGAAAAGTAGTAATGTATTTCGGACATTCCAGCTCAGTTCATCTATGCTGTTTCGGCAAGCAGTAACAAAATTTTTAGTAATTTTTTGATTTCAAAGGTTTAAAATTTTTAAAAACAAACTAAATTCCAAATTGATCCTCTTAAAGTCTTTTTTAATCAGTTTTGGTAAAGAATCTCTACTAAATTTATTACCGTAATGGATTTAAACGCTACACAAACACTTCTGCACAATGTGGGTACTCAAAATTCCCGCCCTACGGCTACTTCCGATGCAAAAGGCACACGGTATAATCGGAGAAGTCTCTTCACCTGGGAGGAGGTAGAGGGGGTCGTTAATGCAAATGTGGCATACGCTATGAATGCTTTTTACAATGTTCATGCCATTGCTCTGCATAAGTTGGAATGTTTGATCATTGATGATTTGATGCCACGCTTGGAGGAGGCATGCAAGAATCGCACCACCCTGGGCAAAGAAGAGAGTGAAGAATTGTGCAACAAATTGATGTTTCATGTGAAGAAAATGCGGCCGCAGGTGAATCAATCGACAAGTGGCAGTCCGTTGATAAGCCAGAGTCAACAGCTTCTCGTGAACAACACCAGTGGGAAGCGTCCTCGTAAGACCAAGAAATCAAAACAGCAACTGGTAGATCGCAGTGTATCGGCTCCCAGCATCGGACCGCTGCCGACGATAGTTGAAGCGAGGGACAGAAAGCCAGAAAGAAATTATTCGCCATTTATCATACATTCATGTATAGATAAGCATATGTCTTTGCTATTTCGTAATCCTCTATGCAATGGTCAGACACGTAGCGAAACTAGAGCCATCCCGCGTAGGGTCAGATCTAAGAAGCAGAAAAGCTGTGAAATATTTAAGCCAGATTATCGCGATTTATCCGGACCAAATGATTTAGATGTCAAAGACGATTTTAGCGATCGACAAGTGCTTATGGATCGCTTGGAGAAGCAACAATTTGAGGTGAACTTGTTGATGATGCCAAAGTCGCAAGTCTCCATGCATTTGAATCGCTATAAACGCTACTATCCATTGAAGGCCTGTCCACCAATTGTACGACTGCAAGGCAAAGTCTACAAGCCACAAAAGACGCATCAGTATTAATATGAAAGGAAACGGAATTAAATCACAACTCTAATTTTTGCATTTAAATGTGCAAAAGGATGTCCCACGTTGAGCGCCAAAATTGAAATAATTAAATATAATTTTAGCAAATCAACTTCTTTTGTTATGTATGTGGAGAAGAGGTTTCTTTCATTGTATATGAATTGACCTAGCTAGTGCCTTAAATGTACTAAAGATTGCATCACGTTGGGCGCCAAAAAATAACCATATGAATTTAGAGGAATTTTTTAAAAATTCTGTGGAGGAAGGTGGCGCACAATCTTCCTAGCAAATCGTGGCTTTAGAACCGCTTTCTCTTGTTTCTTCTTAACAACTTTTTTTGTTTTGGAATTACCTTAGATCAGTTGGTATGTCTTTTGTTTTTCCGTTTTTTCCTTTGGTAGCTAGCATCCCATTTGCCTCGTATAAACTTAGTTTCTAGTATCCGAATTTCTTTTGCCCTACTAATCACAAGCAATTCCGATTGCTCTCTCTCTCTCTCTCTCTCTCTCTTTCTCTCTCTCTCTTTCTCTCTTTCTCTCCTTTCTCAATACAATTCATTCGTTTGCCAATTACATTCACAAACATAAAACACTACAACACTACCTACCTACCTACCTACCTACCTACCTACCACCTACCTTATCCTTGTCTTGCAGTGAGCTATGCGGGTGGTGTTGGTGCCACGCCCATACGTCCGTATAAGGTGAACAGTAGTCCAGCTATGACGAAGATCAGCAGCACACCCGGGGCCATGGGTGGAGCAGGTGTTACAGCAGCAGCTGGTGGAGGCAGCGGCATGAAAGTCAACAACATGATGCTGGAGGCAGTTCAGAAACTAATTGCGATGAATCCCGAATACCTGACCAGTGGTATACCCAACAATGTATTCCAAATGTTTATGCAATCTATGCGCCCCACGCCAGCACCGCCCATGCCTGCAAATAACTCAGCCACGGCCAATGCAGCAGCAGCAGCGGCGGCCGCAGCTGCCTCTGCAGCCGCCTATGTCCAGCAGGAGGAGGATGAGGTGGACTATGAGGAAATGGGTGTGGCCGAGACCTATGCCGACTATTGGCCAGCCAAGCGTAAGCTAATCCGCCTACCTACTTCAACTTTTAACTTACTTTTTGTTTTGCAGTCAAGCTGGGTAAAAAGCATCCCGACGCTGTGGTGGAAACCGCTTCGTTGAGTTCAGTGGAACCCTGTGATGTGTACTACAAGATGTCCATTCCCTCCGAGACCATCAACAGCGGCCAGCTAAGCGCCCTGCAGTTGGAATCCATAACATATGCATCTCAGGCTCATGATCATCTCTTGCCCGATGGAAGTCGTGCTGGCTTTCTGATTGGTGACGGCGCTGGTGTGGGCAAAGGCCGCACCATTGCCGGAATTATTTATGAGAACTATCTTAAGGGACGCAAAAAGGCACTGTGGATATCCGTGTCCAATGATCTCAAATATGATGCTGAGCGGGATCTTAGTGATATAGGGGCCACGCGTATTGATGTGCATGCACTGAATAAGGTAGTGAATCATCTCCATTCAACTTCTTCCTGAGTTCATCCAACACCACTAAACACTACTTTCCGTTATGCTTATCTCCATTTCAGTTCAAGTACGCCAAAATCAGTTCGGATGTGAATAACAATTGCAAACGTGGCGTCATCTTTAGCACCTATTCCGCTCTGATTGGTGAATCCAACAACAAGACGGGCAAATACCGTTCCCGCTTCCGTCAGCTGCTGCAATGGTGCGGCGAGGATTTTGAAGGTCTGATCGTCTTTGATGAGTGTCACAAGGCTAAGAACCTATGTCCGGTGGGTTCGGGCAAGCCCACCAAAACGGGTCAAACTGTGCTGGAGCTGCAGCAGAAATTGCCCAAGGCTCGTGTCGTCTATGCCTCAGCCACCGGTGCCTCTGAGCCCAAGAATATGGCCTATATGGTGCGTCTGGGTCTGTGGGGTCAGGGTACGGCCTTTGGCAGTTTCACAGACTTCATCACAGCGGTGGAAAGACGGTGAGTTTGATGAGCCCCCAGGAAATGGGTAAATAAAATTAAAGTTAAAATTGCTGGTTCTTTTTGACAGTGGCGTGGGCGCCATGGAGATTGTGGCCATGGACATGAAACTGCGCGGCATGTACATTGCTCGCCAGCTCAGTTTCAAAGGTGTCAGCTTCAAGATCGAAGAGGTGCCCCTGTCGAAGGAGTTTCGGAAGATCTATGATCAGTCCGTGGAACTGTGGGTGGAGGCCATGCAAAAGTTTACGGAGGCAGCCGAACTGATCGATGCGGAGAGTCGGATGAAAAAGACCATGTGGGGACAGTTCTGGTCATCGCATCAGCGTTTCTTTAAGTATCTGTGCATAGCGGCCAAGGTCAATCATGCTGTGCTGGTGGCCCGCGAGTCTATCAAATACGGCAAGTGTGTGGTCATTGGTCTGCAGTCCACGGGTGAGGCCCGTACACTGGATCAGCTGGAGCGGGATGATGGAGAGCTTACGGACTTTGTATCCACGGCCAAGTAAGTGATGGTGAAGGTGGGTGCGCTCAACCTTTGGCTAATACTTGTATAATTTTCTCCGCTCTTAGGGGAGTCTTCCAGTCGTTTGTGGAGCGCCATTTCCCTGCGCCCGACCGAAACCGCATTAATCGCATACTTGGTCTCTATGACGACTCACCCACCCCGACGACAGTCAGTCTCAACAATAACAATAATAACAACAACAATAGCAGCAGCAGAGGCAAGCGCAAGGGCGTGGCCACCGACGCCGTCGTGGGCAAATCGAAACGCAAAAAGAAAAAACGCAGTGGCTCCTGGCAATACAGCGATAGCGATGAGGAGGCCACCCGTACGCCCAGTCGAGATTTCGATGATCGCCACTCGAACAGCGACAGCGATGAAGCGAACAGTGATGATGCCTTAAACGAGGATGACGAAGACGAAGATGAGGATAACGACGATGACGAGGATGAGCACGACGCGGATAGCGATCGTCGCAGCGTGGCCAGTGATGCCAGCTCCGATTTCAATCCCTTCTTCAGTGGCAGTGACAGCGACATAGATCCCTGGGTGAATGCTCGCAGCAAAAAGTCCACGAAGAAGCCACAGAAAAAGACCAAAAAGAAGGTGAAGAAGGAGAAGGAAGTCAAGCTTAAGAAAGAGCCAAGGGAGTCGCCGAGTGGTGGCGGCGGCGATGCCAGTGGCAGTAATGCCGCCATGTCAGCGGCTGTGGTTGCCGCTCTTAATGCTGCCAAGACGCGCAAGTCGCAACTCTCGACGCAAGACAAAATCCAGGACTTGCTGCAAAAGAAGCAGGAGCTTAAGGGCACTGTCACGCCCATCGGGGTCAATGGCGTCAAACTGAACTATGGCCCACCGCCGAAGGATGCCATTGAACGGGCTTGCACCATGAAAGAGGAGCTGCTGCGGAAGATTGAACGTCTGGGCTCACGCCTGCCACCCAACACACTGGATCAGCTGATCGATGAGCTGGGCGGACCCGACAATGTGGCCGAGATGACGGGGCGACGTGGTCGTGTGGTACAAAACGACGATGGCTCCATACAGTATGAATCCCGCACGGAATCCGATGTGCCCCTGGAGACTTTGAATATCACCGAAAAGCAACGTTTCATGGATGGCCAAAAGGATGTGGCCATCATCTCCGAGGCTGCCTCCAGTGGTATTTCGCTGCAGAGCGATCGTCGTGTCTTCAATCAGCGTCGCCGCGTGCACATTACACTGGAGTTGCCGTGGTCTGCGGATCGTGCCATTCAACAGTTTGGACGCACGCATCGTTCCAATCAGGTCAATGCCCCCGAGTACATATTCCTCATCTCGGACCTGGCTGGTGAGCGACGTTTTGCCTCCACCGTGGCGAAGCGCTTGGAGTCGCTTGGTGCGCTTACTCATGGTGATCGTCGTGCAACTGAAACGCGAGATCTCTCGCAATTCAACATTGACAACAAGTACGGTCGTCAGGCCTTGGAAACAGTGATGCGCACCATAATGGGCTATGAGTCTCCACTGGTGCCCCCACCCACCGATTACAGTGGCGAGTTCTTTAAGGACATTGCTGGCGCTCTGGTTGGGGTGGGAATCATTGTGAACAGCGAAAGCCATCCGGGAGTGCTTAGTCTGGATAAGGACTACAATAACATATCAAAGTTTCTCAATCGTATACTCGGCTGTCCCGTGGACTTGCAGAATCGCCTGTTCAAATATTTCACGGATACCATGAATGCCATCATTAATCAGGCCAAGCGAGGCGGTCGCTTCGATTTGGGCATTCTAGGTAAGACATTGCATGACATTTTAATAGAACTGGGGAGCTATTGACCAAACATTTTGATAGTGGAAAAATGGGATTCCCTGAACTAGAAAGAATTGACAAACGATTTCCATTTGCTATCAAAATACAATCACAATTTTACAAATCACAAATGATAAAGATTATACCGAGTATAAAAGACGATTATCAGTTACCTTGTAAAGCAAACAGGTGCTACTGCTTACACTTCCTTAGACAGCAAGTTTAGTTTTGGACGTCCAAGAGAAGTAAGAAAGTCTAAGGTTTATTACTGCATTGAAAGATCTGGATAAGTTTTGAATTAAGGTGAATTGGTCCCTGCGTGTAGAATTGCTGCAGATGCAGTGGCTTATCTTGTCGTTGTGTGAGTGTAGCGGTTTGACCGATTTCGCTTTTTTGTGTAGCTCGTGCTGATTGGCCCTGTTTCTGATGTGTAGATCAAGTATTTTCTCTAGCGTCTTGGATAGTAAGGTGCTGAGGCTAATCGGATTGTAGTCCTGGGGGCTCATGTGGCTGCACTTTCCAGCTTTTGGCAGAAAGTCAACCCTACAGGGATATAGCTCTTACTCAGCCATGCATTGTAGATCGCGTGTAGCCATGTTGTGATAATCGCCTTGGTAAACCATGGCATGGCTATCACAGTTTGTTTAAACAGTTCCGTAAGGGATCTATATAATTTTGGTAAAGAATGCCTTCGGTGAGCAAGCTCTATTGAAGACAAGAGTTTATGAGTGGCACAAAATGTTCCAAGAGGGTCAAGGAAGCGTTGAAGACGAGCCACGGCAACATCAACTGAAGAGCTACACGTCAACAAAATCAAAGAATTGGTGCTCCAAGGTCGTCGATTCACGGTCTGAGACCTTTCTGTCCTTGTTGGAATATCGGAAGGATCAGTAAAAACCATTTTGAGTTTCCATATGGGCTTCAGAAAAGTGTCATCTCGATTGGTGCCCAAAACGCACTCGTAATTCGTGATAAATTCGACAAAAACTCGACCCAGCTAGGTAGCTATTCAGCGTCGCAGAGTACCCTGGGCGAAGTTGTACCAATGTTGTCCGGGTGCTTCTGGGCAGGGTTTTTTCGGCATCGCTGATGGGGGAGGTCTTATTCCCAGAACAACATTTGGTTCCACGGTACTCTGGTGGATGGCGTTTCTCGCATTAATAGCTTCGGATTCGGTGACTGTGGTGGAGTTTGAAGTGTACGTGAGTACATCCGGCAGGTGGATCCTCAGGTCCTGTCTGCTGGTACGTGGGGGCAGCGGGACTTGTAGGGCCGAGTGGTTTGGGTGTTTCTATTTCTTGTTGTTGTTGTTATTGCTTGTTATATATTTTGTGTATTTGTATTGGTATTCACGCGCCCGTAAGCTCATTCTGGGCACCCCTGATATAGCGTATTCTGGACTTCGGTTTTTTATTTGATATAAAACAGATCGTCTACATATTTAGTGAGCAGTCGTGATTTTCTTAGTTTCTTTATTTTGTTGTCTAGAAGTTCTTTCATCTCGATTTCCGTATTTGTCTTATTTAGTCCTCGAACTTAAAGTTTGTATATCCATAACGTCTCGATAAACAGTAGGTTTGGTATTTTGGTGTCTAATGATAATAAAGCTATAGGAATACTCTGGGAAAAGTGAGACTACATCCAATGATAATAACTTTTCCTCTTCCGAAATGTGTTGACTACATCCAATGATAATAACTTTTCCTCCTCTGAAATGTGTTGACTGTTGTTTGTACGTTGCTTGAGTTAAATTTTCGTATTTAATTACTTTTCATTACAATGGGCCCCATTATTTAGATAACGAAAAAACAATTCGGTTTTACGATTTTTTAATAATCGTAATTGTACGATTATTCAGTGAATATTACAGAATTCAATAAATTTTACAATTATTTCGATAACACTGTGCAAGTCGAATAAAAAGACAGGACCGAACTTATTTCAATGTTGTTCATCAGCTTTCTAATATCTGGATGGTAGAACACCTGCAATTAACATTATATTCACTTAGTTCTATTAATGCAATGAAATGAAAAGACTAAGCAAAATACCTTCTTTTATTTTTGCCACTTTAGTCTTGGAAATATGCTTGTTCAGCATTTAAACAAGGCTGCAAACCTGTAGAATTTTGAAGGTTTCGGTCTGGAGGTTCGAACCCTTGGTTCGGTTCGCGGACCGGTTCCTGTACTAATCGAATCCAAGGCTTTGGTTCGATTCTGGGTTCATAGATTGTTACATAGTGAACAGATTTTTGCCTCAACATTCGGTCAAAATTTAGACATATATATAATGTTATTGTTCATAGGTGTTCTAAAACGACTTTCAAAAGTGTTTGGTCTTTGAATTTTCTACGTACATACCCATCCAGTTTTAAGAGTCAGTCTTAAAGAGTCGTTTATAGCTCGTTTTTCTCACCAATTTCGAGTCATATTTCTAATCATTTGCGAGTCCTTTTCTAGTCGTATTTCAATAAATCACGTTTTGAGCGCATCCATGAGTCATTTCCGAGTCTTTTTTTAAATCGGATCTCTTTAATCTTCAAATGAGCTTAAAATGGTTCGATTCTTGTTAAAATGATCTTCCAAACGCATTTGCTTTCCCTTTTTTTCGTCTATACTTATGTTTTTCTTTCTTCTCGAAATCGCAATAGGGATTGGGTTTTTATAAAGCATTTTTAATTATCAACTCAAGCGACTCTGTACTTTACCATAAAATAGTTTTTTTTGGTCATAATATTGAGAAAACTGGAAAAGATATTAAGAAATTGACTTAAATGATTGTTTGAGCCGAACCTTTTTTTTTGTATGCAGGGAGTTCGGTTAGGGTTCAGGGGCTCAAATATTTTAAAGGTTCGGTGCATGGTCCGGTTCGGGGAACCCGGAAAACACGAACCGAACCGGTTCTTTGGGGTTCGGTTCAGGACCGGTTTGCACCCTTGCATTGAAAAACCTCTCCATCCCGACTAATTGATTTGATGAAGTTTTTGACAATGCCCAATTTGTCGCAATTGATCGCAATAAGTGGAATATGAATTACGTTTGCAATATTTAGATTGAATTCTGACCAAAGCATCCAATCTAGCTAGCTGGTGTCCCAGCGACAAATAAAGCAAATTTTGCTTTGTAATAAATTAACCATTTTTTTTTTTAAATATTGACCTAAAAGGCCCCCAAAGCTGGGATCGGAGTTTTCACAAAACTTTTAGCCTGGAACATTCCAAGAAACTTTGCTGAAGAAAGTTTACCAGAAAAACAACACTGTTCAAGTGAGAGACTAAAAAAATGTTTTATTCCCTTGGAACTGGCAAACTTGTTGAAAAAAACAGTTTTTGTATGAAACCGTCTTGATAACTCAAAAAAGTAATGATGCAGTTCTATTCCTAGGACCCGAAATAGAGGGAAACCGTTGAGTTCTGTCAGTTTTTTTTTTTTGTAAACTATCGCATTTCTGTAAAGTGTGATTATTGAGTAATTGTGCTTGAAATGTTGAATTATTCGAGTATTTGTAGATGAAAATTATGATTTTTTATTATTCTTTTGTCCACTGTTAACTTGGGTCCTTTTGCAAGCAGCGTTTGTATGTTTGGATGAACTCTGCATTCGTTTTGTTTGCTTGTTGCTGTGAGCCAAGATTTCGATTCGTTCTTTGCACAGACACTTATGTTGCAGTTCCTGTTGCTTCTTCAGTATTGTTAGGCTGTTGCAGACGTTTCTCACTGTCTACACTGAGCAGCTGTTTAACCATTGTTGTTGTTTTGCTCATCTCTTGGCTATGTTGCATAACTATGTTGTGATTGTATTTAATAAGCAAGTGAATTTGGTGTATGTCGTGGCTGTTTATAAATAGCTTTTGAATTTGGGAATTGAGTTGGAATTGCGACATTTTATACCAAACCTTATTTTGACTAGTTTTGTTGATGTTAGTTGGTATTTGTTGGTGTAGCTGTACGCTTAAGCTCGAATTAAATGTATTTCTTCTTTCTCATTCACACAGATTTGGGTGCTGCCGGTGAGAATGTGACCAGAGTGCGTTTATTGCGATTTGTACGTAAACATGCCACAGGCGTGGCTCCCACAGAGTTGCATACGGTGCGCGTTGAACGCGGAATGATATGGCAGGAGGCCATTGACAAGTGAGTTTGTTCTTTCACTGACTAAATAATAATGCAAAGTTTTCCAATACTGCAAACCGGCTTATAACCAAATCCCTTAAAACCGGTTCGGTTGAAGTTTGTTTCGGTTCTTTTCGGTCAATTACTAACCTCCCGAAGCAGAGGAAAAAAAAGTTCGATTCCAAATATTATCTTTTATTATATTTACAAACTTTTCCACTATCAAAATAACTTAAATTGAGAATTAGTTATAAACCAAGACTCGACCCTAAACCTTGGGGTTAAAAACCGGTACTTAAACCTAATCTTAAACTTTGAAATTTATTCGAACCTGCTGACCGAACCATATTCAGAATTTCAGTGTCATTTTTGTCATTTCAAATTGGGTGTATTACTTTATCGGTTCTGAAATCTTTTGTACTCTCCTCGATTTCACTTTTGTTTTGTTGTTTTTATCCTAATTTTCCCAATTCTCTGATTCTTTATCCCACAGATATGCTGATCTGTTTAACGAGAATGAAGGCTTTTATGTATCCCATCAGCTGCGTAATCAGAAGCGTACGGCTATTCTGGTAGTAATCATCGAAACGCAGCCATCACGTAATTCCACGGATTTGGATAGCAGCAGCAAGTCCAGCCAAAAGAAGAAATCGCGCAGCAAAAAGGAAATCATGTGTCAAATCTACAGACCGAACACGGGTCTACAGGTGCGCCATGAATCGCTGTTTGAGCTGGAGAAGAAATACCGTAAAGTGGGCAGCGAGGAGGCCGAGCCACATTGGACTGAGCAGTATGATGCCTCCGTGAATACATGTTCGCATGCCTACTGGAATGGCAATTGTCGTAATGTCAGTTTGGGCAATGACTGTGAGGTAGAGTAACCCTTTCTTTTCGAATAACTGGAACCCTCCTTAAGTGACTCATTGCTTTTTTCTTCCCTTGCCACAGGTGGGACTGAGACAACGTTTGTATCATGTTCTGGCCGGTTCGGTATTATCCGTCTGGGGACGTGTGGAGCACATTTTGAATACGCGTTCCAATAGCAAAATGCAGGTGATACGCATGAAGACCACAGAGGAGGAGAAAATAGTGGGCACTATGATACCCAAGTCCTGCTTCGAGCCCCTAATGAGCGATCTGCGCAGTGATTCGGAGAAGCAGGAGGAGTTTAATTATTAGATCGGTGGATGTATATGTGTTCTATGGCCCTCCCGACCTTATTTTCCAATTAAAGGCCAAGCAATACAAAATGCATAATGAAGATAAGCCACAATATACACAACTACACACACACATTTAAATATAAATATCTAGTATATAAACTAATACATAGCTCATATGTAAACCGACAAAGATAATATCGAGAACAGCAGCAAACGCTTGAAAAGAAAACAGTTTTTTTTTGTCCTAAATATAATTTAGTCTGTAGTAGCCCACACACCCACGTATAGCTGATATCGGCTCACACACACAATCAACAAGTTGAAAAGATATAGTGAAACAAATGAAAACGCTTATGAGATGGACTTTTCTTAATCTTAATTTAATTAATTTTAATATCTCATGATACCAACTACAAAATAAACAAAAACGAAGCGCCACACAATCTGTAAACTATTTATTGTGCGTACATTTATTTCGTTTGTTTTATAATGTAAAACCCTTAAGATTTCACACCAGCTGCAGTGCAGCACACGCACCCACACACACACACACACACACAAACAAACATGACTTTTCAACACTATTATTATAATGATTTTTTTTTAACAAAGTTAAGGCATTTTTTTCCAATCTGTTTCTTTAAGTTTTACAACTGCGGATTGTAATTAGGTCTCTAATATGTAATAACTACGTTTAAGTTTAGCCATAAAATATAAACAATAACAAAAAAAAAACACAAGAGAAGCGAAGCAATCGAGTCGGCTGTTCCACATATAAAACGCCATGTGGACAAGAGAATACATGGAGAACGCATGTAAAAAATATACATACATTAATAAATAAAAAAGGAAAAACATCGTGCGGATTACATCAAAGATACATAACGAGTCTTATTTTGCAATTTGGGGTCCAGGGTATGATGCAAATCAACTTGGTGCCAGGGCTGTAAATCTCTACCAACCAAATTTTTTAGGCGCTCGAAAACTCCATCCCTTCCTGTCAAGTGGATGCTGAAAATATACCTCTACCGCACGACTACATTGTGAGCTTCGGGTCTAGCGATATTTCCGTCCCGCGCCCATTTCTTGTAAATATATGAGAGGATTGTGCATTTTACAGCAGCATCAGCACATAATTGGGAACGTATAGCATCCTAAGTCTTTCCCGAAATTTAAAGAGATAAAGTTTTTTGATTAAACCTCGACATAAGTAACGTCTCGTTGAACCAATCAATACGAACTAAAGATCAAAAAAAAGAAATAGAGGAAAGCTAACTTCGGCTCGACCGAAGTTTATACTAACTACTAAACTAATAGTTCGACCTATCGTTCCTATGGCAGCTATATACTATAGTCATCCGATTTGGATCAAACTTGTCCGATAGTTTTCCGATTTTCATAAAACTTAAAGGAACTATGTAAAAGCATAGAAAACTGATAAATACGTTACGGCATATTTAAATTGTCCAGATGTTTATAACGCATAGAAGGAAGCGTCTCCGACCACATAAAGTATATATAATATATTCTTGATCAGCATGACGAGCTGTGTTGATATAGCCATGTTCGTCCGTCCTTCCGTCTGTTTCTATGCAATCTCCTCCGTCAGTTTAAAAGCTATCTTAACCAAACTGCACGAAGCCTCTTGGTACAAATACTCTGAACATTTGTCGGAACCGGCCGGATCGGATGACAATAGCATATAGCTGCCATAGGAGCTATCGGTCGAAAAAGTAGTTTTAGTGAAAAAAACTTTTTTGTTTTCAATGCAAACGTCCCCAAACCGTATTTTCTATGCTTTTACATAACTCCATCAAGTTTGATAAAAATCGGTCAACTATATAGTATAGCTGCCATGCAAAAGGTATTTCAGAGAAAAAGAATGCTTTCGCTCTTAAACTTGTTACTGATAAATATTATATGGTACCACACAATTCTGCCAAGTTTGATTCAAATCGAATGACTATAACATATAGCTACCATAGGAACGATCGGTCGAAAAAGTAGTTTTAGTGAGAAAAACTTTTTTGTTTTCAAAGCAAACGTCCCCAATCCTCGTATTTATAAGTTTTCTATGCTTTTGCACAATTCCACCAAAATTTTATAAAAATTGGCCAACTATAAAGTATAGCTGCCGTACAAAAGACGTCTGAAACAAGTGAGAAAGTCGGTCAAGCCCCACTATAACATACTCTGTACCAGTTCATTTGCCCCCGACTATAATATTATAATACATCCAAGGAGTCGCGCGTTTATCGTGCAATATTTTTATTATACGCTCATCTCTAAGGTTCTCTCTCTCTCTCTCTATCTCACTATGATTGCCTTTGTTCAATGGAAAGCTGTGGTGATGTGGGGGGGTGTGGGTTGTTAACAGTCCGTCTTTTGCTCATAACTTGTGTATCGTTTATCCGATCTCTCCCTTATCATTCCTTCAGCAAATCGATTAATAATTTTGATTACTGGATATCATTAGAAGGTAGGAAACATCTGTCATCAAAACTGTAGGAGATATAACGTTTTTTCCAAATTGCGGAGGCGGGAGGGGGCGTGGCAAAAATTGAAAATAAACTTGATCTGCCTGCAAGTATAAGAAATATATGTCCCATACATGTTAAACCTCTATCTCTTACCATCTCTGAGATCTGTGCGTTCATACAGACGGACAGACAGACGAACGGACAGACGGACATGGCTATATCGCCTCGGCTGTTGATTCTGATCAAGAATATATATACTTTATACTTCTCCCTGTTACATACTTTTGCACAAACTTAACATACTCTGTGTACCTTTGGTACAGAGTTTAAAAAAGTCTTAGTATAGAAAACTTTTTTGTTTTTAATGCTATCGCTCCCAAATTTGTTACTGATCAATATTATATGCTACCACACAATTTTGCCAAGTATGATTCAAATCGGATGACTATGGACTATAGCTGCCATAGGAACTATCGGTCGAAAAGTAGTTCTAGTGAGAGAAACTTTTTTGTTCTCAATAGTAGCGTCTTTATACCTTCCACTTGAAGATTATCAGTTTCCACACAATTTTGGGGAGTTTGGTCAAAATCGGTTGAATATATCGTATAGCTGCCATATAACAAACTGGCAAACAAATGGTCAAAGTAGAGGCGCAATCTTATTGCTGAGTTTGGGAAATAACTCAGCTAAGAATGTTCGACGAAAAACATATAAAACCTTAATTTATATAAATTAAACAATCTACAAGGGTATATAAACTTCGCTCGAGCCGAAGTCCTCTATTTTTTCTTTTCACAACCGACGCATTGCATTACCTTCTACTTTTTATACCCGTTACTCGTAGAGTGAAAGGGTATACTAAAGTCGTGCAAATGTATGTAACAGGCAGAAGGAATCATTTCCGACCATATAAAGTATATATATTCTTGATCAGTATCAACAGCCGAGTCGATATAGCCATGTCCGTCTGTCCGTCTGTCCGTCCGTCTGTATGAACACCTAGATCTCAGAGACTAGAAGAGCTAGAGCAACCAAATTTAAAATGTAGACTCCTATTGTCTGCACGCAGATCAAGTTTATTTTCAATTTTTGCCACGCCCCCTCACGCCCCCGCAATTTGGAAAAAACGTCATATCTCCTACAGTTTTGATGATAGATGGTTCGTACTTTCTAGAGATATCTAGTTCAAATTATCAAAATTATTTATCGATTTGCTGAAGGAATGATAAAGATCGGATGAACGATACTCAAGTTATGACCAAAAAACGGTCAGAGAGAGAGAGAGAGAGACACCTCAGGCACACAGGAAGGCTATTAAACATTTGTTTCCATGAGTAACGGGTATATCGAAGTCGGTTAGAGCCGACTTTAACTTACGCTCTCGTTGTATCATGGGTGGGGCGCCGCCTATGTTGGGGTCACCAAGCTCAATTTTTGTGAAAAAGGAGACAAAACTTCGGCGAAAGTGTATCAATCCGACGTTTTGGAAAAAGTTGTGAAGTCACTCAACACGACATTGTTTGCAAACAAACCGTAGACCTTTTAACAAGACTCCGCAGTTCACAAGGCAAAAACGACTCATACATGGCTAAAAAACCATGTACCAAACCTCATTTGTACTGCTGATTGGCCTTTTGGTAGTCCAGACCTGAATCCATTGGACTACAGACTGTGGTCCTTTATCGAGGCTATGGCTTGCTCTCCTCGGCACCCAAATATTGAGTCTTTAAAGAGAGCCCTTGTCCGTGCAGTGAACAATTTCTCAATGAAGGAGGTAAGCACTGCGGTCGATGAGTGGCCAGAGAGACTTCGGCGTTGCTGGAAGACATTGTAGCCATTGAGTGACCGAATAAAAAGACAAAATAGATTTGAAAAATTTTCATTCGTTTTCATTTTATGACGAAAAAACCGTGTACCAAAACTCCTTATTTAATAGGAAAAATAAAATAATATAAACTTTTTTGTCAAGTAGGCCTAGCCTTTTCATTTTTAGTCAACTACCTAAAGCAATGCTCTCGTTGGTTCATTGTGTATTCAACAACAGAGTGAACAACAACAACAATACAAAACAGAAACAAATAGAAATAATAAAACACAATTTTCCAAATTTTTCTTCAATCCTTCAACAACAATACAAAACAATAATAAATACAAAAAATAAAACACAATTTCCCAAATTTTTCTTCAATTTTACATCGACTAAACAATGGCAACCCACATCGATCTGCTGGCAGCCCGCAAGATACTCAAATTTATGAATGACCTCCTCCAATCAAACATAATGAATATCGAGGAATTGGCCACCGGTGCCCCATATATCCAGCTGATGGACATTCTATTTGATGGAATTGTGCCACTAGAGCTCGTGATCTTCACCACAGACCAAATGATACACTTTCGCCGCAACTGGAGACTACTTCATCAAGGGTTCCAGGCATTGGAAATTGACATCGATATACCCGTGGAGAAATTAATG
This sequence comes from Lordiphosa magnipectinata, assembly GCA_037044535.1. Classification (NCBI taxonomy): domain Eukaryota; kingdom Metazoa; phylum Arthropoda; class Insecta; order Diptera; family Drosophilidae; genus Lordiphosa; species Lordiphosa magnipectinata. Next base: position 63,138 of record JBAMBO010000530.1, read on the forward strand.
TGTGCCGATTTTAAAACAAACTTGAGTTTTGCCAAAAGATTTTATAAATTTTACAAAATGGTTGATGCGAAACGAGGAAGATGTCCACTAAAAACTTATGATGCATTGGCGGAGAGACACTATGCCATATTTGCCGTGGCCCCTGCCACAGTGCCCGTCATCACACGCTGGACACAAACACCGGACTGTTCCTTCCACAAGCTGCTGGAGCACGAATTCTATAAGGGCAAAATAATGAAGATAATGGGACTGTTGGATGAGGATAATACGAATATTGACTCTAAACTTATTAAGGAAGTTCTGTATAAAACTTCCAACCGTTTTGGATTGACCAAGATGAAGGGCCCACTCGACAATAACTCATTTTAACAAATGTGAATGTCCTTAGTCAATAATGGTACAATGGAGAATTAACATATATAATATTTTATTGTATAACACTATTTATATTAACACTAACTTTGAACTATTTTCGTTACTTTAACTTTAAATAAACCTGTTCGAATCTTATTTGGCCAAGAAGTGTGTGCAATTCAGTATTCAGTAAGTTCAGACTGTGTCGGTAACCCGTAACTCGATCAATTCCTGGTTTTCGGGTCACTAATTTCCGTAGTCCATTAGACCACTTTGGTCACATTTAAGTAGCGGTGAGGGAGCATCAGTTGCTTTCGCTCAGCAGACTTTGAAATAACAGTTTCGTTCCTCTCTTGTGCTCTCATATGTATAAGCATAAACAAGAATAACAAATTACGCTCTCCTATCCTAGTGTTTGCCTTGATGCAATAATAAATGTGAACGTTAATGTGGAAAATCTTAAGCATTCGTGTGTGAAGAAGCTATTTGGAAAAAAACGGATTTTCTTATGTCATGTAGACTTTGCTTTTGCCCACGCAGCATTTACATTTTCTACATGCCGCGCTTACTTCTTCCAATTCGACATGTAGCATGCAGTATTTCTACATGCCACGTTTAACTTCCGGTTTTCTACATTTAGCGTGTACAATTTAGCAGGGCGAAATACGTTTCATTTGGGATTGACGTTTCTACATGCACCGTGTAGCCAATTTTGTTTTCTCTATGCAACAGACGCATCGTTTTAATTCCCTTGTAGAGGGTATATTGTACAGATGTTTGTAACGCATAGACGGAGGCATCCCCAACCACATAAAGTATGTATATTCTTAATCAGCATGACGAGCTGAGTTGATATAGCCATGTTCGTCTGTTTCTGTGCTATCTCCTCCGTCAGTTTTAAAGCTATCTTAACCAAACCTTGCACGAAGTCTTTTGGTACAAAGACGCTGCACATTTGTCGGAACCGGCCGGATCGGATGACTATATAGGAACTATCGGTCGAAAAGTAGCTAACTTTTTTGTCTTCAACGCGAACGTGCCCAAACGTATTAATGAGTTTTCTATGCTTTTACACAATTCCACCAAGTTTGATGAAAATCGGTCAACTATATAGTATAGCTGCCATACAAAATATATTTCTGAAAAAAAGTCTTAGTGAAAAAAACTTATTTGTTTTCAATGCTATCTCTCCCAAACTCATTACTGATTAATATTATATGCTACCTCACAATGCTACCAAGTTTGATCCAAATCGGATGACTATGGAATATAGCTGCCATAGGAACTATCGGTCGAAAAAGAAGTTTTAGTAGGAAAAACTTTTTAGTTTTCTATGCTTTCACATAATTCCACCAAGTTTTTTAAAATCGGACAACTATATACAATAGCTGCCATACACAAGATAGTTCAGAAAATAAGTCTCAGTAGGAGAAACTTTTTTGTTTTCAATGTTTTTGCTCCCAAACTTATTACTGATCAATATTATATGCTACCACACAATGCTACCAAGTTTGATCCAAATCGGATGACTATAGAATATAGCTGCCATAAGAACGATCGGTCGAAAAAGTAGTTCTAGTGAGAAAAACTTTTTTTGTTTTCAGTGGTAGCGTCTTTACACTTTCCAGATATGAATATTATCAGCTTCCATTCAGCTCCATTGGATGAAAATCTAAGGTCAATTTAATATTAAATGGATATTTTATACTCTGAAAAAGGATAACACATGGTGATATATCGATGGCAAATTTGTAGCCGCATCTTTACTAAATAATGCACTAAAACTTATATAAGTTCTTATAAAAATGACTCAAGTCGTATTTGGAACCGAACCATTCAGATGAGGTCCGGCTCGGGTTCAAGTTCGACAAGTCATAAGACTAGAGGGTTCGGTTCAAGGGCCCTAAAAACCTGAACCGAGCCTGTTTGATTCTCTGCTTAAGTGTTCTTATTGGATTGACCCGAAATCTTTTCCTTTTATGTTTGTAACGGTGTAGTAGCTACTTTGCTTTACATCAGCCTTTTTGTATCCTCTATGCTGATTTAAACAGACTCACCCGAGGATCTGTTCAGAGTCCTCCTTATCCTGTTTAAAAACAATTATCTTACCATATTTAGCCTGTCGTTAATTTAATTTTTACGTATTTCATTCATTCCTTATTTATTTGTTAACTTAAAATCCTACTTGGATATTTTCGAAAGCGTTTTGTTGTCGCCTTGGTCGGTAGGACGGAAGGTGGGCTGCTTTTCTGCCTGGGCTTACAGTAATTTTCTGAAAATATTGTCTAAAAATGCAGTTTACCCACTACAAATGCTTAAAAATGGCCAACATAGCAGAACTGAGGCACATTTTTGAAAAAGGTATCTTTAATTAAAATATAAAAAAAATCCGCGACTGACTTTTCAATAAATAATTCAAATTTCCCGCCGACTTGCACTGCTTGCCAGCACTGCTAAAATGAATTGCCGGCTGTGCGAGTGAGACAACTATACTGGCCACAATTTACAGCTGTTTGGTTCACCAACTGTTTTTGTTTTTTTTAATTGTGTAATTTTAAATTAATTTTAAAACGGCACCCGCACCCCCACCCCCAAACTATTAATTAAAACAACATGCAAAGCACTCGCCAAATCAGATTGCTGAACCTGGCCAGGTTCTTGTTGAGCAGGAGAGGTGCCACAACATCCCAGCAAGCTGGAGCGACAGCAGGCGCAACCGGCTCCAGTTCTGGCACCGAGCAGACCACACATTTTGGCTATCAGACGGTTAAAGAAAGCGAAAAAGGGCAAAAAGGTAGGTGGAAAGGGAAATATGTCAGCATAAACCTAATCACATCCGTTTCCATTGCTCGGCAGTGCACGAGGTGTTCGAGCAGGTGGCCAAATCGTATGATGTGATGAACGATGCCATGTCCATGGGCATACATCGCCTATGGAAGGACATCTTTGTGGAGCGTTTGGGGCCAACGCATGGTATGCGTCTCCTGGACATGGCCGGCGGCACGGGGGACATTAGTTTCCGTTATCTCAAGTATTTGGCCAATCAACCCAATCCTCAGCAGCGTGTGAGCCATGTAACCATTTCCGATATCAATCAGCATATGCTAAATGTGGGCGAGGAACGGGCACGCGATTTGGGTTTGACCACAGAACGGTTGCCCAACTCGAGCATAGCCTGGCAATGTGCCGATGCGGAGAAGCTGTCTTTTGAGGGCGAAAGCTTTAATGCTTACACGATAGCCTTTGGCATAAGAAACTGCACACGAGTGGACAAGGTGAGTATGGGAACAGCATATGTATAGCAAATCTGTGAAATTTTAACAATTCTGAAGGCAGAGATATATATAATTTTGTACAATACACCAGAAGTAGAAAACTAAACTAGGAGCCATGTCACTGGATGATATCTTACAGCGCAGATCATCCACCCTTTAAGTGTTTTAAACCGAGTTCACGAGACTGGAAGCCTGTTATAGTTTTCTGTGTTGCCCACCCGCTGAGTCTTCTATCATGTCTACAGTTTTATCACACCAGGCTGACACTTTCGCAATTGCCTATGGGCCATCTTCTATCCAATAGGATTCTGCCTTCACCTCCACAATTTGCGCTTTTGACTTTCGCTTAAGGCTCGTAAATGTCTCCCTTAATGAGGGACAAATTGCCTCGACTTATTCCCTGACGAAAGAACGAACGGTCAAAGTTATATCGTGGCCCAGTTCAGGAATATATATACTATATGGGATCGGAAATGTTTGGGCTCGCTCGGCTCTGTGATTCACTGCGGTTTTATAACACCGTTTCGGCGTACAGATTTGTTTTAGAGATCCGAACCATGGTTTAGGTCCGGTTCATTGGTTTACGCTTCCTATTCCAAAAATTACATTTTCTTTTATAAATATGTTAAATATTCAGCTCTTAAAAAATATTAAAGTAATTCCCAAAACTTTATAAACACAAGTTTTCTTGTAAAAAAAAGTCGGATTGACGAGCAGGAATGCAAGAAATACGTTAAGCTTCCTCACTTCTTATCTTGCCATTGCATCTCCATACGAACAAAAGAACATCTAGAAAAACGATTTCAAATAATATTTATTTCCTTCTAGAGGTTATTTTAACTTTGTTGAGCCTTTTGTAACGGACAGAAGAAAGTTGTATTTAACCATACATGCGCTTATGTACATACATACATAGGGATGAATTAGCAGTGTTTAGAACAGGGATGCCCAGAATGAGCTTACTGCCGCGCGGACCACCAATACAAATGATGAAAATATCAGGGATATAAGCTTTGGAATGAAAACAGCTTGCAAAGAAACATTTTCCTTTATTGTATAGTATTCAAAAAGAACTAATAAATAAATGCTTTAAGAATGATAAATAAAAGAATTAATAATTCTTCACCATGTTTATCTTCTGATGAAGATGAAAAGCAATCTTTAAGCATTAAAGTTTTGGAAAAACTATTATTGTAAAGAACATAACAATGTCAAATTTGTTGTATTAGCTGTTCCTGCAACACAAGTACTTTTTCTACTATTTCTATTTGTTTTATTCAGCGATAGAGTCAGTAATAATGAAAGATTTCTGGAAGACACATTGATGATTAACTTATACCAAGTGTGTTAACTGGGGGGAAAGAATTTTCCCCACTAATACAGAAGGGGCGAAATGGGTGCACACACATACACAAGGTTTTCTGTTAATTTGATGTTGTCTGTTGTTGTCAGTTTTTGCACTTGTGCCTTTGGAATTCCCAAAGAGTCATAGAAATGCTGGCATTAGATGGCCTCTGCCGACTTTGCAAAGCCTGCGATATGCAAAGCCTGCTGGTGTAGGAAAAAGAAGATAGGGAAAGCCTGGTGGTGTTAGAACCGAAAGTTTCTTAAAACAGCTGTACTGTCGACCATCCTCCTATGTGGTTTGTTTGTGCCTTGTTTTAAACGTTATGAACAAACATAAATATAAATTATTCACCGACCAGAATATATCAGGGCTGTAAACGAATGATTTCATTTTGAATCATTCCTGAGAATCATTCAGACATCGAATTCACATATTTTTAATTAATTCAATTTTTCCAAAATCAGAATTGATTTGATTTTGATTTAATTCACTTAAAAAAAAAAGAATGGAATGGATTTTGTTTTAATTCAAGTGAATTAGAAAATTTGTATGTTCATTCATTTGATTTAAAACAGAATTGACTTAACTTAAAAAGCATGTTTTGTTTACATTATGAGAAGATTTTATACCCTTTACTCGCAGAGTGTAAAAAAAGTGTATACTAGTTTCGGGCAAATGTATGTAACAGACAGAAGGAAGCAAACTAGACCCCATAGGGTACTATTATTTTATTAAATACAATACTAGTTATAGTCAGCTATATTTATTTTTGTAAGTCGTTAACTATTAATAGCAGAAGCTTTTCAAAATTCTCGTCCGTTTGGATACGTTCAAAATTGAAGCGTAGGAAAATAGCCTCGCTACTGCAGCTGACAATGGCAGTGGTGTATTAAATTTTAAAAAAGTCCTTTTAATTTGTGGATACTTGTGCAGCATATCTAAAGATTTTGCCGAGTCGGACAAATATGACGAAAATTCTGATTCGCCTGGCGATATGGTTAAGAATGCCAAATTCTAAAATTTGAGCCATTGTCTAGTACCAAGACCGTATTCAGTATGAACTTCGTTTATAATTCGACCAATCGCATCAAATGAATGAGTCCCACCAAATCGTTTGCTTGCAAACAAAATAGACTAATTTCGCTTCCTGTGTTATAGCCTACTCCTTGCGTACTCCTTGTATTTGTCATTATGTTTCGTTCGTAAATGGAGAATAAAATTTGAAGTAACGCTTATCGTTCCGTACAACAGCTTTCCACAAATGTTGCATTTCGCTGAAATTTTCAATTTTGCATCCGGTGTTTTCAAATCTGATTCATTAGTCTATTTCGATATTGAATTAAGGTTATAAGAATATATATTCGGAGGTGCCTAACCCTGCGTACTCCACACATTTATACCTTATTGCTTACTGTAAAATAGGTAGCAGCAGATTTCTGGTAGGTATTGCGCCTTCATTCTCAACCGATTTAGCTCTGCAGCTCTTAGAGGTGGATGGCCCATAATCGTCATTGTTGTCTTCTTGCGAAGTATTACCTCTCTTTAGCTCAGACATTTTGCACTGTTTTATATTAAAACTATATTTTTGATATAGTCTAGCTAGATATAGATATAGCCTTGATATTTAATTGTCTACACCTTGACAAAATGAGTGAAGTAGCAGAGCTTAGTCAATTTTGTTTTAAATCAAATGAATGAACATACAAATTTTCTAATTCACTTGAATAGAAACAAAAAGAAATCAATTCGTTTTTTTTTTTGGAAGTGAATTAAATCAAAATCAATTCAATTCTGATTTTGGAAAAATTAAATTAATTCAAATTTTTGTTAATTCATTGTGAATTAAAAATAAAAATGAATCATTCTTTTACAGCCCTGGAATATAATAATAATAATAATAATAATAAATTTATTTAAAACCAATTATACACATGCTTTATACAAAAAATTTCAAAAGAAAATATAACATATCTAATTGCTAGAGGTTTTAAATAGTACTCGACTATGACTATATGTCGTCAGTCGGAGAATTCGCTTCTATTACTTTGTTGAGTTTTGTTTTATTTTATTTGAGGGTTCCCTAGATACCATACAAAAAGTCTTACTACACCCTGCTTCCCCGCTCGTTGCGAGATACAGGATCGTTGGGACCTAGTGTCGGATTAGGGGCTCACCAAATTTCTTTAGTTTATATTATTTGTGTTGTTGTGTTTTAAAAATATTCCGCCAAAATCCGTTTCCTATACTGGGTGGCCTGTTGCAGAAACTCTACTAAGCCCTTCCAATTAGTGTCGCTCGCATCATTTAAAATGTCTCTAATCTGAGTTGGGCTTAAGACAGGTTGGCTAAAACATAAAATTCTGTGCTCTCGTAGTATTGGACATCTACCCAGAAAATGATTTATGTCCTCTACCTCATTTGTGTTGCACAATTCGCATTTATTAGTTGGTCCTGTAATGAATCTGTTTCCATTTAAGAGTATCATGTCACTTCTTGCCTTAATGATTCATGACACTGCCCGGGTATCTACTTGTGCATATTTTTTGCCGACGGTATGGTCAAGTTCTCGGTAAATTCTCCATTACCTTCTTAATTTTTGCTGCACGAGTTCTGTAAGTCTGTGTCTCTTAAGCTCCGCTAATAGTGCAATGCGATTGACATTCCATAAGGTCTCATTGCCCCAGTTCCACTCTATGTTATGCAATGAGCTCAGTGTGAATAGCTCTTTTGCCCAGAATACATTTTTATCCAATACCAACTGCGACAGGATTCGTGGCAACCTATGGCTATCATATATAAACAGAGTTTTGTAGATATACCGAAGGTGCTGGTCCAGCATGTAGAATCTGCTTCCGTATCTATCCGTATCTAGAGCAAGTGAATAGTGTGGCGTTGTTTGTGGCAGGTTATAGATACGCTTAATGAAAAAGGCTTCCAGCTTATCCACTTCGTCATGTTGGCCATAGCCCCAGACTTGCGCTCCGTAAGCTTGTATTGCCCTACACACGGCTTCATAAATTGTCCACTTCATTTCAGCGGAGACATTGTTTTTGGCGAGAAGGCTCTTCCAGGTTATGTTGATGCTTTGCTTTGCAGCCGCAGTTCTAGCATTCACATGCTTCTTGAAATTTAAAGTGGACGTCAACATAACTCCTAGATATTTGTACTCAGGTACAATCTTTATGGGTTCACACTGAAATGTCCACTTTTCATTCTTTGCAAGGCGCCCTCCTTTCCTGAATACCATTATTTCCGATTTGGCCATATTCACTTCCATATTCCAAGTCTGACAATAAATTTCCAGGCGATCGATCATTTCCTGCAGTACAATGACTTCATCAGCCATTATAACTATGTCATCCGCATATAATAAAAGGCGTATATTTTCACTTCCCACTGTTAGGCCGCCATCTATGCTATCATGGAGATCGTCTAGGAAGAGCGCAAACAAGAGAGGCGACAGTAGACAGCCCTGCCTCACTCCGATATTGGTTTCGAAATAACCAGATAGCTCCGTGCCTGTTCAGACTGCCACATTCGTGTTTGCATATTCTCCAGCACATTTAGGAATTTGGTCGAGACTCCCATCGAATATAATTTGTACATCAAAAGCTTCCTTGGGATTTTATCAAACGCAGCACGAAAGTCGACAAAGAAGGCGTATACTTTCTTTCTCTCCTCTTGTTTCAGATACACTATGGATACTAAGTTGTATATGTTGTCCATAGTCGAATACCCTTCTCGAAATCCGGCCTGATACTCTTTTAATTTGTCGTGACACTTAACCCAATTTGTTATTCGACTGTTCAGAATGCCCATAAAAACTTTCGCTATGCAATTTATAAAGGAAATCCCTCGGTAATTTTGTGGCAGGTCTGGGTCACCTTTTTTGAAAATTGGGAATACGACACTCGATGTGCAAGTTTCTTCAATTCTTCCTGTGTCCAGCATGTCATTATAGACTACAGCCAGTAAGTCTATGAAGGCCATCGGGGCAATTATATAGAATTCATATGGTATTCTATCTTCTCCTGGTGCTTTGTTTAGCTTTACATGATTCAGTATTTTCAATATTTCGGTCCTGGTTATGTGCATATCCAACAAATCATCTGTTGCAAAGGTCCTCACAAAAATAATATAAGCTGCAGTTTGTACTGGGCTCAGTAGATTTTGGAAATAGCTCTGAAAATCGGTCGCTGAGATGTTGTTTCCTGTCTGGAAGTGGCTATTTTTGAGCTGGAATATATAAGCCTAGAATATATAATACATAAGCGGACAAAAATTGTACCTCTAATACTCATTGCTCCATGACTTATTGTCCTGGAGCCTGCTTTAAAGGTCGATGATCCAAGCTCGAATATGATATTATCAAGCCCCAAGCCTTAAGTTTTTTTAATTTACGTACAGGTTTTCTGAACATAATTATTACCTAGGTTCAGCGACCTTCTGGGTCCGCTCCGTGAACCCGAACCCAAAAAGTTTGGTGGGTTCGAACCCCGGAGTGAACCCCTGCCGATTTTTAGAAGGTTTTCAGCCCTGGAAAATATATCTCAAGCAAAAGCAACCACAAGAAATACAAAGAGAAACCAGATTTTGGTTTGTGTGTGTGTGTGTGTGTGTGCTACTACTGTCTGATGCAGTGTTGCCAAAACTTCAGGGACTCAGCAAGTTAGATAGACGTTAAAAAATAGCTAGAAGTGTTTGCAAAGTAGCTATATAAATAGCTAGCGTAGTTTTTTAAACTCTGTACCAAAGGTTCACAGAGTATATTAAGTTAGTGTAAAAGTATGTAACAGGGAGAAGGAATTATATCCGACCCTATAAAGTATATATATTCTTGATCAGCATCAACAGCCGAGTCGATATAGCCATGTCCGTCTGTCTGTCTGTCTAAACCTCAGAGATGGTAAGAGAAAGAGGGAAATAAGCTATTTATACTTGCAGGCAGATTAAGTTTATTTTCAATTTTTGCCACGCCCCCTACCGCCCCCTGGCAGTAGTAGCGTCATCTATTGGTTAGTTTTGAAAATCCCTCATTGTTTAATGCAAGTAGTGGCGTCATCTATGGTTCAGCAGCGCTGATTTCAGCTGCTACTCCAGGTACAGAGTATATTACAGGGCTTGACCGACTTTCTTACTTGTTTTATTATTAATCAATCAATGGCTTATAATGGTCAAGCTCAACAAAATTTGTTGGTTCCTCCTCAATGCTATATGACTGTTTAGCAAAAGTAAAATTGGCTCAAACAGCACCTCCAGGAGGGCCAGGGCCAAGCTTCTCTCAATCTCTTGGCGTGTGTGCTTATAATTTTTCGCACAAGAGAAAGGGACCTACAGTTTAACGCCGAATCCGAACGGCAATAGTTAGAGAATTTGTTTTTTTTTGACAACTGACTGTTTAGCACCAATGTATTTAAGATACTTTCCAGGCACTTCATAGTTATAGTAACATTTATTTGCCCTACGCAATCCATATCTGTAAATATAAAATTCTTTATAATTAATTATAGTTCTCTATATTTGTAAAGCTGCCTTCACACTTGTCATACATCTCTAAAAAGTTGGTTGTCTAAATTCTCTAAAGAGAAACTCTTATCAAATAGAACCTGTCCCATTTCATCAAAGAGGACTAAATTTATGACAAGTGTAAAGGCATTTTACATTATTCATTTGGTTGAAAACGCGCTCAACCTCTGCGTTTAAATCATGGCAGGGATAGCAGCCTAAGCACAAATGATGCTAACTGCAAAATCGTTTATTGTCTCCCGCATCTACATAGTTTATAACTTCGGCCCAAAAACTGACCGTGTTTTCAACCTTTCCCCATTTAACATATTGAATGCAATTATACTGACGTAGCACGTCTTCAATTTGGCAAGTCGACAGCTTGAAGTGCTCAAGAATATGTATAGCACACGATTTCTTGACACGCAATATTTTATCCATCGAAAAAATATCGATTTGTTCCAGTGTCTCAATGTTGTCAGGTTGTCTGCAATAAATTTTAAGCGTCAATCACCGATTCCAATCAAGTTTTCAATGTTTAATTGAAACTTCCTTAGCTCCTGACACAGACTGTCAGCTATGGACTTCGAATCTCCTTCCTCAAGGGCGACTAACGACAAAGAGGTGGACACCACGACTTGACGTTGTAAGCTAAAATAGTTTATAGCAACACTTGTAAAATAACGTATTCAGTATAGTTGCTTTGCGAAGTTATCGAAATTATGACTTACCAAGTGTCTTGCAAATAGTGACATCTGTACTCTCATCAAGCAACAAACTATATTTGGCCTCGCCAATATCATTTCTCAAGTTCTCCAAAAAGATTGGCCCCTAAACATTTCTAATACTGTTTTTGCACTTTCAACTTGCTAGCACACAATACTCCCAGATGATCGATTAGGCTAATTAAGGAATGTGTGGCAACATACACAGACATGTTCTCGTATCCGAATTCGATTGATCAGAATTGGTAATAGTTGTGATTTCTTAGAAACTCTTAAAAAATTCGGCTGAATCTTTCGGCCACCAAGAGAGTTGAATGAAGATAAATGGGGCTTTGAAATTAAAAGCCAAGAAACACAGTCGGGTTTTGGAAGAAGAATATTTTACAATTTCGATTCCGTATGTTTCGATAAAAATCGAAATCGGAAACAGACCTGACAAACATAATGCAGCTACTTGTCTCGTTCTTTGTGCAAGTACTTTTTTAACAAGGTATAATTTGATATTTTTTGCTCAAAACCGTTCTTAGCAATTTTATATTCACTTGTTTTTGCAAGTGCGTGCAAATCACCGAGCTTAGCATTAATGCTAGATTTGCCATATTTGCAAAAACATTTTCCCTCATCGCCTGGGTCAAGTTGTAGCTAATCCCTAAATAAGGAAGGGATCACGCATCCAGTAGGAATCTCGCGGTTTTTGCTTTTATTGAACTTTAGTAGTTTTTAATGGCTGAACCATTTTCTCACATTCGCAAAACAAAAATTGTGAAATACTTTACAAGTGAGGGGAAATTATATTTAGAGATGTTGAAGCAACATCGATTGCTCTTATTACAGCAACTATCGATTAAAAGTAATGCCATTCTTCAATATTCTAGGATGATGGGAATAGTTTTGTGATAGCTTAAATAAAGCTAAAATAACTTTCAAAATAGCTAGCCGCCATTTTACAAATTCTCCCGCAATCGGCATTCAAAAAACTCCAGATCTGGGGGGAAAATAGCTAAATCGGCAACACTTGTCTGATGCGCACGTAGCCAACAACAAAGCCTTCGCTCATAGAGAGCGAGAAGAGAGAACACACTTTAAGTCAGAGTTCCTCAGCCATAGCCCCTGAGGGCCGAACATACTAGCCAATTCACACCGAATGCTTGCCGAAGTCATGCATCACAGTGTGTTAGAGAGAGAGACACAGTCACATTTTTGCGCTCTCTGCTTGGGGAACACTGCTTTAAGATTTTTTTGCCCCAGATGCTTTGCATGACGGGCCCATGATACAACTAATACAAGTATGGCACTCAGCCAAAATTGTGGCCCAAACGCTTTTGCTGAGAGCGCAAGTGAGAGACGGAGAGTGAACGTGAGAGTGAAAGACCCACATATATACATTGTACACACGAATTTAGTATGTGTGTAGAACAAAAAAGCAATGAAGCAACAACAAAAACAACAAAGCGATCGGTGCAACAGAATCCCACCCCCGTCGGCAAAACAAAAAAAAAACGCGCGCTCACACAACCTTTCGGTTCAAGTGTCAACTTCATACTAATATTTTGTGGCTCGAGTAAAGGGCGCACTCTGTGAGTGCCATACCTTCTTTGTTGTATCATGGACGGGCCGAAACTCCGAACTTTTATGTGTGTACCTCCTACCGCAACGCACCCTATAATCGCGTGATCTATGTCATCAATGTAAAGTGCGAATAACAGTGGGCTTAGAAGACAACCCTGTTTTACGCCAGTGTTATTATCGAACCAGTTGGATATTTCAGATCAATCCCATACCGCTGCCTAGGCTCCATCGTATAAGTTTTGCAGTATTCTTATAATTTTGTAGGAATATTGAAGTTGCTCAATTTGTACCACAGGCTTCTTCTGTTAACAGTATCAAAAGCAGCTTGAAAGTGAGCAAAACAGCAATAAAGCTTTTTACTTGCTTGCAGGTTTGCAAATGTATTAAATACACTGTGACACATTTTTGAACTCAAAAAAGTTGATATTGTCGAGACCAAAAAATTCTGAAAGGGTGTGATGGTAGTATAAAAACACTATCTTGGTTTGGTCTGATTAGCTGCCGTTTTCTTTTTATTGCTCTTTGGACTTTTCAGCTTCAGAGTAGGACTAACGATTTCATATCTCGTAAACTATTTTGAATTTTGGTTTAAAATCTTTAACAATGTTGTTGCTCTTGGCTTGGCCTACAAATCATTTCTTTGTAGCAAATCTAAAAAATTACACAAAATTACAAATGTTGCGCAAAAATGCCAAGTTTTGACCACTTTTCTACAGTTTTTCAACTTCATCTTGAAACCCGTTTCAAATTTTGACAAGTAATACAGCACAAAGTTGTAGCTTAGACCAAAATAAAGTTCATTTAGTTACTCCTTCATATAGTGATAGGCCCACAAGCACGTACAACTGTCATAAAAACTCGAAAAATCTAACATTTTCGGTAAAAAAGTAAAAATTATTACATTTTTTTAATTGCAATTTTTTAGTTATGTTTTCTTACTATTTTCTTGATTTAATACAAATCAATCGAAATTTTTTAATGTGTCAGCCATTTGGTAATTGCCATTTTTCGAGTTTTGCCGCATCAACCAAATCCAACTTGCCACACAACTTCAGCTGGATCCATCTAAGTAGCAATTATAAATTAAAAACGCATAATAAAACATGAAACACAATCAAAAATGTTTAATTAAACATCAAAAGAACTCATAACTAGAAAATGGGAAATTTTTTTGCGAGAGATGCAACCCTTTTTAAGGAAATGGACCATTACCTTGGACACAATCCTTCTAACTAGATTTTCAAATAAGAAAATGAAATCTCTTGAAGTTATGTGACATCGACAGATTTTTCGAGCGTTTTGCCAACCAACCGAGTCCAAAATCTTTAAAGATTTCCAGGACACCCCCCATAAACTGTTTTTTTTCTTAATGTTATCAAAATGCGATTTCTTTTCAGAGTTGATTATCAAACAAAACAAACAAAAAAAAAAAACAAATATTGGTTGCCTGTATAGCTATTTCAAGGACCCCAATTGCCTCCACCAACAGACTTTGCTATTTTATTGCGGACAATAAATGAAAATAAGAGAGACATCTACATGCAGCAAGCTTAGCAGAGCCATACGCGGAAAACCTACAAGGCACTGCAATATAATCTCTGTGAAAATAACTTTTTCAACGATTGTTTTAGTATATTTACAATAGCAAACATCTTTAAGGCCAGAACTGAGACGCTTAAGCTTGGGTACCAGCCATATTTTGCAAGCGAGAACTGCACGTTATGCAACTTAAGGTTGCGTGAACATATTTTTCATTTCTGTGCAATACGTCCAATTTTAAGCGAAGTCCGTGTAAACGCCTGGGTAAAACCGGTGTTGGCAAAAGAGGAGTTGTCTAGCATTCTAAATGGGTCGAGCTGAAATAAGCTGGGGCGCTTTCTGTCACAAGCAACCAGATATAGGGAGCAGATGATATCATGTCATTTCTGGAAAATAGTAAATATGTTTAATCACAATAGAAGGGTGTAAGGTCCACTATCCCGTGACGAGCGGGGAAGGTGGGTGGAGTAAACTGAAAAAAGTAAAGTATTTTGCTATGCTAGTAATGCTGTAATGCTGTTATAAAACTGCTCACAAAATGAGAGTCGATCTTTCCCCATTGGACCAAACTAACTTTACCTAAAGTAAATTGGCCCGCTGATCACGAAAATCGCCATAAGAAATTCTATAGACTTGTTATAGAGATATTATCGATAATGGTTTCTTTCGTCGATTTTTTAAAAAGTTGCCTCCACTTAAACTCTCATAACTTTTTTGTTTTTAAACCGATTTTAAAATTCTAAAGAAATTTAATAAGAAACAACTTGGCCAAAAGTCTTGTTCTCAGACAAAAATGTACAAGGTTGTGTGCTTTTAATGCTGTGGGCTCAAATTTTAATGTAAAATTAAAAAAATTAAAATGCTTGTAGCTGCATTATTATACAAAATTGTTATGTTTTTTTTCTAATGGACAGTAAACACTGTTCAATTTACTTTTAAACGAGAGGGCCAAGCTAACTTCGTCTGTGCCGAAGTTTTTATACCCTTGCAAACGCAAACGTCACAGTTTAAGAACGCTTACATAAAAATCAAAAAATTTTGTAACTAAAACCTAATTTTCCGTACAGCATATTTAACGATTATGAATTAATAACGTGTTTGTCATTTCTATTTTCTATAGACTCAATTGTGTCGCGTGTTGTTAACGCGTAATTTCAGGTTGACCCTAACTAGTGCAGCTGGGTCTTATAGAATAATAGTTAAGCATGGCACGACTTCGGCCCAGGATTTTAAATGCGAAGTCTATTAATGAAAGCATATAAATTTATAAGTCATCAGCGACGTCTTGCTACAGCGTACGACTAATCGAGAAAGTCGGGTTTATTACAACAAAATTCGTGTTTAAGCCGAATAGACTACATGGTTTCGTAAGCCGTATTCAGAGTCCTAAAATGGCAGTACCATAAGAATATCAGCTCACACGCGTAATGTACGATCAACGTTGGTGTAAATCGGACAGATTAGTTATATGAAAGCGTATATGAAATAGTATGCCAATTCGAATCATTTCCGATAAGCCGTTAAGAACGCATATAATACGTGTAAAAACCAAATATAAGTTTAATATCTTCACTAACCGACTCAGTTGGTTCAAATCGACCAGATCGGTCCTATGGCAGCTATAAGATATAGTGTATCCGATTTTGACCAAAATTTAGCAAATCTGTTTGAGAAGCATATAATATATATTCAATGACCAGAGTTTAATCCCGTTAACAATGAAAACCAAAAAAGTTTTTCTCACTAAAACCCATTTTCGACCTATCGGTTCCTATGGCAGCTATAAGATAGTAGTCATCCGATTTTGAGCAAAATGTTGTCAAATCTGTATTAGAAATTATATAATATTATTACATGACCGCGTTTCAATTCACGCTAACATTGAGAAACAAAAAAGTTTTTCTCAGCTAAAACCCATTTTTCAGACCTATGGTTCCTATGGCAGCTATAAGATATAGTCATCCGATTTTGACCAAAATTTGCAAATCTGTTTGAAAGTATATAATATTGTTAATGACCGAGTTTAATCACGTTAACATTGAAAACAAAAAAGTTTTTCTCATTAAAACCCATTTTTCGACCGATGGTTCCTATGGCAGCTATAAGATATAGTGATCCGATCCGGTCGGTTCCGACATATTAGCAGCGTGCAGTAAAAAGAAGACTCTGTGCAAAATTTCAGCTCGATAGCTTTAAAACTGAGAGACTAGTTTGCGTAGAAACAGACGGACAGACAGACAGACGGACAGACAGACAGACAGACGGACAGACAGACAGACGGACGGACAAAGCTCAATAAACTCAGCTCGTCCCCCTGATCAAGAATATATATAGTTTATGGGGTCGGAAATGAATATTTCTATGCGTTGCAAACTTCTGGGCAAAATTATAATACCCTTTGCAAGGGTATAAAAAGCCCTCAAACACAAATCGGACATGAAATGGATATTTTATTCAAGTTTTGGTGAAAATGGGCAGACTGACAAGTTTCAAAATTACTTCAGCATTTACAGAAACCAAGTGATCCTTACACTCATGCGTTACAAATTTTATCTTTTACGTGATTGTACGTTACATTGTGACGATATGGCACTGAAGTGTGACGCTCGGTGACGCATTGCAAAACCAGCCTTATTGCTGTTTGAAATTATTGATGGCGTTTTTACCCCTAGAAAAATTATGTGAAGCTTAATTTAATTTCTAAGAACGTTGGGTAAAATGCCGAAATTCAAATGCAAAAAGAGCGTTAACTTATGTAGCAGTGTTTGCGGGTTCCATGTTTGAACTACCGGACGGCATAACATAACGGAGTCGCTTAAAACAACCTATTTCAATCAGGGCTGCAAACCGGTTTTGAACCGAAGCGGTTCGAACCCGGAATTCCGACTTTTTTATTACTGTGAACCAAACCCTGAACCGAACCACGAGGACGAAAATAGATGAACCCGAACCCGTTCCGGGTGTGGGAACAATGGCTAGATTGGCAACACTAGCCACGCGCCAAAATTGGACGCAAAGAAGAATAGAATCAGAAAGAGACAGAAAAGACACAAGTCAGAACAATAAAAACGCGCATTTCATTTCGTTTGGGAAGTTTTGACTGAGAAGCTGTGAAGCAATGACGACAAATTTAATATCTACGAAATTTACATACAATGTAAACACTGATAAATCAGAATGTCACGAATGCAAACTGACCGACGGGCATGCAACAAATTTAATGCGGCACCTTCAAAAGAAGACAAAAGCATTTTTGATCAAATCATTGTGAAAAAAGTTCCAAGTGGCGAATAAACACCAATCGATGCTCAATTTTGTGAGTGAAAGACTGATTAAAGTGCATACGAGAAAGCATAATCAATCGGACTGAAGATTTATACACTAGCAATGAAGGAAGTCCATATCCAGCAAACGATCGCCAATCTGTCGTCAATTATTATCTACGTCTTACAGTCTTACAATGCATTTTTGCGACAGTTGTATACCTATTGTATTGTAATTTAGTATTTTTGTTTTGCTGGGTAAAACGTGCAACGAACCAAGGTTTGAACCAGAATCGAAGCCCAAAAACCTCGTACCTCATATTTCCGAACCTTACCGGTTGGTACATTTTGGTTCGAACCTGCAAACCGGAGGTTCCGCCCTGATTTTAATACAAAATAAAGGTGCTAATTGGGTTCCACACCTGTTACGCTTAATATGCAGTAGAATTTAGCAAAAGTGAGCTTAAGGAGAAAATCGAGAAAGCAAAGCTAAATTTGCGAAAAAGTTCGCTTCAACGGTTAGTGATTTCGACCAAACTTCGCAGATCGGCATAAAAATATATAATATATAAAATAACGGATTTTAAGAGCGCTAATATTGAAAAAAAAGTTGTTTTCACTAAAACCCATTTTCCGACCGAACATTTCTATGGCAGCTACAAGAAGTAGTCATCCGATCCGATGAAGATATTAGCAGAGTGCAGTAAATGGAAGACTCTGTGCAAAATTTCAGCTCGATAGCTTCAAAACTGAGGGACTAGTTCGCGTAGAAACAGACAGACGGACAGACAGACGGACGGACAAAGCTTAATCGACTCAGCTCGTCATGCTGATCAAGAATATATATACTTTATGTGGTCGGAGATGACTCCTTCTATGCGTTGCACATTTCTGGGCAAACTTTTCAAGTGTATACAAAGATTTTCACTTGAAAGTCCAATGATTTGAAGGGAACAACATGGGATCCAACCCATCGCAAGCAGGTGCAAAATCTTTTAAGGACTTTCGTAAAAATTGGTACGGAATCTTCAGTGTTTCTGGCTAGTTTTCAGGTAATATGGGCCTCGCCGAGCAATAATCAAAGATCCAGACTTGTCCTTCCTACGGAATTATTCAAATATGTTTCTTATCAACACTGAACCTTTTATAAAAATTTGGGAGCCGAAAGCGACAAGCAAGGAGAAAGGATTCACCAGGAAATGATGTCAATTAAGCAAAGGCACCAAAGCAACTGGGGCATAAGTATGATGGCTGATTGTTGTTATGGCCTCATCTGAGAGACTCATAGAAACGAATACAGCCCAAGTAATTGGTTTGGTCCAATTGGGAAAAATGCTGGCGAGCAGTGTATATTAGTATTAGTTTTTTTTGTAAGCAGTTCCGATGTTGTATGTTAAATGTGAACTAATTTATAAATGTTTTGTAGTTCCTGACACGAGTCCGCTATATTAATTTAAAACTAGATTATAAATCCTTTTTGTAAAAATGGAAAATTTTAGGCAGCCGGCTAAACAATGCCAAGCCATTAAATAATAATAAATACATATACTACCACTTAAAAATAAATATACAACTACTACTTTTTGATATTTACCTTGTACCCTACCTAGTTAAGAAAAATGATCTTGAATATTGAATCTCTTGAAGTGTTGTTAAATGGGAAAAACTGCATATCATCATCATCACTCGCTGCCTTTCACACAAACTCATAATAACTCCCCCTAATCATTTGTTTTACTTGTGTGTATTTTCAGGTCCTCAGCGAGGCCTATCGTGTTCTGCAGCCTGGCGGGCGTTTCATGTGTCTGGAGTTCAGCCATCTGACCAACGAGACTATGCAATGGCTATACGATCAATACTCGTTCCAGGTCATACCACCCATGGGTCAATTGTTGACTGGTCAATGGCATGCCTATCAGTATCTGGTTGAGAGCATACGAAAGTTTCCCAAACAGGAGGAATTTAAGCAAATGATTGAAAAGGCTGGCTTTGTGGGAGTGGCGTATGAGAATCTAACATTTGGAATGGTCAGCATACACTCCGGCTTTAAGTTATAGGGTTTTTGTTTGGTTAAAAATAGAAAATATGTTTTTGCTGTAATTTTCTGTATAAATTTTCCATGCCAAGCACGTCGAGTTGAACAGGTTTATTTGTTTTTTTTTTTCTTACATGTAGCCATAAAAATTAAAGTTTTTATATGCCTTATTACATGTGCAAATAAATTTATGAGATGTTTTTTCTCAAGGCCTGGGAAAGACCTTGATGGGGTAATTACGACCTACGACCCACATAGATGATGCTTCTGATATTGTCCAGCAAGGGAAACGGGGTGTAAATGCACAATTAAAATTCCAAACTCAAAATGCCCAACCGAAAAAAGTGAAAATCAAATTGAAAATTCATGTGTGTTTAAAGTGTGTGATATAATGTCTAGCCGCCGATCCACCGATTCACCGATATGACTGCTGCCCCAGTCGCCATCAAATTTAGTGCAAGTGAAATTTATGCGTGTGAATGTTGAATTTCAACTAAACGACGAATCGCAGCAATAACAATAAAAGCAAACGAAATGCCATCAAAATAATTGACCAGCCGAAACCTAATTGACAGTTAGGGGGGGGGTTGTTTAAATATTTATTGCATTAATAATTTGTGATAATTTGCTTGCAATTGCATGCTTTCACCCAAGGTGCAGAGCATGGCCCAGTTTCCAGTTGCCCTATCCCCGACATTATGTAAGGAGGAGCCTTAAAAGGCTGCTCGTAGTATTTTTTGTTGATTCAAATTTGGACCAAAATTTGCCATAACAAAACATCAAAATTAGGCACCTTTTTTGGTGTGTCTTGTCTTTGACCACTGAAAGTGAAAAGTGGCAAACGCGGAACATGCAAGGCAAAAGCCATTGAAAACAAAAGTTTTTGTGCGTGCCAAGCATGCGTGAGGTGGGCACAGTGGGTTAAAGAAGTGCCAATGGGAGAGATTTCAATTTGTAACTGGATGCAATAGTCGTTTATTGGAAGGATTGACTACCAGCATGTGTTTACTGAAAGGGCCAAATACTGATCAAGCATATGGAAGGATAGGTAGAAGGTGAGGACAAAAGGTTTTACAAAAATGGAAACAACTTTATAAAGTGTGATTTTTATGCTTTATGCTGGTTTTAAATGTTCATTTTTTGACACCTCAAAAACGCCCACCCCGAATATAGGCTAACAAACGAACAGCGCTTGCAATTCATTGAATTTTATTATCAATATTCGTGCTCTGTGAGAAATGTGTTTCGCAAGTTACGTCCATTTTATTTTCTTCAGCGACAAAGCAACAAACAGAATTGCCAAATTTGACCTGAAGAGCGGCCAGGGAGTTCAAGAGCTGCAAATGCTACCTGAAAAATGCACTGTTTGGTGAGGCTTGTGGGCCGGCGGCATTCTTGGACCGTACTTTTTCAAAAAAAATGAAAATCGCCTTGTTACAGACAATGAAGCAAAGCACCAAGCGATGATTACCGTTTTTTTTTTTTAATCTACCAGACGAGTAAATTCATTTAAAAGCAAGGCTAAACCAAGGTTTGAACCCCTTTTAAAGTTTAAGGTTTGGCTTGCGAAACGGCTCCCAAACTTATCAAAATCAAAGGTATACAGTTAAAATTAGCTGTAACCAATATAAATGCCTTGAAAGAAACCAAAAATTCGTTTCGGTTTTATTCCCTGCTGAAAACCTCTTAAATTCTATAGTCGGAAAGTTTGAACCCATATTAAAGTCTTAGGTTTGGCTCGCGAAAAGGCTTCCAAATCCAAGGTTTCGGTTCGAACTTTTGTTCTGAGCTTCTTAGATCGTTAAAATATTTTTGCCTCTTTTCAAAATCAGTTAAAATCAAGGCTGCAAACCTGTAAAATTTTGGTGAAGGTTTGGTCCGGAGGTTCGAACCCGTGTTAAAGTGTAAGGTTCGGTTCGCGGACCGGTTCCTGTACTAATCGAACCTAAGGTTTTGGTTCGAATCTGGGTTCATAGAATGTTAAATAGTTGACAGATTTTTACCTCTACTTTCGGTAAAAAATTAGATAAATATTTGTTCAGGAGAACGCGTCCAGATTACCAAGCTATTTATGGAAGTCGACGAGTGGATTGAATGTGGTCTAAAAAGTCTTTCAAAAGTGCTTGGTCTTTGAAATGGTGTGGAAGGGTGGTGTGATTTCGGTTGGTTTAGTTCAGGCATGCCCAAAAGCAGCATTCGACAGAGCACTCACCAATACTCACAAAGATAAGCAGCAATACCAATAATGAAATTGTTGTTGGTCAGTTTGCTTGCGCTCGCAAACACCAATTAAAGAAGAGAACAAAACCGGTTATTGTTCTACGCGTCGCATACACACGAAATCGTTAGCGTGTGTGTCGTTTTGTGTGCCTCGCGCCCTGCATGTATACGATCATTGATTTCCTATGTTTGGTGCAATTACAATAACAAAACGTACCCAAAGAGCATACGGCTGGGCATCGCTGGTTTAGTTAGTTGTTTTAGTCTTCTTTCTTCTTTAGTCTTCTTTATAAAAATTTTTAATTATTAATCCGCCGATACTGGGACTTGAGCTCAGTACCTGCTGCGCACTGAAACACTGACACCAACACTTTACTATCGAGCGGCAACTGTTAAGCCCAACCAGTTGCAGTATAAGAGCAGACTGAGTACTTATACTGCAACTGGTTGCGCTTAACAATTGACCCCCTACGGCAAAATCGACTAATCGGCCGTGCCAATGTGCTATTGAACGAAGGGGTCGTGGTTCGAGTCCCAGGAGGGGTGGGTTCTAAGCAGGAGAGGTGGGGCTCATTTCAAGGGTTTTCAATCTTGTTTTTATAAGCTTGCAAGTTTCTTGAAAACGAGATTTTCAATCTAGATTTTAGATAGATTTTTTTTTCTCATTGTAATTAATGAAATTTTTGATCCCACTGGAGTCTTTTTCGAGTCCACTGTCTGATTAAAATAGTCATAAACTATACTTTTGTCGGAAGAATATGATACCCCCTAGGCAACATTTTATGAAATTTCTGATCTTATTCAAGTTTTCAGTCTGATTAAAATAGTCATAGTTTTGTCGGGAGAAAATGGTACTCTAGCCGCGACTCTTCATTTACAGTCGTTTACAAGCCGTTTTTTTTTATATCAGCTTCGAGTCATTTGAGAGTCTTTTTCGAGTCATATTTTAATTAATCAAAATTTGAGCAATCGGATAAATCATTTTCGAGTCTTCCTTAAATCGTACATGAAACTAATCTCTTTTTAATCATCAAAAGGGCTGAAAAGACTCACCAAGGTAATTCTTGTTAAAAATATCTTCCAAATGTCAGGCTTAGCCGAAACTGTTCTTCAAGAGTCGCTTATAGCCCGCTTTTCTAAACAAATCATTTGCGATTTTTTTTTCGAGTCCTATTTTAATAAATCACATTTTGAGCTTTTGCGTGACTTATATTCTAGTTTTCTTTGAATCGGACATGAAATTAGTCTTTTTAATATTCATAACTATTAAAAAAGTTATTAAAGATCTTCAGAAATGGACTTAAATGATTGTTTGAACCGAACCTATCCTTTGTATACAGCGGGTTCGGTTCGGGTTTAGGTTCGGGAGCCTAAATATTTGAAAGGTTCGGTTCATGGTCCGGTTCGACGGACCCAAAAATCCCGAACCGAGCCGGTTTTTTGGGGTTTAGGACCGGTTTGCAGCCTTGGTTAAAATTGAGCTAGTTTATTTTAGTTGTTGAATAGACACTCAATTAATCATCCATACGTTCCCTTCAAAACGTCACAGGTCTTTGAAATTTGAATTTTCGCTAGTCCTCGTAAAATGGTAAATTATAAAGTTATCAACCACGAAGTATCAAACTGCTCTTTGTATTATATCGTAGTTCACCAGCTGTTTTTGACTGTCTGTTTTGGGTGTTTTGCTGTTACTTGAGAGTCAAAGCTTAATATTTATGATGGATTTCAGTTGCCTCAGTGGCGTAAAGCGATGTTTCTATAACTCATAAGCTGGAGGTCGCGCGTTCGACTCCCTAGAGCTGGCAAATTATTTTTCTTTTTACGGTTTTATTAGCGTTTGTGTGTAGAAGAGCCTTTGTTTTTATATCTTTTCTGACTGCGGACATAGTTTTGGGCTTTTTATGAAAAATAGGATTACAGATCAAGAAGCGCATTCAGACAGGCGGTCAGAGGGGCTGAAGCCCCGCCAGAGCCCAAATATCTTAATTCACCAAATATATGCAAAGAGCCATATATTTGCAGTAAACAAGGATTTTAGAAAAAGCTGGAATCTATTTTCAGAAAGCAATCACCAGTGAACAAATTTACAAACGAAGAACTTTGGAATATTGGTTAAAATTGATTTACTTTTCTGGCAACCAAAATGGAATCCAACCACTCATATGTGAAAATCAGCGATTGGCGTTCTGTACACATTGATTCAGTCATTTATAAGTCCAGCCCATTCGTTGACAAAGGTAGAGTAATCCCGCTTTTTCTTGAACCGTTCTTGGGTTTTCACTTTGTAAACGGCTTGGGGATGTTTCAAGAACATTTTCGCAATTTTCTATTTTTTTTTTTAACTTTACCTTCCTTCTCTGGGAATTGAACTCAGGACTTCGTTACCAGACGTTACCAAAATGGAGTCCAACCACTGATATGTGAAAATCAGCGCTTGGCGTTCTGTACATATTGATTCAGTCATTAATAAGTTTATGTGTTTCAAAAGCCTCTACCAAAATTGCGATTGCAAAACGCTCATACATTAATTTGAATTGATATGGTTCCGTTTTCAACAAAAAATAGAACCGTTTTTGATTTGATTTTGGATAAGGTTATAAGCGGATCCTTATATTTTGGGGCTTCGGAATATTGAACGTGACATACCTCTTTGGAGTGAAAGAGGAAAGGAGGCCACCCTATTATTTACATGCCCTGGATTGGATATGCTGCTGCTCCGCCCATTTTCCATAGGATCAGAAACAGCGCTGCACAACAAACTTCAACTACCAACTACTACTACTTCACTCGTCTTGGTATTCGAATTTGACTGAGAATCAGACGCTGGACCTTCTGCACTTAACGAACATCGTATGGAATGGCGTGCTAGCACATTCCGCCATTGCCTAGTTTTGTAGCTAGACGTCTTAGTTGCTACTTATACTTTTCTGTGTGGTGGTTGACCTGAGTACAGCCTTACTTATTTCCCGAATATTTGGAACATTTGTTCTCAAAAATTTTGACAACGTCTGTTCTTATTTTAAGTTTAAGGTAACTTATTTTCTGAACAGTTCTTTTTCCTCTGTCGGTGCTTCCTTTGACTCGCCGCTTTGGATGCGATTCACGTGACCCAGCCTATCATACAAAGCTCTTTTTTCCGTATCTCTAAACTGAGGGAAAAATGCTCTGAAATTTTAATATTTACACTTTGACTTAAAAATTTGTAACAATTTGTTGTAATTGATTCAGCGTTAAATAAGGAATTCGTAAATGTAAAGTGTTCTTTTTTGTTAAATAAATTTTCTAACCAATTATTTTGTTCTGAATCCAGAAGATTTAAACTCAAAATTTAATTGGATTTAAACGCTAAAGAGACCCACCACCTGTCGGGTTTTGAAAAACAACGTATTATATTAAATTAACATGAAAATTGTTACTTAATCTGCGGGGACTCGAACTCGGGGACCTGGGACTGAACACGATTGGACCGGAGTCTTAACGCGTTGCGCCATTGTACGCCACTTGTTATTCTCAAGTTGATCAATATAATAGGGGCAACTTAAATTTGGTGTTTAAATATGTTTTTAGTCAAATTAAAGTGCATATTGATTGATTTTCATACAATAATGGCAAAGTAAAATCAAATAAGATTGTTATAGTTTTTACAATGTGATTTTTTTTACCAAAGTGTTGCTTAACCGGCATGTCTAGTGCAATCCAGGGGCTGAACCACTATTGATGACCCTACAAGTCTTGTTATGAGCTGGAGTTTAATTTGGACATGTCTGTTACTAACAACGAGGTCTTACTCATTAGTGTTGGGTAAAGGTCGTTCATTTCACTAAACATGATCACTTGTTTTTTTTTTCAAAGTGAGTCAACTCAATCAAATTGCACAGTTGTCCAGTTGCTTAGTTGTTCAGTTGTTCAGTTCATTGCTTGGTGACAATTAGCTATCATTGGAACAAATTGTAATCCTTTGTTGCTGTTTGTATTTGTTGTATTTGTCAGCCACCTCACTTTTTAATCAAAGATTGTTAATAAAAAAATACACTAAGAAAAAACTAGAACGAATAATTTGAGTACGAACGGTCTTGAAAAAAAAATTAGTCGTTCTTGAATTTTCAAGAATTTCGCTCTTGGAATCGAGATAAATTCGTTCTAAACGTTCTCAATTTGGTTTTTTATAGGCAAGGGGGATGAGGGCAACTTAACTTTGAGAGAACAGCGTTGGAGTCGCTCTCGCAGAGAGTGAGAGCGCATGCGCAGTTGGTCGTTGAGAGAATGGCGTTGGACTCGCTCTCGCAGAGAGTGAGAGCGCATGCGCAGTTTGTTGTTGTGCGATGCGTACGAAAGGCAACTGCGTTTATTTATAAGTGTGATTTCGTCGCGTCTTTTACCTTACCGAAGATAGCTGAGCTCGCTAAGCTGCCGGTCGCCTGTGTGTGTTTCAGTCTTTCGAGGTACCCTGTTCAAGTCCCAGAAAAGTAAAAAAAAAAAAAAAACATCTTTGTGGTTATCTCAAAATCAATCACAGTTTAAAACAAAGTTTGGTGGGTAGGGTGGTTGGGGTTGGGGTTGGTGTGGTTGATAATGGTGAGTGGGACGGGGGAGGGAGACGAGATGGACCACGTCAGTCGGGTTGGGTCGGTCGTGCCTCTACCACCAACCCCCCCCCCCCCCCCCAAATATTCTTTTTAATTTTTTTATTTTGAGAATTATTCGTTCTTGGATCAAGTACTGAAACTCTTTAATCAATAATTATTCATACTTGGATCAAGAGCTGAAACTCTTGAATCAGGAATGGGATCAAAAATTCACTCTTGAACCAAGAATTTCGCTCTTGGATCAAGAATTTTCACTCTTACCGTACTTTTGAGAACGAATGCTCTTGATTCAAGAGCGAAATTCTCTATTTTTTCTCTGAGTGTAGAGAAAAGCTAATTTCGGCTCGACCGAAGTTTATATATGAGCATTTGCTTGACAGTTTGTTATATTGCAGCTTTACGATATAGTCATCCGATTTTGACCAATCTCCCCAAAATTGTGTGGAAACTAATAATATTCACACTGGAAGGTAAGGTATGCGAAATAATTCACCTTATAAATCTTATGATCTGCTGCCAATCATTAATCATTTTTTCAATTTCTTTTTTTTGCTTAGTTTCCTCTAAGACAATTTCCATGCTTGCAATAACAATGTTAAGCGTATTTTTATTAAAAAGCTCATGCGCCTCGCATTACAGAACGAAATAATTGAGCTTACATTATCAGTTTTTGTCTTCGTACACGTGCATACAGGCGTAAATTTAAAGAAGATTTTTCGAAATAAATTTGAGCCGATAAAAAAGTGAGGTTTGATTCATAATCTGTAGATTTGAATCTTAAATTAACTTCAATTTTGCAGGAATGTTTCAAAGCCAATACCTCTCTAATGAAGAGCGACCTAAAATATCGCCATATCGCGAAATGGGGATGCTTCTACAAGAATTTGCTTCCGAAATGGCGAGAAGATATTGTAAAAAAAGACCTCGTTTTGGACGCCCGCCATTACTGAAAAACAGTGATAAAAGAAGAATAAAAAGAAAAGAATTAACAAAAAGCTAAGTGCAGGCCATATTTCCCACGAACTAGCTCTCCCAGTATCGCAGCGTCGTGTGCAGCAAATTTTACGTTTCTTAAGAAAATCAAATAGCGGTTTTGATGTGGCCCGCAAAAGCTTCAGATCTTAATTCCAATGAAAAATTTTGGGAGATAATTTCCAACAAAGTCTACATGCATGGGAGGCAAGTTAACAAGGAAAAATTACTTAAAAGTCTATTATCGTAGATTGGGCTATATTCGATGCATCAATTCTTCGAAACTTGGTTAATTCAATGCTAGGTTAATATTGAAGGTTATTAACAGTAATGGAGGACATTTTTAGGTATATTAAAAAAATCACGATGACTAAACCTTATTAAAATCGTAATATTCTGAAATTATCAGTTCACTTATTTCGTTCTGAAAAATATAAATTTAATTTTTTAAAAAGTATTATGATTTCATTAAATCTTTTAAGAATTGGAATTGAATTGTTATTTCGTTAAGTTAAAAAGAAAAAACAAAAATATTTGAATATATTTCCAGCTTTATTATATTTCAAGTATTATATGTATGATTGTAAGGTGACTTATTTCGCATATCTTATAAAGACGCTACCATTAAAAACAAAAAAGGTTTGCTCACTAAAACTTATTTTTCGCCCGATAGTTCCTATGGCAGCTATATGCTATAGTCATCCGATTTGGATCAAACTTGGCAAAAATTGCGTGGTAGCATATAATATTGATCAGTAACAAATTTGGGAGCGATAGCATTAAAAACAAAAAAGATTTTCCTATTAAGACTTTTTTTCAGACATATCTTTAGTATGGCAGCTATACTATATAGTTGTCGGATTTTCATCAAACTTAGTGGAATTATGTGAAAGCATAAAAAACTTAGAAATACAAGGTTTGGGCATGTTTGCAATGCAGACAAAAAAGTTTTTTTTAACTAAAACTACTTTTTCGACCGATAGTTCCTATGGCAGCTATATGATATAGTCATCCGATCCGGCCGATTCCGACAAATGTGCAGCGTATATGTACCAAGAGGCTTCGTGTAAAGTTTGGTTAAGATAGCTTTAAAACTGACGGAGGAGATAGCATAGAAACAGACGAACGGAAAGATGGACATGGCTATATCAACTCAGCTCGTCATGCTGATCAAGAATATATTTACTTTGAGTGTTCGGAGATGCTTCCTTCTATGCGTTACAAACATCTGGACAATTTTAATATACCCTCTACAAGGGTATAAAAATGCCTCGAAATCGGCCCCCCTCTGAAGACGATATCAAATTGAACACGTTGTGTCTGACTGAAGGCATATAGTGCATCGAGAGACCTAGACTGAATGGCGAAAAGTTCCAATCACAACAGATCTCCATGCTGGTGTATGCTTACAATCGAAACTTATTACCTACTTCATGCACAGAGGGGATATCTCTGTTCAGAAAATAAGTTGCCTTCAACTCAAAATACATGGGAAATAAAAATTTCTCAAAAATGCTGAGTTCAAATGTTCCTAAAGTGCTTGAAAGGGGCACAATTGAATTGCACTCAACAACCACAGTAGAAAAGTAGATGTGTAACTACAAAAATGTTCGATGGTGCAATGCGCTAACACGCTATTCCATTCTGTGAGATCGGCCTATAGCCTGATCCAAAATCAATCAAATTTTTTTCCGAGTTAAGTTAAAATGTTATTAAAAACGGAAACATGTTGACTAAAATCAAGTTTTCAAGTACTAAAAAATTGTTCTTGAATTTAGAACATTGTACCACAAATGAGAAAACCTGTTTTTGATAAAGTTTGTGCTCATCTTGAGTCCAATGCTGTCGGTTTTTTTCCTCTGTGTGGGTATGGCTACTAATTACCCTGTCCCTGCATTACTGCAGACACAAATCCTGTCGACGGTACATTTCTGCGGTCGGTTTCATGACCCATGACCAGAACCATGACCTCCCACTGCACCAGTATATTATCTTTTTTATTAAAGTCAAAAATGTGATACCCACTTTCGTCCCACTGTGCGTAGGCTGTGGTCAATAAGTATGTTCACATATCCATGCAAAGTAGGGGCAAACATAATGAGGTGTTTGCTTGAGGATGGCTTTTGATAGCGGCAGGTGAAATGGCAGCGTAAAAGTCATAAACTGCCCAACTGCTGTTGGCCATGCCGATTAGCCGCCAACGGCACCAGCACCACCAGCACCATCGACTGCACTGGTCGACGGCGATCACCTGTTTGGTATGCACAAGAGGTGGCCGCAGCGGTGGGCCACACTCCGATATCCGCTTTATAAATACAACAAAGACCAAGGAAGTTCATTTCATTTGCTTGACAACAATCGCAGCGTTGACATAACCGCCCCACCGGATTACACACCACCAACACCAATCCAAGATGAGTCCAAAAGCGAGGAGCATTTGTCTGTGGCTGTTGTTTAACCTGATCATCAGCGGATCGGAAGCTGCTCTCAGACTGCGTCATTCGAGTCGTTTGAGCACGCCCCCGATTAGCCAGCCAGCAACCACAGCCGCCAGTTTGAGTCCAGTGGATGCGGAGGAATCACCCAGTGAGCCAGAAACCACTGCAACAGAGTCATCAGGCGTGGTCGAACCGTTAACTCTGCCCGCGGGAAAACACAAGCGTGGCATCTTACATGGCTTACATGGAGCTGGTGGTAGTCTGGGTGGGCACTGGCCCACTCGTACCTATGCGGCCCACTATGGTTACAGTCTGCAGTTGCCCGGGGCCAGCACTTTCGTGGCTGCTGCTCCCGCGGCTCACCACCGACACGCCTTTGTAAAATATGCGGCCGCACCTCTGCAGGGATTCCATTATAAGCCCTTAGCGGCAGCCGGTCCCGCCTTTCTGCCCACCGCTGGAGTGGCTGGTGCGCTGGCTCCAGCCGTGTCCGCTGCTTTGCCTGCCGCTTTGCCCGCTGCTGTGGCTCCCGCTTCGTATGTCTTGCGTCCCGGTAATGCTGTCGTCTCCTCGTACAGTGTCAACTATCCGCATCAGCATCTGCATAAGCCCGTCGTGGTGAAACCCGTGCACTTCCATGCCCCGGCGCAACCGAGTTATGTTCAGGGCATAGCTCCAGCGGCTCCCACGTTTTCCTTCCAACCGGTTCAAACGGTTCAACCAGTTCAACCTATTCAACCTGTTCAGCACGTCCAGCCAGTCCAGCATTATCAGCCTGTCCAGCCATCTGTGACCTTTGCCTTGCCCAATGTACCGGCTGGATTTGGTCCACTGCCTTCCGTGCCCTTTGAGTTCCCTCCATTCCCGTCTGTGCCCAACACACCGGCTCAGCCAGCCGTGCCCACATTTGCCTTCCAGCCAGCACAGCCAGCACTGCCAGCACAGCCTGCCCTTCACGCCCAGCCTGCTGAAGCTCCTGAACAGCCAGCCATTCCCCAAATCCCTGCAATTCCCCAGATCCCTGCGATTCCTCAAATCCCTGCGATTCCCCAAATACCAGCCATTCCCCAGTTTCCAAACTTTCCCCAAATACCCGGCTTCTCCCAATTCCCCCAGTTCCCTCAGGTTCCACAATTTCCACAGGCTCCAGCGGTGCCCGGCGTTCCTGCTGTACCTACTACTCCCGCTGTTCCAGCTACTCCCAACAACCAGTTCTTCCCCTCAGCCGTGCAGCCGCCACTTCCTCAACAGCCACCCACTTTTGTCCAACCTGAAGCTCAATTTCCTGGCGGGATAGTCCCCCTGCCCGGATCCTCACCCGTACAGCCGGAGACCGGCACTGCCATAGCCTCGCCCCAGATCCCGAACGTGCCCGAGTCCACCGAGCCAGAACAACCTCAGGCCCAGCCCACGCCCCAACAGCCTCAGCAACCCTGGAGGCCCGTGTTCTATCAACCGCCCACAGCAAATCCCCATCGCCCTTCCATTACGTTGTTGCCGCCTTATGGTAGCGCACCAGCTGAAGGTAAGTAAAATTTGATGGGATTCTAACATTGATTCAATGGTTTGTTTGACTTCCTTTAGGATATCTCCCACCAGTGGGACCTCAGACCTCGTCACAGTTGAGCAGCTCTGTGCAAAGTCAGGGTCAGGGCATTTTTGATCAGCTCACAGATGCCGAGATCGAGCACATTTTTGCCCAGGCCAATCTGGCGCAACAGCAGCATCATCACCATGGCCACGCCTACCAGCAATACTAACAGCGCCTTCCTGTTTGGAATGGTTGACCTCCTTTTTTTTGTTTTTTTTTTTGTTATTGTATACTAAATTATTATTAAATTAGTTAATTTTTAAAAAATAAGGAAGGCACTTTTTGGAACATTTCCGAAGTATCCTATGACGTTCATTGAAGGACTTACCTCAATGCAAAGATGATGCTCAATTAAATAAAATATCAGTAATCGTTGAAGTAATGGTGGCAGTCTGTACCATGAATCGCCGCACAAACAAGCTTAAAATAATTCAATATTGTGTTGAACTGAAGAAAAGGTTGTGATTTCGTCATAAGCAGCCAAATTCTGTGAATTTCTGTAACCTAAATGAATTTTTGGCTCGTTAAGCTTTAACCTAAATATTTTTCCGACAAGTCAAAGACGCTGCTTTAAATCCGTCATTGTAGTTAACGTCTTCAGCTGCAATCTGTTGAGCAATTTAGTCTTCACCAGGTTTAACGTTTTCACTGAATCACAGAAGTAACAGAGCCGTTCAGGTGGGCTTAGTACTCAAATGAGACCTGATTTAGAAGAGCTGGTATTAAAAACATGGATTTAATTACATGTTTTTTCGTCATGAATTTAACACACACAGGGCGTTCTTTCGTGGCTTCGATAGTTCGGTCCGTGGGTTCGAACCCGTTGTAAAGTCTAAGGTTCGGTTCGCGGACCGGTATCTGGAACCCCTGAACAGGGATTAAAACCGAAACCAATGTCGCTTCCGGCTACGGATACGGTCAATTAAATCAAATTGTTTCGGCTACGGTTATCTGCTTTTATTTCGGTCCGGTTGCAATTCGGTTACAAAATAATCGTTTCGGCTACCGGTTTCAAGCCATTCAAATGTATATTTTAACTTAAAAGAAAATTACATATTACATAGTACAACAATAAAAAAAAAACACGGCATTAGACCCTTAAATTCGGATACAAAGAACTTCAGTAAGCACATCCTCATACCCAGTTTATTGAATAAAACCTAGGTTCGCGTTTTATGGGTACTTTTGTACTTGCAACACACAGCGACAACAATTTTAACTTATTTTTCAAAGGTTTCAAGGCAAAAATCTAAAAAAAGTCATTGGGTGCGCAATATTCAAAATGCAGTTCAATCGTACAATCGGTTAAGGTACCTCCAGATTAAAATCGTTATTTATGATGGTATAATGGACTATTGCATGTCCCTAAGAAATGGTACTCGACAGCGAAAAAGCCGAGATGTTGTAAACATAGGTCTGAAGCACTCTAATAACTAAACAGCGGATTTTGCATATTTGCATATTTTGAACCGCACGTCCGATTTCAGTTCTGATTGCACACATCTTATTTTTATTGATCAATGATCTATTTTCGTTAAAAACAATTTTGCATAAATTGCATATTTGCATAAAAAATTATGTAAAGTATTTAGAATATGCAAAATATGCAAAAATCATTTTTTTTATGGAATTACATAATGATTCTGTGCTAACCATTTTCTGATTTTGTTGCAAATCTGTTTGAACTTGTAAATTAATATCACCAATTTAACTTGTAATCAACTTAAATGCCGAAAATCGGTGATAAAACCACACTTTTAATTCAAAAATCTCTAAGAGATTTGCTATCAAACTGTTTTGCAATACATATTTACATAGCAGGCACCCGGCGTGTGTTGCTGCACCCCATTTAGAATTTTAAACACAATACGAAGAAGTGAAGCTTAGTAGACAATTGCCATCTATCTAATCATCATGATAATCTAAACTCATAAATTTTTTTTTCAAATTTCCCGAGTTTTTGGTCCGTATGATCTATACCTCCTATTTACCCGTCTATATACCCGTCTTCGTGTCAATCTAAACCCACATAAGAACTTCGAAAATGTTAAAATTTGTTTAACCCGATTGACCGACACCTCCTATTTACCCGTCTTTAACTATTAACTTTAAACTATTAAGTCTTCAGGATAATCTGAACTAATCATAAAATTTTGTATATATCCGGATTTTTGGACCGCTTGATCTTGACCAGTCAATTTACCTGTCTATATTATAA
Source organism: Lordiphosa magnipectinata (assembly GCA_037044535.1). Lineage (NCBI taxonomy): Eukaryota > Metazoa > Arthropoda > Insecta > Diptera > Drosophilidae > Lordiphosa > Lordiphosa magnipectinata. The sequence goes on from JBAMBO010000530.1 coordinate 96,776, forward strand.
TCTATCTTTTGCAAAAGTTTTGTAAATTTTGCAACTTTTTGGACCGTTGACCAAATGATCTACTCCTCCTATTTACCTGCCGGTTTACCGTTCGTTATGATCTAATCTAAACTCAAATGAGTTTGTTCCACATCTCCTTTATTTACCCGTGTACTCTAGCCGTGCATAAAATCTTCATATAAATCTGAAATGAATGAACAATTTAGAAATTTCCCAATATTTTAGAACTTTCAAGGTACACCTTCCATTTTACACTTCCATTTAACCGTCTATATATGCCATCTATATATTCTTTATAATAATCTAAGCTCAAGAATGAGAATTTTTGTAAATTTCGCCATTTTTATACATTTTTTATACAATTACATATTTTGCATACTTATTGCATATTGTTTGCATATTTTGCATATTTGTTTGCATATTTGGCATATGCAAAATAAAGAGGGTTATTAAATTAGTATAAATCCAAATTTTCACCTCAATCAACCTTCATTTAAAAAACTGCATAAAATCCGATGTCTACGAATAACAATACCGAACTAGTGCTAATGGTTGAAAGGATGGTCACACTGGATGGATGAAGCGAGGATAGAAGGAGGCGTTAGTGGATTGTGGGGTAGTAGGAGATGGACGCTGACCGACGCGGACGTGTGTATATAAATGGACAGAGACCGTATTGATAATGTAAATAGTAAATGTGTAAATTAAGACCGGAAAACCCATAAGAGTCGCTGGTTTAGAATGTGGAGTACTATTTTTGGATTTACCACTTTATATAGTCCATAAAGAAGACCTAAAAATAGACCGAACTGCGTTTCCAGTTTTACCAACGAAGCTTTGGTTCGCTGTTTATAGGCATATTTGAACTTTTAAATTAAAAAGTATGGCTCATTAATTTATATTAGTAAGGCTGAAATGACACTTTAAATTTTTAGGAAAAATTTGAGTCACAATTATCAGTATGAGGAAAAGTCGTTGGTGTAAGCGAATCAATGTATGCTAAAATTGGCCGCACCATGTTTTTAAAGAGGCTGAGATGAAAGACATTATCGACTTTTGTCCATTAACGAAAAATTGTGACAATTATTGTTCCAAAAAATTGAAAGTGTCATTCCAGCCTAATAAATATTTACGGTACGGGCTTTAATCCAAATATATTGTTTAAAAATTGAACATTTTAATTTTATATGATGGTATATTATTAAAATGTTTTTCATATACCATCAGGCTTTTTTAATATAACAAGAGATATAAATATTTCGTCACCTAGTCTATTTCTTTTTGGTGTATTTGGCCTTTACTGCTAAAAATTCGTTCAATTGGGGCAGACCTAGTCAAAATGGTATTATACTTATAAAAAGCATTGCAATTATTCGTATACTTAAGTATAGATTCAAAAGATTTGCTTTAAACGGCAAAATAAGTTAAAACTTTCAATACAATATTAGAATTTTCATAACAATTCTCAGTTTCATCCAAACTTCCATTACTGGTATCGTAATAGTCTTCAGAATCCTTTGTATTTTAACTCTCATTAACAACAGTTTCCAAATTTTCCGTAATTTCTGTAAAAAGCCAATCTTTAAAACACTTTACAACTTTGTTGTTTATATTTGAAATCCACTTCAATTTAAAGCAAAGGTATTTGCCTCGCTTGAAGTCAAGTTTTCAAAAAAAAAATCGTTTAAAACTCCATTTTTAAGAGCATCTTTAAGTTGATCAAAATATTTCAAATTATTGAAGCCTTGAAGTCAGAAATTTTTCCTAAATTAGAATGGGATTTGCCCGGAAAGGTTGTGACTAGTGCGTTAAAAATAAGTATAATCTTGTGGCTCTGGGTTGGAGCCGAATAAATAAATTAAATTAAAGATCAATAGCCCTAGCGAAAATGTCAGAAACATTATTAAATTCATGCGAAAAATCAATTTCTGTTTTTGTACATTATTGTTTTTTAAAGTGTTACAAACACTTTTTAAATTGTGTTTTAGTTCAAAAATACGTTGAATACTATCATGAAAACTGTTCATTCTTGTGCTGCTACTGTTCTCAATTTCATCTGCTGCTACTGTGGATCTGCTAACAGCATTTTAAGTTGCCGTTGCTTTCGCTAAGGAAGAATTCTACAACCGCTTGTATAATGTGTTTGGTAGAGCTTGTTCAGCATCTTTTGTAACAACTAAGTTCAAAATGTGTGATGCGCATCTAAAGTAACTTGGAAAAATAATTTTAGCATCAGCTGAACTATCCCGCTCTATTACCTTTAAATCAGACTCGTTTAAAAACTCAGGCCTTACGTGTTTCCTTCAAAGCTGTACACTTTAAATGCTTTTCAGAAGTTTTATACATTTTCTTGGATAGCTCTTTGGATATCTCTAAGTCGGTATTTGCTATGAACTTCAGCTAATATAGTATGTCAGTATAGTATAGTCATGTGTGTGAGAAAACCGCACACGCTTGTATGCGAGCATGAGAGTATGACGACGAAGATTGCTATCCATATAGTGGCCGGTTGCACGAAAGTAACTTTTGATATTGGAACTCCAGATATCGGCAGTCGTACTTATAAAATCAAGTATTTTGAAAAATACCGTAGATGTTTTTCTTATACGGCTGATAGTCCGCCTTCCTCTTATCTAGCATGGATCGAATAGTTTTTGAACACGGAATGTTTACCGGACGTCCAGTTAAGGCCACAAACTGATACTTTTCTTTTCAATATGGCAGAGCGTGGCAGCATCTCGGCTATAATGTGATCGGAACAAAAAAATCACGTACGAAAAGTACCTAGTACCTTACCTATTGACAGAGTAAATGAAAATTCAGACCTAGGTAAGGTCAAAGCTATTCGAATTTGAAAATACCGAGGTAAGGTAAAAGGTACACAAAATATGTAGGTATTTGTAAATAGGTACTTCCAAACATTGTTCATTACTAGCAGGCAGAGAGATCGTATAATTTAAATACTTTAGTTTAGGGCATCTTAGCGTACCGCGGTTTGTCGCGAAGCAAGGCTTCGTCGGTATAACTGAAAACGTACACTCTAAAATTTTTTTTTTTTTTAAATAAAATTTTTAACCCAATTAGCAATTTGTTTTGAATCAAGAGTAGGAATCCCCATTGGAGCTACCACCAGTTGGGCTCTGAAAAACACTGAATAATGTAAAATTCTATTTAAAAATGTTTACTTAGTCTGCGGGGATCCGAACTCGGGGCCCTTGGTCTGAACACAATTGTCGTCTTCTCTACCGGTTGCACCATTTCGCGCGCTGGCAGCAAAGCTTCTAAGATACTACTTGTATTGAATCGAATTTACCAACTGCCTAAAAACATGAGACCCCTTGAAATTCTCAAGTTCGAATTCCCTGGATAGTTCATATAAATGGCGCAAAGACTAATTGGTGATTGAATATGTTTCTAGTTAAATCAAAGTGCATATTAATTGATTTAAATACAAAAATTGCATAGTAAAATCAAATATGATTGTTATAGTTTTAACTATGCGATTTTTCCCTGAGTGTATTTCTGTCAATTTTTATGTCTGGCTTATAATCCATGTGGAGTGATTAGGGGGTGAATATAAAATTTGAACTCCAATCCGCGGTTTTTTGGCTGTCGAGTACCATCTCTTAGGGACATGCAATAGTCCATTATTCCATCATAAATATAGATTTTAATAAAAATCAATCGTGCGCTTTTAAAGATATTTAAGAATTAAGGTTTAACTCCTTCTGGAGGTACCTTAACCAATTGTACGACTGAAGGAAATTTTGTAAATTGCGTTCGTAATGACTCTGTTGACATTTGCTGAATTTTGCAGATTTTTATCTTAAGCCATTAAAAACTAAGTAAAAATTGTTGTCGCGGTTTGTTGCAAGTACAAAAGTATCCATAGAACGCGAACCGAGGCTTTATTTGAAGAACTGGGTAAGAGGTGATGCTTATCATAATTTAAGGGTCTTTCGCCGCTTTTAAAAAAAGTTGGATTTTGTCGAACTGTGTTATTTGATCTAAGTATCATAATTGCGTGAAAAGTTTTAAAAGAAAATAGTTGTTCGACACTTATGTACATGTGTACAAGGAGCTGTTAATAACTGATCATATAGGTATTAAGACCCAATCTTTCAAAATTAAGAAACGCATTTAATGCAACGTTTGTTGACGTTTGCAACGTTTTTTTCCATTTGACCCGTTGTTTGTAATCTAATCATATAAACATTAACTTCGTCTATTTCACCTGAAACACTTTTGTTTAAACTCGTGTTAACATCAGCCAATTCTATTCCAATGGCTTGATCTGGAGGTGCCTTTGTGCTTGTGGCTAAACTGAAGCAATATCACGTTTGCGTGTGATTGCGATTTAGTTGCTGGCGACAAATGATTTCGAAAAAGAAAGATCTTCTTCATATGTATTGGTGTCTACTCCGTCGTAAGCTGGCTGGTTTAAACCGAACTTTCATTTCTTTCATTCATTCAGTCATTTCTTGTGTCAAAACATTTCCTATAGATCGAATTCAGGAACGACAACAGGCCTGGCAATTTTATGCCTCTAATTTATGAATTTGTTTGTGTGTGTAAAAAATGAACATTAGGGTGGACGCCGATAAGGTACCATGCGAAAACTGAACAGATACCATCATAAATGATTGCTTTAAGGGTGTACATAATAAATTAAGAAATCAAAAAAATGTAATTTGACTTTCAACCTCTGCTAAAATCTTTATTACGTATACGACATGTACACCTAATCGAAATTTCGTCAACGAATTCCCTGTATCATTTTGGAGCGAATGTATTTTTGGTGCGAAAATTGAAGACAAAATTTTAACGAGCCGAGCAATTTTCCATCGAAGAGGGCTGTTTTGTCCACGCTATTATTTGGGACAACATTTTCAAGACTCTCCATTTCGAAAAGGGCAACTAATGTGGCTGGCAGGCTGGAATCAGCATTGACTATGAGCGGGGCTCAAACAAGTTCTTTTTAACTTTTTTAACAGTCGGTGTTTCGCGAGCTAAAGGAACAATTTTCAAAAGTCCTGAAAGATATTTTTTTTAGATGAGGAAGTTCCTGAAAGTCCCGATATTGAAACGGATGCTGCAGACGTCCCTAAGAGCGACAGTCTATTTCAAGATGAGCTGCTCGGCTGAGGCCGAGATGGCCTTATGGCCCATTGCGATGCCTAATAGTGGATTAAAAATGGGAATGGGAAAAGAGAAGAAGGGTTGGTGGATTCCATGGCGTTAAGAACTACAGTAAAATGTATCCAAGGTAATTGTCTAGTATACCCAAAGAAAATCCGAAAAAAATTTCCTCCAGGTTTCTTTTTGAATGAATTTTGAACTATGCAGATTTTTGTACCATACAAAATGGATATGCTTTTCGTCAAATAAATAATAAAAAATTACAATTATTGTGCGACTTGCCCCTAGAATTAAGGGTAAATATCTTCAATATGCCCTTTTTCTCAGCAAATTTAAGAAGAATTTCCTTTGATTGACCGCAAATTATGATAATTTATTATGCAAACCGTCTAATAGTTATTTTAAATGCAGGGTGGACTGAGTGGTCGTAAAAAAGGTTGATTCATCAAATTATTGTTAGTGGTGAAGACTTTTTGTGGTGGAAAACGCAAAAAAGATTTAACGAACACTGCAGTAACACCCACATACAAAACATGGAAAGGCTCTGGGATGTTAAGGCCTATTCTCGTGAGATAAAAATTTAGTTCGGCACTATATTTAGAAGTGACACAGAAATTACTAGAGATTTTGCTATAAACGTTTGCATTTCCAATTTAAATTGTATATCTTTATATGTGAAGACAAAAGATCGGTCGATCGGAAAAGAGCGATTTAGAACTAACTAGCTTTGAACAGTCGATTTCAATTCGCTTTACTTTCGCCATCTGATCTAGTAACCGAGCTTTTTTGAGCCACTTGACATATAAATTCAAGCAGTTTAAATTTGAAATACAAGCGTCTATACGAAAATCTCTAGTGATTTCTGTGTCACCCCCGATAAATAGAAACAATTCTGAACAGTTTGATATCTGATTGCTTTTGAGCGGCAGTCGTATTTATATGAAATATAGTGCCGAACTAAAAATTATGTATCCAAGTCACTTAGACCATGTAGATCAATTTGTATGTTGCTATTGGTCCGCTATATGAACCTGAAAATGCTAATGCAGTTCAATTCTCGGGGTAAGGCGCTCAAAAATGTAATTTTTTATTATTTCTTTGAAAATCATCCATTTTTTTGGTACAAAAACTGCACATTTCAAAATTCATTTAAAAAGAAACCATGGATGATCGCCGCGACTTTTTTGCATGATAGTTCTTCATAATTCATGGTCCATCGACGAAATTTTTCTCGGAATTTTTGAGCATAGGTCGGTATACTAGACAATTACCAAAATTTCTCACACAAAAAAGGATGTTGAAATATTCTTGATCAGACAAGTCGATAGAACTATGTCCGTCAGTCCGCATGAACGAACGGACCTTCCAGACATACATATATAGTAATCCGCATTATTTATCGATCCTCAAAGTTTGGGAATTATCAGATGGACGATTTTCTATTTATAAGCAGCCTCATATAAATAGGCTACGCGCAACACTTCAGTTCACTTCGTGTGACGCCTCACTTAAAGGGTTTTCTCATGTTGCTGTTTTTGCAAATCTAGGTGGATTTACTGCATTTGCTTTGCTCATGTTCAAGGCTAACCATCTAGGTGGATTTCTTAGCCATGAACTTCATCCTCATTGATTTCAACGAGTTTTTTACATGTAACGAATGTTGCAGATTTAAATATTCAATTTAATATTTTGGTGGGATTCTATTTTATAAACAAAAATTTTGTAAGTCAATAAATTTTTGTCAAAAAGTCTTCGAATGCTATAATAATTTTCCTATCGGGAAAATTTAACTTGGTAATATTCTTTTTCTAAGAACTATCGAAATAACCATATTGTAGTTCAATTGAACCTGTATTTTTTTAAATGGTGCGATACGAAGCGAATTTATTATCAATTTAGTTTTACTGGGAAGTTATGAATTCGCAAATGACTTCCAGTTTTTTAAGTCGGAATGCCCCATTTCGATGCAGTCGTAGCCCCATGGGTTGGTTCGTGCACAAGGAATAATGGTAGAGCATCAACTAGGTGCCCAAATGGTACAATTTCGCACAAAAGATTCAACTTGGCATCCTAGTCTGCAGACATAAAAAAAAAAGTTATAATATCTTTGGCATATAAGATAAAATTGATTTTGTTGTATCTCCGCAATCGTAGCGATTATCGCTATATAATTTTACTAGATAATGAGTTAGTGGATTTAGAACTAATTTGCATTAAAATGTCAATTTCGTAACAAATGGCACATGCGATGTTTTCGCGCACCGGTGTCGATATATTATCGTAGGCCTTATATCTATCTATTCTGAAAAGCACAATAAGATCCGAGCAAACAAAAAGGCATACGCAACGTGACAGAATACGGAAGTGCGTTTTGTCTGCTTTCACAAAAAATCAAAACTCTGCGGAATGCGTTAGAGTTTTTTAATGCAACTAACTTTAACGTGCTGTGCAATAATGTAGCTATATATTTATAGCTGATTCGCACAAAAATAAATGTTGCTTTTTATATTTGACTCATTTATGATACGCAACGTGACATACGAAACATGACAAGCCTTTCTCTAACGCCGTACTTCTGATGCTTTTCATAAATTTATATGTGTAATAGGGCGGGTCAATTTGTATGGAGCTAAAAAAACGTGGTAAGCGTATAGCAGATTCGGAATCTGCGATGAATTCTAAGAAAACTTCACGAAGAAACCCCATGTCTAAAATGAATTCCTAGCCCCCGCTGCGAAGCATGAAAATTTAAGGTTGCAGTATATTTTGGTATATTGAGGTTTGTACGGTTTTTTTTTTTAAAATAATACATTTCGTAAAGATATTATATTTTATTCTGATTCATTTTTTTATAATATAATTTATAAATATTTTTGTTTTTAAATTAACCAACAAATTTTTTTTTAATTAAATTTTTTTAATAAAAATAACGAAAACACGCCATACACTGATGAAGTGGAAACCAAAAGTCTATAACTTTTTGACAATAAAAGATATAGGCTTGCAATTTGAAATATATATTCAATATAGTTTGGAAATTTAAGGTATTCAAAAAAAAAGTGGGCGTGGAAAAAGGGGCGTAAAATACATTTGAAGTTTCCTTAAGTAAACCATTACATTGGCTTGTTTGTTTGCTACATTTCAACGAACTTCCACTACGCCATTTGTACAATGCCTTAGAAAATTCTAAGACAAGTGGACCATCCACTGCTTGTGGCACTTTGGCGCAGTTACTTGAGACATGTAAACAACTTCCGGTAAGCACCAAATTTTAATACAACTTCATCAAATTTAAAGCAAACATTTTCTTGCAGAGTATACCTCATTTTGAACCCATTTCATTTGGGAATATGCCTCCAACTATTGAAAGTAAAGATGAAAAAAATCTTTCCACTGACGTTTTTTATCTATATAGAATAGCCAAAGCTGTATCGGAAGGTTCGTGTTTAGAGGATGTCGCCAACATGAAACCGGGAAAAATTGTTCATTCGCGCTGGTTGACAAAAGCAAGCAGAATTTTACGCCTTTATGTCGCTAGTAGTTTACCATCAAACAATTTAAAAATGTTGACTAATTTCATTATGAAAGTTTACATACCAATGTATTTTATTGTCAAATTTTATAACTCTGTGGTATACGGCAGTAAACTTTTATTTAATTTTATTCGGTCAGCACAGTTCTTGCCGAAAAATCTTCAAGAAATTGGGAACAAAGCAATACAAAACAATTCATTTTTTGCCCATACAGAAAATATTTTGTTAGCAATGCTTTTCGATGAAAGAAAATCTGTTCGAGAAAATGCTATTAACAAAATTAGTTACTATCGCGAAAAATACAAGATACGTCTAAGCTCCGGTTTTATAAAAAGAATATAATTAATTTCGACTGCACAGATTATATGAATTTAGTTGACTTAGATAACGACGACATCTTATTTGAAGCTCCGTTAACTTTTAACATTCCACATGAACACTTATTGGAGTATTTAAATTCTGAGGAAATACCACTGGCAGATCCAGAAATTCCATCCCACATTCAGGGAACCGATCGATGTGTGCAATTGTTGACACATGTCGCACGACGCGTAATGCCGCACAATGTAGATGACGTTATGTCAGTAACTTTAGAAAGTCGTTTAAAATATCCACAAATCGAGTCGAAGCAAGACTTTAAAAATTGACTTTATTTATATTTAATATTAAGTTGACTAAATGTATAAAATTAGTGAAAATTAAACAATTACATAAGCGTTTTGTATTGCGACTTAACATTGTTTTCATTAATTTGGTAAATTTTTAGATATAAAAAAAAAACGGAATCTAATTTATTTTTCGCCCCCTTTCGTGCCACGCCCACTTTTTTTTTGAATACCTTAAATTTCCAAATTATATTGAATATATATTTCAAATTGCAAGCCTATATCTTTTATTGTCAAAAAGTTATAGACTTTTGGTTTCCACTTCATCAGTGTATGGCGTGTTTTCGTTATTTTTATTAAAAAAATTTAATTAAAAAAAAATTTGTTGGTTAATTTAAAAACAAAAATATTTATAAATTATATTATAAAAAAATGAATCAGAATAAAATATAATATCTTTACGAAATGTATTATTTTTTTAAAAAAAACCGTACAAACCTCAATATACCAAAATATACTGCAACCTTAAATTTTCATGCTTCGCAGCGGGGGCTAGGAATTCATTTTAGACATGGGGTTTCTTCGTGAAATTTTCTTAGAATTCATCGCAGATTCCGAATCTGCTATACGCTTATCGCATAAAAAAATTGACCCGCCCTAATGTGTATCCTTTTGCGTAATCACAAAAAACATAAAAATTTTGATTCAGGAACTTATATTGATATACATAAGATAAGTAAGCTACATAAAATGAATAGAAGTTTTCGGTTTTTGGTTGATATATCTGTGGAAATGCCCATACCTATGATCTATGTTTCAATACATTTCCATTGATACATCACATATCCTTGAAGCATCAATATTAAGGATACCACCATTTTTATCGATTCAGTGCCATTCTTTAAACATATCGCTTACTTAATTCAAGTCTGTCATAACTCAAACAAGTAAGAAAGTCGGTCAAGTCCAACTGTAACATACTCTGTACCTGCGAAATTGAATGCTCAGTCCCAGAACTTATGTAAGTTTGACAGCACTAAGGATGCAAGCTGGCTGTAAACCGAACCAAAATAAACCAAACCGCTAATCCGTGCTTATAAACCGAGCCGCGAAAAAAACTGGTGTTCTTTTAAAACAGCCAAAACCATCAAAAAACTGCACGCTTACCGAAGACTTTATAGGTCCTTCTGGCGGAATCTTTAAGGGAAAAGAAATGTAGGGCCGGACAGCAGCCGATACGATGTTTCATTACCGAACATATCCCGCAATTGTGTTCAATGCTTTTTCACCAATCAAAAACGATGTCAGAAGTCGGTCAAGCACGGATTTTCTCAAACCAAGTACGAGCAGGATTGATGTGACTACGGATTTTTCAATCCCGGAATTCTTGTCTTGATCCCGACTTTTGCTCGGGAGAGATTGACTTCAGCTCGATATTCGTACTTAATTTGAACTCGAAGTCGGCTTTGTGCAAGAATACCAGCGATTAAATTGAGCTCGATACTCGAACTACATTCAATCCGAAAAAGGATGGCATCAAAAATGACTGAGATTGACTTTAGCTCTATGTTTAACTCATTTTGACACCAAAAAAAAATCGTCTCACAAGCACTCTATGCTACTTTTTTAACGACCTTTTTCATTATCAAACCAGCAAGTTCTAGCCGGCTCGAGGTCATTAGTTTGCATACAACTGCAAAAACAAGAGACTAACAACATTGCAATGGAGGCTAGACGCTATTGAAGTGTCTTCAGCTACCTTCTCGTGCTATAACTGGTTGGGAATTCCAAGACAACAGTTAGTGCTAAAAACCCACAGCACCAATAATTCCTAAACTGTCAGAAAAATTTGTGTATGTGGGTACCCATTTAGCCTGAGAGAGCTTTTCTCTCTCAGTTTCGAACTTGCTCTCGGGTTCTTTTCGCTCTTTCGCTCTTTCGCTTTGACAGTGTTCTGTAATTACTTCAATCTCGAGTTAGGATCATTTGATTTTCAAGTAGGATCCGTTCTTGAAATGAGCATTTTCGGATTGATACAAACCTTTTAGAATTGTTCCAATCCTTTCGTACTTAAGTCAAGTAGAATTAAGTATGACTCGTACTTGAAATTTCAATCCGAAGGTTGAGATCAAATCAATTTTTTTGAGCTTCTGTGCTTGAAATATTATTGAACGTTTTGGCATCTGAAAGAGTGAGAGTTGGCCGTGGCTGAAGGCATCTAAATTGAGTAAATTTCATTCATATTCTCCAGATTCAGCCCCCTGCATTGACTATTCGGTAAGACCTCGAGAAATTAATGTGTACACAAGTTGGAAAGGAAAACTCTAAAATATCTTTTAGAGTCAATAAGTCGCTGACTAATCAGGCTGCCCTCGTACCAAGCAACGGTCGCCTAATTCAATTGTTTCTCCTGAGCTTTTGTGTTGCATATGTGAAAGCTTTTCCCTTTTCAGTGCTTTTCACCTTGAACTTGATGTTTGCGTTTTGGAGCTTTATTCATTCATAAAATCGCCTGCCGATTGTTCAATGAGTGGGGTGGGGGTGCGTCGGCATCCACATGCCACATGTTGCAAGAACTCGGGACTCGGCCACAGTCAGTTGTTTGTTACCGTTAGCCGCGAGCGCGCCGTGCGCGCAACAAAAAGAACTCTCGAACTGAATCGGCATCAGAATCGAATTCTATATCCGAATCTCGTGCTTTTATTTTTGTGTGAAAATTGCAGTTTTCGTAAAGATCATTTGTGTCTATTGCCTTGTTTTTTCAATTTCAATACAAAGTTCGATTTGTGATTCCAAATTGCCCGCGATAATGATGATGTCAATGCTGCAAATGCCGGCGATGATCATGCGTACGTCTCTTGGGCAAATAAACATTGTTCTTTCAGTGTGTTTATCCACGGACTTTATATTTCTATTTTTTATGTACTTACCGGTAATGTTTTTGCCAGTCTAAGAAAAACAAGTTTTGACTGGGCCATCCGACAAAGACATTGACCATGTGTTGGAGTCGTTCGGGGAAATGTAAATCGAACACCGAGTAAAGTGAAAAAGTAAAAGGAAAAGATGCGGAGAATGCATGTATAAATTGTGTTTCAGGATCAATCATTTGCAGTTCTGCCAGATGTATAGTTCTTAAAGGGTTCTTAGAAGGGTCTTAACTAAAAGTGTCAATTACTTTCTGACAACTGAACCGAAATACTGATTTGTGCTCGTAAACCGAATAAATTTCCATTGAAAAGTTCTGAAGCAAACCGAAAACAGCTAAATTGATTAGTTTAGTTTATTTTAGCGACGTTTTTTAACCTATAATGTATATGCATAGTATTTATATGCAACTCGATAGAGCCATGAACGTCTGTCTGACAGGTCGCAGAGACTTTTTTCTATTTGCACGGAAATCAAGTTTATTTTGGGAAATCTTAATCTTCTACAATTTTGTAGGCAGATTGTTCAGGTTTCGGTCAAGGCATTTATATTGGCCGAAAGCCTTTTTCAACTAATAGGAAACGGACAAGCAACCTATAACAGAAATGGTAACTTTCTGTGGGATAACCTGGTTATCAGCATTATTTACCAGTTTTTAGTAAAAAACTTTTTACTGAACGGACACGTCATATTTATTGACAAGTTTTACTAAGCGATGTTTTTCGAACCAGCTTCAAAAACGAATATATTAAAAACTTTAAAAAAATGAAACAATGTTCTGAAATATAGTTATGTTGACGGCGAAACACTACCACTACCCTAACCAATTTTGTAAATTTTCAAGTTCGCTATCTTTGTCATAACGTCATAAGAACGTTTTCTTTTGTTATTTTTAGTTCGGTGAAACATTTGTGCTTGCGTTCAAATTAGCAGTTTGGTTTAGAAGCGGCTTACTTGCCTGGTTGTAAAACAGGGCCAACCAGCCCATTGTCACCGCTGGGCTCGCACTTCATTTTCACACAGACGCGAGGCGAATTCAGTATTTTAAAATTATTGGAAATTAAACTGACATTTCCGAATTTACCAATCTGAACTTTTTAAAAACTGAACTTAACGAAATTTCTGATTAATACGGAAGCACACGGACTCATGGAATATTTATGGATATTGCTGTTTGTATACGTCGAAACTGTTTATCCTTTTAGAAATTTATGAAGGAGGTCTTTCTTTCAAGAAATGAGGTGAACCAGGGCGAGTCAGGATAAGAAGAATACAACTTTTGGAATTCAATTCACGCTCAAAAGTAGGGTTGCTGGATATCTAAAAAAATATCTATATGCATATTTTTTTCTATATTGGAAAAGTATAATAATATTAAAATAAACGTTAACTTCCAATATTTGCCGAGTTATACAAGCTATCGTCACCTCAAGTTGTGAATGCACATACCTTGAGTCCTACTACCACCGTGACAACTTTGGTTCATGTCGGATGACTATTACATATACGCACAAATGTATATTTTAATCCAATGTCAGACAAAATATATTATTATGGAATAAACATTTGCAAGTGTATGAAAACGAAGTTTTCCTTGAATTTGATCTTTTACTGGTTTTCAATATGCGCCTATATGCGTATAAGGGGCAATTTGTTCTTAGTACAGATCAAAGACCTACTCGCCGATTACGATTACCTAGCAGTAAATTTGGCATCTTAGTAGGAAAAACTTCAATGCTATCGCTCTCAAACTTGTTACTGATCAATACTATATGCTACCACATAATTCTGCCAAGTTTGATTCTAATCGGATGACTATAGCATATAGCTGCCATAGGAACGATCGGTTTAAAAAGTAGTTCTAGTGAGAAAACCTTTTTTGTTTCCAATGGTAGCGTCTTTAAGCTTTCCAGTTATGAATATTATCCACACAATTTTGACGAGTTTGATCCAAATCTGATAAATAAAAAAACTGGCAAGAAAATGGTCAAAGTAGTGGCGCCATCTATTGCTGAGTTTGGAAAATACCTCAGCTAAGAATGTTCGACGAAAAACATTAAAAACCTTAATATATATAAATTGAAGAAGTTAAAAGGGTATATAAACTTCGGTCGAGCCGAAGTTAACTTTCCCCTATTTTTTTTTTGTAAATTTAAAAAAATAACGAAACACTCATCAATTTTTTTAGGGTCCCTCAAAATCTAAAGATACATTTTAGCAAGGACACTACATATATAGAAACCGCATCTCATACAAACATTTTAATTTTTTTTTTTGGGATCCAGTGTCAGCTCATAAGAAAAATCGTTTTTTCTTTCACATGCGTCATCCATAATATCAATAAATCTTTGCTCTCAGCCAACACCTATTTATAAAAACGTATAGCTAAAGTTCAATTCATATATTCTTCGTAATGGCATCGAGAAGCAAAAATTGGGATCCAATGTCAGCGCCCAAGAAAATCGTTTTTTGTTTCACCTGAGTCATCTATAATATCTATATCTTTTATTTTAGTTAGCATTGATACCCCTAAAAGTATACTTCGGCAATGGTTTGTTTTGTACATACATTTTTGGCGGCACTACGAATATATTCGTAAGATGACACGATGCAGATTATTAATAGGCACCGTAAAAACTATTACGTAATTACACACAAGAACGGTGGCCTCGTAAAAATGATTACTTTTACTTGAAATCATACGATGCGGCAATCACACGGGTAGATCTTATATATGCTATTGTACTCCAATATGAAACGAAGTCGGCATGATGGTAGTAGGATACAAGGTATGTGCATACGCAACTTTAGGTGCCGGTAGCTTGTACAACTCGGCAAATATTAGAAGTCAACCTTTATTTTTATGTTTGAAAATAAACGTTGCAAGTTAACACTTATTTTTTATTTTTAAAATAAACGTTGACAAATAACACTTAATATAAATTGTTTTTTGAAAAAAAACTTGAAAAAGTGTTATTTAAAAAGTTTTATATAAAAATTATAAAATAGTAGTTAAAAAAATTTTTTTATTTATTATTAAGTCCCAATTGTTATTTTTAATCATTTCAAAATTACGTTCCCTGCCATTATCAAATACATAAATAAGTAAATTCACCTGTATAAAATAGCGTATATTCTTCAGTTATTCTGCCAACGAAATATTATTTAAGAAATTTAATAATAAAGTTTTGACACTATTTCGGCATGATTTGCTTTCGCGCCTTTGCTTACTTTTGCGCCTATTGTTAATCAGCTGTTTGGTCACACTGCCAGCTGTCAACGAAATCTAAATCCAGTCAGTGCGCAAAAAGGATCGTTCCGTCAACTGTTTTAATATTGCTTTCACGAATCCTATATCCAATCTGAATCCTGAAAGTGATTACTAATATCTAAAAGAATGCCCTCAGGATACCTCACTTTTTGTGGCCGAAGCCAACAAAAATATCGACGAAAAATATTTCCAAAATGTATTCGATATCCGATATATCGTCTTAGAAAAATATTCGATAATGAAATATCGTCTTTTTTTCAAAAATATCGATATATCGGAACATCGATATTTTTCCGGCAGAAGCTCAGAAGCTTTTTTTCCGGTGACATGACAAACTTCTATGAACCTATAGCCAAAATGAAAAAAAATTTAATGTCATTTTTGCAGGAACTGCATAAAGCAGTTATGAAAAAAAAAAATTGAAAATTTGTTCTAAACTCAAGGTCCTAAATGACCGAGGGAGGCACCAGAATTCATATTTTTGAGCCAGCAATTTAAAATCGGGATACATTTTTATTTCTAATTTTGATTGAAAAAATTATTTTTAGTTTTTAAATTAATTATATTATATATTTCCAGTCCATATTTTGGACTGTTCAATCTACGCCAGTTATTACCAACGCTTTCGCTTTCGTAAATACTCAAATGCAATTTTGACAAATTTCGTGGTTTTTGGTCTTCACCTCTTATATAAGCCTCCTCAATTGCCATCTTTCGAATTTTCATAATTATCCTAGGTCATTTGAAAATTTAGCAAAGTTCGCTATTTTCTTGAGCATTTGAACTACTCCTCCTTTTTACCCGACGGTTTACCCGTCTTTATGAAAAGTTAAACTCAAATGAGAGTTTTTAAAATTTCGCGATTTTCGGAATATTGGTTCCACACCTCCTTTATTTACCCTTATACTCTTGCCGTCTATCAAATCTTCAGAATAATCTTAGGTTATGAACAATTTACAAATTTCGCAATGTTTTAGACCATTCAATCTACAGTTTTCATTTGCCAACGCCTGTGCTGTTGTAAATACTCAAATGCAAAATTTGGCGAAATTTTGAAACATTATAAGCTTATATAATTATGGAAACATAACGAGAAAGCAAAGCTAACTTCGAAGTTTTAATACACTTGAAAAAGTTCGCTTCAACGGTTAGCGATTTCGATCAAACTTTGCAGATCAGCTTAAAACATATAATATTAACAATGACCAAGTTTAAGAGCGCTAATATTGAAAACAAAAAAGTTTTTCTCACTAAAACCCATTTTCCGACCGAACATTTCTATGGCAGCTACAAGAAGTAGTCATCCGATCCGGTCGGTTCCGACATATTAGCAGCGTTCAGTAAAAGGAAGGCTCCGTGCAAGATTTCAGCTCGATAGCTTCAAAACTGAGAGACTAGTTTGCGTAGAAACAGACAGACGGACGGACAAAGCTCAATAGAGCGCGTCATGCTGATCAAGAATTTATATACTTTATGTGGTCAGAGATGATTCCTTCCATGCGTTGCAAACTCCTGCGCAAAATTATAATACACTTTTCAAGTATATAAAAACACGGCCAATAAATGTAAGCTTAATTTGGAAACTCTAAAAACGGAAACTATCGATAACATAGATTGAAAACAAAATCAATCTGGACAACCAGGAATTCTCACTCAGATTACAACTCTCATCATCATGTCACGAGTTAAACTAATCGTAAAATTAAATAACAGGAATCCTCCTGTATATTTTTATATAAACAAAAATATGCCACTGCGCAAGTTGCAGGCGGCCTTTGCCCTATACCACAGACTGCAGAAGCGCAATCTGGAGTTTCGCGTGAATGGAGTTATTATCAAAGGCTATGATACCGCCGGTTCTTTGAAGCTGAAAGACAAGGCTATTATAAAGGTAACCAAGAATCGCACCCATTAGAAGACAAGTTAAAAAATATGTGCAAGATTGAATTTATAAAACGTAAATAAAGAATTTATTTCGTAAAAATGATTTCACATTATTCATTTAGCCTCTTCGTTGGACCATGGCAGGGATAATAGGCTAAGCACAAATGATGCTAGCTGCAAAAATCATCTACATAGTTTATTATTTCCGGCCAAAAACTCAGAAAACTCCAGAAATTGCGGAAAGTTAGTCAAAATAGCTAAATTGGCAACGCCGCCTGCCATTTAGTGTGGCATATTGAACCGATTTTTATGATACAATAACTACAAGGTAGCGCAACCTGAAGTGCCTTTTCGCATGAGCGAGAATTTATCGAACCCGAGGGCTACAATACACACAAAAACCAGAGACACTCAATTGTTACTTATATTTTTTGTCAGCTTTCGATAGAAGTTTCGCACTACATCAGAAAATCAAAAGCGACCATGTCGGTTCGATATTCCAAATTAAAATTTTGAGTTATCGAACCAAGCTGCGCAGTGCGCTACCTTGTAGTTATTGTATCATGCCGATTTTGATCGAACTCGCCAAAACTAAATTCTAAATTCTTTTCTATTATTCTATTATATAATATTATATTATACTCATAATAATTTTGCAAATTTCGATTTTTTTTTTTGGCCATTTAAATTAAAGTTATTTAGCCTATGTTCAACCCCAGCTTATCAACTATCTGTGTGCCAAATTTCATCCAAATCCGCTTAGCCTGCGTGATTGAGTAACAAACACACAAACATACAAATTTTAATATTTATAATATTAGTAATATCCTTGTTCCACTGGCGAACATTCAATCAAATTCTCAAAAAGTGGATTTTCCTTGTTCCACTGACGAATGTTGTTCACGGCCACACTAACGTCAACAAAGAACAGCTGATTGAATTGCTATGTAAATGTAAAATTGGCTCAAACAGCACCTCCAAAGGAAGGCCAGGGCCAAGCTTCTCTCAATCTCTTGGCGTGTGTGCTTATAATTTTTCGCACAAGAGAAAGGGACCTACAGTTTAACGCCGAATCCGAACGACAATAGTTAGAGAATTTTTGCTTTTTCATGGCTAGTTCCCTCACAGTTGGCGCCAGTAGCTGGTGAAGGTGACTGGGTGTGTAAAAGCTTTTTTCTAAAGAAAGAAAAAACTATTTCTATTAGATGGTCCGAGGCGGGATCGAAGAATGGTACAATTGCCTTGGCCATGTACAACTCATGGGCATAGTCGGTTTTCAATAAAGGGGATACATACAGTTCTGCCACTGTGCTAAACTTCCACCCACTGAGCTAGAACTCTCCCCGACCATGGCAACGCCATTGACAGAGCAGCTGTTCCTCTTGGGCAATTCAATAGCATATCAATAGAAAATCTAGCCTTTTAGCGGAAAATAGCTATATGTCGTGACAGTAGCTAGATCATCCATGACAGTGACTTGATCATCCATCGCGGATGATCTACCGAATAGACATTCATCTCTTATGAGGAAATACACAGAAAGAATGAGGTCATTTAGATCATCCAGCGGATGACATCTAGAATGTGCCAGTGGAGCAAGGGTATAAGATACTAGTTGTACCTACGCGCTTTGCCACGACCCCATTATTATTTTAAACCCAAAACGACAAAGTGAAGCTTACAATACAATTGCTCAATTTAATATTTTGCCAATTTCGCGAATTTGTGGAACTTTCGATCTTTACCATCAATGTTTTCACTCATACGAAAATTAAGTAATTCTCGAGATTTTTTAGGACATTTGATCTTTACTCGTGATAATCAAAACTCATAAAATTTTGAAAGTTTTGAAGATGAATTCGATATAAAGTAAGAAACATATAAATGAAAACGTGAATATTTTGAAGCCAAATTGCCGAACACAAGGACAGCCGAGTGACGTCACAAAAACAATAATAAAAACTTAGCAAGCTATCAGATTTTCTCATGCCTTCTTACGTACGAAAAAACGCGAAATAAGTACCATTGGCATGATTCCAAGTCCGTCTAGGCGTGCGTATATATACATAGTTACTCATATATCACATATGGGTTATTCTTTTATAAACCGAACAGTTAAAAAATTCACTATTTTTGATTTCAATAAAAAAAAATCCGAAATTAGATCTCGACATGCCCACCAAAACGTAATTTGCGGTTTTGCAAAAAAATTTGGTAATTTTATAAACAATTTCAAAAATCATCAAAAACGGAAAAATGGAAAAAAAGGGTTTTTTAAAAACTGGATTTCTCAGGTTTGCTTTATCGGACAGGTCTCGTGTTGATATTGCTGAATAGTATTTTGATGCATCTACTAAAATAATAATTTAATAACTTTTTAAATTATTTAATAATATTCGGTAATTGTTGCTAAATTTTATATATAATTTTTTCTCATTGTTAACCACCAGGATATAGCTTCTAAGGATATACATTTTATTGCCCTAAACAAACCTTAAATTATGGTGTTTTCAAAAAGATTGAGACTTTTATAGTTTAAAAGATATTAATTTTTGAAGTTATAATCAAATAAAAATATGCCAGAAGGAACGAACAATCTACCATCCAAACTGTGGGAGATATGACGATTTTTCCAAATTGCGGGGGCGGGAGGGGGCGAGGCAGAAATTGAAAATAAACTTGATCTGCCTGCAAGTATAAGAAATATATGTCCCATACATGTCAAACCTCTATCTCTTACCATCTCTGAGATCTGTGCGTTCATACAGACGGACAGACGGACGGACGGACGGACAGACGGACATGGCTATATCGACTCGGCTGTTGATGCTGATCAAGAATATATATGTATACTTTATAGGGTCGGAAACCATTCCTTCTCCCTGTTACATACTTTTGCACAAACTTAATATACTCTATGTACCTTCGGTACAGAGTATAATAAAAATTATTTTAAGTTTTTATTTTAAAAAGTAAAAATAATTTTTTTCAAAAAAATGTTTATTTAAAAATTAAAAAAAAAAATAGAAATTTAAATTAAGTTTATTAATTAATTAAAATTTAAAAATAATTCGCTTATCGTAATTTAAATAAAGTCAGAACTCTACCAGGCTTTATATCCGGAATTGCATTTGATTTTTCTCAAAACAAACCACATGTTAACAAATAAAAGACAACCACAAGAGAAGATAGCAAACTTTCCTGATGAATTCAAATCAATTGTTCGTTTTCCCCCAGCATGACTAGTTTCATACCCTTGTTCCATTGGCACATTCTAGAGGTCATCCGCTGTGTGATCTAAATGACCTCATTCTTTCTGTGTATTTCCTCATAAGAGATGAATGTCCATTCGGTAGATCATCCACGACGGATGATCAAATCACTGCCGCGGATGATCTTGCCGCTGTCACAACATATAGCTATTTTCCGCTAAAAGGCTAGATTTTCTATCGATTTGCTTTCGAAGCTGCCTAGTTTCACCAATAGGAACAGCTGCTCTGTCAATGGCGTTGTCATGGGCGGAGAGTGTTCTCGCTTAGTGAGTGGGGGCTTAGCACAAGGGGGAGAAGCCTACACACAAAAAAATCTGTGGTTAAATTTAACCGATATTCTGGGTTAGAAATGCGCCAACCCAAAAAGTCGGTAAAATTCACAAAATTTGACAGTAACTGTCACGTAAGCCTTTACGCAAAGAGAACTATTGCAATAGTAAATCTAACTGAAAATATCGTTTAGAAATGCGCCAACCCACAAAATTAGTAATATTAACCGATGCGTACAGTAAGTAAATTTTCTTACTGTGTGTACAGTAATTTTACCATAAAAATAGTAATTTAACAGCTGTTACTCGACTGAAGAAAAGTAGGGTTGGATACTATTTTCGCTGTCACAAGTTGCCAATCTACTTGAGCTCATCATCATCCCAGACCAGAAGAGGCAACCTTAATACCACCACCCACCCAATTTTGGTTCTGAAACAATTGTTTGAATTAAACACATTTTTAATTTATTTGAAAAATTGTTACTTACTTGGGGGGGATTCGAACTCTGGGCCCTTGGACTGAACACGATTGGACGGACGTCTTTACCAGTTACGCTACGGCGCGCGTTAATAGAATTGCGTCTTACATATTACTTGTATTGAATCTGCCTAACCACATGCACGAAAAATTTCTTAAATGTCGCATAAATGAGACCACTAGTAATTCTCAAGTTCAAATTCAGTAAAAGTACAATATAAATATAAGTGCCAAACTGAAATTTTCTCAATCAACAATTTTCGCGGTTAGATTTACTGTCGGTAGAGTTAATCCGTGAAGCAACAAAATTCATTTAAAAAGTTATACTATTTGTGCGGTAAGATTTACTTGTGGGTACAGTAAATTGCTGCAAAAACAAAGTATGGGATGAAAAAATCACTTCAGAGTAACTATTTCTATGGTAAAGTTACTGTAGTTAGCAGTAACTTATTAAAACAACAAAATATGTGAAAAAATATTTGTGGTTGAATTTACTCAGCGTACAGTTGTTAAATGCAACAACAAAATACGAGCTAAAATAAATACGTGAACTTTACAATTTCTTCTGTAGATTTTACTGTTAGCACAGTTACCAAGCAACAACAAAACCAAATGCATAAAAAATTTCGAAAAAAGTTACTGTCAGCGTTAGTTAATTTTACCCACCAGATTTTTTTGTGTGTAGGGTCGTTTACTTTACTTTTTTAAAACCCCCTGAAATAATCCTACGTACGCCACTGATCCCTAATAACTATATCTCTCATCTGGCCGGTATGACTCCAATTCTCAATGCCAGTTTGAGCTTTTATATCGATAATGTACAGAAAAGCAGCAAATTTAATAAAGGGTTCCCACTTTCCCAATATTAGTTTAAAAGTAAAAAATCCGTTTCGAGCCGGCTCAAACTAGTAATATATAAAAAAATCTCAGCCATCAATGTACCATCCAAGCTCTGTAAATATTAAGCTTAACCCCACCAACAATTAACCCTTGTAGCTAAAGCTTTAAATACTTTTCGCTCGCATTATTGCATTGCAACCTATTACAAATATATGATTAAAACTAGTACAGAACAAGTAAGAAAGTCGGTCAAGCCCGACTGAAATATAATCTGTACCTGCTGCTGCGCTGCAGCAGCGAACAATCTTTTGCTCATAGCTTGAGTATCGTTCATCCGATCTTTATCATTTCAAATGCTAATTACTAACTATCTTTAGAAGATACGAAGCATCTATCTTCAAATCTGTGGGAGATATGACGTTTTTTCTAACTTGCGGGGGCGGGAGGGGGTGTGGCAAAAATTGAAAATAAACTTGATCTGCCTGCAAGTATAAGGAGTATATGTCCCATACATGTCAAACCTCTATCTCTTACCATATCTGAAAACTGTTTGTTCATACGGACGGACAGAGGGGCAGACGGACATGGCTATATCGACTCGGCTGTTGATGCTGATCAAGAATATATATACTTTATAGGGTCGGAAATGGTTCGTTCTCCCTGTTGCATTCTTTTGCACAAACTTAATATACTCTAGGTACCTTTGGTACAGAGTATAAAAAACAATGCAGACTCATATGAACTAACAATTAATCAAAATCGCTTTCACTTCAACTACTTCCCTTTACATGTAGATAAACATCATTATTTGTTCACACCTTTGGGTTTAGCATAAACATCAAACACACGACAGACTTTGGGTCAAAATGTAATCCAACCCAACCGTTTTGGGATCTGCCGCTGGATTCGTCCATTGTCCGGTCATAAACTGTAGCCATTGGCTACTCGGTGTGCGTGTAAGCCGCAGGATTTGCATAAGCTGTGACACGGTAACAACTAATAACGGAACTTTCACCAGGGACATTAACATTGCCAAATTGAAGGGTCCGTTGTCACAGCAACGACAAATGCACCAACCCCATTACATCCTCCCACCCGGCTTCCACACCAACCGCACCATCCGCAAGCGTTTGCAATTCATTTGACCTCATAAATCTAAACGACACCACGCACTTACACTTAATGACATTTTATTACAAATTTAACAGAGTCCACGGAAATCTGGACATAGAACGGACCACGGAAATCAATGTCGTTCCTACGGCAGAGTACAAAGCGTTTTAATGTCGTATATTAATATGCAAATTGGATGAATTTTCATTTTGGGCCAGACTGCGCAAAATTGAAAATGTTTTACCTATTAAAGTGATAGGAGAAAGTGAACACGTTCTCTATAAACAAATTAAATTTTAATTTCTTTTCCGCAACATTCGTAATAAGCATTGAAATGGCAACAATTACAAGAAGTGCATCTTAGCGCAAGATACCAATTACAACTATCACTGATTTCACAACTTTCGATCAATTTTAAGAGATATCTGACTAAATGTTGTAATTTAGGCATTTCGAGGTCTAATCCTTAATGATTTCTCATTGAGGCCTATTATCAGATCAACTAAAAATATTTTTTCTCTAAATTCTTTTCATGAATAGAAACACTTTTGAACAGCTTTGACATATCACATATACTCCAAATCAGATACTGAAACCCTGTTTATATTTACACATAAAAATTTATGACAAATGCCCTTAAAAGTATGCAAGCTTTATTCCCTTTAATTAATATCCATTTGAACCAGAAAATTAATAGTCAGTTATGACTGTGTCATGCATAATCCAGTGTTAAGTCAAAGTTAAAATAAATATTTTCCTTAATCATTACTATTTAAAATCATTGCATACTTTGAAGAGTATTCATCATGATATTTATACCCGTTACTCGTGGAGTAAAATGGGTATACTAAAGTCGTGCAAATGTATGTAACAGGCAGAAGAAATCATTGGCCGTGTTCAGCAGAAAAACTTGCTCCCTGATCATGTATAAATCGCAATTATCTTCTTACTGAGCTCGAGTGATAGGGCATTAAATAAGCCAATTTTAAGTATCATGATACAGGAGCCAAGGATACTGATAGAATGTCTAATTATCGGTAGAATTCTGAGAAAGTGAGTAGAATGTGCGTGGTCATATTGGAAGATGTTGTAGTATTTGTTCTTACCTATAGGCTATACACACAAAAAAATCTGGTGGGTAAAATTAACTACGCTGACAGTAACTTTTTTCGAAATTTTTTATGCATGTGGTTTTGTTGTTGCTTGGTAACTGTGCTAACAGTAAAATCTACAGAAGAAATTGTAAAGTTCACGTATTTATTTTAGCTCGTATTTTGTTGTTGCATTTAACAACTGTACGCTGAGTAAATTCAACCACAACTATTTTTTCACATATTTTGTTGTTTTAATAAGTTAATGCTAACTACAGTAACTTTACCATAGAAATAGTTACTCTGACGTGATTTTTTCATCTCATACTTTGTTTTTGCAGCAATTTACTGTACCAACAAGTAAATCTTACCGCACCAAATAGTATAACTTTTTAAATGAATTTTGTTGCTTCACGGATTAACTCTACCGACAGTAAATCTAACCGCGAAAATTGTTGATTGAGAAAATTTCAGTTTGGCCCTTATATTTATATTGTACTTTCACTGAATTTGAACTTGAGAATTACTAGTGGTCTCATTTATGCGACATTTAAGAAATTTTTCGTGCATGTGGTTAGGCAGATTCAATACAAGTAATATGTTAGACGCGTTTCTATTAACGCGCGCCGTAGCGTAACTGGTAAAGACGTCCGTCCAATCGTGTTCAGTCCAAGGGCCCAGAGTCGAATCCCCCCCAAGTAAGTAAAAATTTTTCAAATAAAATAAAAATGTGTTTAATTCAAACAATTGTTTCAGAACCAAAATTGGTGGGTGGGGGTATTAAGGTTGCCTCTTCTGGTCTGGGATGATGATGAGCTCAAGTAGATTGGCAACTTGTGACAGCGAAAATAGTATCCAACCCTACTTTTCTTCAGTTGAGTAACAGCTGTTAAATTACTATTTTTATGGTAAAATTACTGTACACACAGTAAGAAAATTTACTTACTGTACGCATCGGTTAATATTACTAATTTTGTGGGTTGGCGCATTTCTAAACGATATTTTCAGTTAGATTTACTATTGCAATAGTTCTCTTTGCGTAAAGGCTTACGTGATAGTTACTGTCAAATTTTGTGAATTTTACCGACTTTTTGGGTTGGCGCATTTCTAACCCAAAATATCGGTTAAATTTAACCACAGATTTTTTTGTGTGTACACAGAAAAAAAAACGACAGGATATTTTCAATCTTTTTAATCTTGGAGTAAGCCCGGCATGAGCTTGAAAATTCAATCTCGATTTACAGGATATTCGACACAATTCAAGCTTCCAGGGAATGGCCCAAGCCTTTCGAACTTGAATCATTTCAAATGTGCTTACTTCAATCCCCTTTGAGATCACAAGTTCATAATTAAGAGAGAGAGAGAGCGACAAAATTAAGATTAAATTGTTCTCGAATTTTTTGGTTTAATTCAATCTTTTTTAAGATTACGCCGGTATATATGTAATCTTTTTCAGGATCAAAAAAGGCAGATCAACTCAATCCTTTTCCGGATCGGGTCAAGCATATTCGAGATTACGTTGTTTTCATAACCGATTGGGAATGATTTGATCCCGTATGGTTTGATTTTTTTTTGAGTGTACTCTAATAAATAACAATTTTTGACTCACATATAGAGCCGGCTAACTTTTTTTTGCTCATAACTTGTGTATCGTTCATCCGATCTTTATCATTCCTTCAGCAAATTGATAAATAATTTTGACAACTAGATATCTCTAAAAGGTATGAACAATCTATAATCAAAACTGTGAAGATATGATTTTCAAATTGCGGGGGCGGGAGGGGGCGTGGCAAAAATTGAAAATAACCTTGATCTGCCTGCAAGTATAAGAAATATATGTCCCATACATGTCAAATTTCTATATTTTTCCATCTCTGAGATCTTTTCGTTCATACGGACGGACGGACAGAAGGACATGCTGATCAAGAATATTTATACTTTGTATGGTCGGAGATGCTTCCTTCTATGCGTTACAAACATCTGGACAATTTTAATATACCCTCTACAAGGGTATAAAAAAGCGGATTCGAGCTAACAGCGTTAAATGGTTGGTTTCTATTTTCGACCAACTAAAATTAAATTATAAATTTTTTTATAATATTTTTTTTTATGCATTTGGGTTTCCATCAAATCGGTTGATTGGTTCCCGAGAAATTTGGGTCAAAGTGCGTCAAGACATGGTGAAAAAAATCTAAAATCTAATGTTAGGTACATTTTTTATACCCTTGTAGAGGGTATATTAAAATTGACGAGATGTTTGTAACGCATAGATGGAAGCATCACCGACCACATAAAGTATATATATTCTTGATCAGCATGACGAGCTGAGTTGATATAGCCATGTCCGTCTGTCCGTCCGTCTGTCCGTACGTCTGTCCGTCTGTTTTTATCCGAAATTAGATCTGCCCACCAAAACGTAATTTGCGGTTTTGCAAAAAATTTTTTTGGTAATTTTTAAACAATTTTAAAAATCGTCAAAAACGGAAAAATGGAAAAAAAGGGTTTTTTAAAAACTGTATTTATCAGGTTTGCTTTATCGGACAGGTCTCGTGTTGATATTGCTGAATAGTATTTTAATGCATCTACTAAAATAATAATTTAATAACTTTTTCAATTATTTCATAATATTCGGTAATTGTTGCTAAATTTTATATATAATTTTTTCTCATTGTTAACCACCATGATATAGCTTCTAAGGATATACATTTTAATGCCCTAAACAAACCTTAAATTATGGTGTTTTCAAAAAGATGGAGACTTTTATAGTTTAAAAGATATTAATTTTTGAAGTTATAATCAAATAAAAATATGCCAGAAGGAACGAACAATCTACCATCAAAACTGTGGGAGATATGACGATTTTTCCAAATTGCGGGGGCGGGAGGGGGCGAGGCAGAAATTAAACACCCTTTGTAGAGGGTATATTAAAATTGACGAGATGTTTGTAACGCATAGATGGAAGCATCACCGACCACATAAAGTATATATATTCTTGATCAGCATGACGAGCTGAGTTGATATAGTCATGTCCGTCTGTCCGTCCGTCTGTTTTTATGCTATCTCCTCCGTCAGTTTTAAAGCTATCTTAACCAAACTTTGCACGAAGTCTTTTGGACGCTGCACATTTGTCGGAACCGGCCAGATCGGATGACTATAGCATATACCTGCCATAGGAACCATCGGTCGAAAATGTTGTTTTAGTGAGAAAAACGGTTTTGTCTTCAACGCAAAGGTACTCAAACCTCGTATTTATAAGTTTTCTATGCTTTCACATAATTCCACCAAGTTTGATAGGACAACTTTATCGTATTGCTGCCACAGAAATTGGGTGTAGAAAATGTATATGGGAGGCCTTGTCAAAAATGTGTACATTTGGCCGAATGTACATATTTGTGTCAGTGGAATCAGGCTACTTATTTATATAAATCATACAAGAAACAAGGGGATAAAAACTTCGGTCGAGCCGAAGTTAGCTTTCGCAAAAGAACCTCTGGGTTCGAAATTAATTTACACAATATGCCCAAATGATAAAATAGCAAACCAAGCTGTGCACATATTAGACAGTTCCCTGTCGGAAACTGAACCTCTAAAAAATCCACCATTCAGTACCCACGGCCTAAAGCTGTTGCTTCTGGTCTGACTTAAAGCTATTCCTTTCTATTTACCTATCGAAATGCTTTCAGCCACTTAAGGTAAATGTGAATCCTTTTTTTGACACAGTCAATTTGATACGAGCACTAGTAAATACCAATATTCAAGAAAACAAATACTAACTCAAGCCCTGGCCATAGCCAAAAAAGTGCTCTCCCTGCCCAAGGCAGCCCAGCCCATTTACACTATCGAAACTCGAACGCAGAGAAGTCGATTTTCCAGTTAAGAGCGTGTCGCCCGCGGACAAGTAGGATAAGTATTAAGAATGTATGTGTGTGTGTTTATTGTATGCACGGGTATGTGTGGGTGTTGGGTGGCTAGTTTTTGAGGAACCATTTGCTTTGGCTCCACTTTGGCTGTTTGTAATTTGAATACTGGCAATCATTGTTTATGAAGGCGGTTTAGAATTTTCACAAGTTTTCCTTGGCTACTGCAAAATAATCACCGGCATTGCTAATCGACGCCCAAACCAAAAAAAAGCCTCCATATCCAATGACGATGGGTCCAGCCTTAACGCGTGACCGCAGGCGGCTTTTAGGTTGATCAAAAAATACATTTTGGCTTTCCTCTTATCGTGTTTTCGATTGGTAATGCAAACCACCTCATAATTGAATTGTCAGCCCTGGCAATAACATTCTAAAAGGTTACGCCTCATTAGTGGATGTGTAACTGGGTATTTGGAGTTGAGACGACAACGTTTTCCTTTTTATTTAGGTTTTTTCTATTTTTTTTTCGGGGAAATGTACATGTGCAATTTAGTTGAGTCATAAATGGAAAAGCAGAAAAAAAAAGAAGCGGATGGAAAAAAGTGTTGAGAAAGAAGTGCTTGAGTGATTGGGCAAAGTTGACAAGGCAGAGGGGGTGAAAATGATTGGGGGCAGATTGAACATCCAATTTTGTACAAAATAAATGCTAGATTCCTGAAAGGGGAAAAAATTTCTTAATTTCTTTTCACATTTGACCGAAGTCTAGCCTGCAAGAAAAATTACAAAAATGAAAAATATGACAGGAAGGTCAGCTTAGATGATATGATAATACATAACATTTCGATCCCATTTTGAAAGCTAAGCGAGAGCGTAAGTTAAAGTCGGTCCTAGCCGGCTTCGATATACCCATTACTCAGGAGAAGAAATGTTTAATAGCCTTCCTGTGTTCCTGAGGGAAGGAGGCCAAAAAGCTTGCAAAATTTGTTTAACTCCTCAATTTATTATTCGATCTTTATGAAAATTTGAGGGATTATAGACATTGGGAATATAAATGAAACTTTTAAATTCGAAATCAGAGTTTTCAGCATAATCGCCATGCTTGTTCTATGAAATTTGAAAAATTTGAATTTTATACTTATTTGGCATAGCGTGCCGATATCTTAAAAATTGTGGGGGCGGGAGTGGGCTTGTCAAAAATTTGAAACAAACTTGAACTGCGTGCAGACGATAGGAGTCCACATTTCAAATTTTGGTAACTCGAGCTCTACTAGTCTCTGAGATCTGCGTGTTCATACAGACAGACGGACATGGCTATATCGACTCGGCTGTTGATGCTGATGAAGAAATATATATATACTTTATTTGATCGGAAATGTTTCCCTCTGTCTGTTACATACATTTGCACGACTTTAGTGTACCCATTTTACTCTACGAGTAACGGGTATAAAATACGAAACATTCTTTTTTGAAGAAATTAATGCTACTTATGGTTCTACTGTTGGGTCTGTGAACGCCGACTTAGCGATACAATAAGAAGCCGTTACTTAATAATTTCGTGAGGCCTTGGTCTGGACTAGTTCCGGGAAACTACTCCCTGGAGTTCGCAAGGTTTAGGTATAAGGTAGTGCGGCTGAGTTTAACCCCTAATTCGAAAAATCCAATGAAATGCTTTTAGCCTTTAGCCGTCAACTTCACCAGCTATTGTAATAGTGCATATAAAGACATTTTAGCTTGAACCTTTTTTCTAACAGATCTTTCCCATGCCTGTTGTACAAATTCCAAGTCGACTGCTTAGTAACTGACTAGTTCCCTTGATATAACATATAGTCGGACATTTAATTCATCCTCCTTTCGTAGTTTTGATCAACAAAAACATATAATGGTCATTCTTTTACAAATCGAACCGTTTCCAAACTCACCATTTTTATACTCTGTACCAAAGCTACACAGAGTATATTAAGTTTGTGCAAAAGTATTTAATAGGGAGAAGGAATCATTTCCGACCCTATAAAGTATATATATTCTTGATCAGCATCAACAGCCGAGTCGATGTAGCCATGTCCGTCTGCCCCTCTGTCCGTCCGTATAAACAAACAGTTTTCAGAGATGGTAAGAGATAGAGGCTTGACATGTATGGGACATATATTTCTTATACTGGTAGGCTGATCAAGTTAACTTGCAATTTTTGCCACGTCACCTCCAGCCCCTGCAATTTGGAAAAAACTTGGCAAGTGTGCTTTATATTTATTAAGCTTTGTAAATATGTCCACATCAGGCAGTTCGGACGTCTATATCATATAGCTTCCATAGGAATGCTGCGACTAATTGAATTTTGTTGTGGTGTAGTGTGACCATAATTTGCAAACTAAATTAGACCACGACGAAATTCAATTAATCATAGCATAAGGCTTACGGTTTAGATCGAGGAAGTACGGAAAACTGTAGGCACTACAAGCATTAAAATAAGGCACATACAGGCATGTTCTGAATTCCACTACCTTTTGAAAAGTAAGTCGAACGCAATTCCTCTTCGGTTTCGTTTCCGAGTTCTCAATTCCGAATGAAATTGCTCTCTTTTTCCTTTTTGCTAACCACCGGTCCAAGCGAGAATGGCACTAGATACACAAGAGAGAAACCACAAGTTCAAGCAAAACGATCGAAAATAAAAGAGTCGGAAACAGCCGCCTTCTTGGCTTCCAGCCCCATCACCAGTAGAGAGTCAGCCACAGTACAATCCTTCTTGGACGGTTTCAATGCTTTGGCTTCCCGCTGGAACAACCAGTTGGACCTGACACCATGAAAAAGGCACATCTTTACAACTCCTTTTTCACCGAAGAAGTAGTTCCCAAAACTGAAAAGTTCCATTCGCTTTTAATAAGGCGTGAAACCGTCAAAGAATGCTTCTTCGGGTTGGTATTTTAGCATGGGTTTTTGTTGTTGCTCTAAACTTCGTGAATCGTTCGGGTTTCCCTTGCAATTTCTCTTTCTCAAAGAACAGTTCCAGAAGTCCATCCGTCGGAAGGGAATATTCCATGCATGCGGCGTTCGCTGCTCAAACCATGTATGAATAACACGTTCTTTTGGAACCCATTTTGGATGGCATGGAAAAGAGCATACTAAGGATGTGACTTTGGAACGGGTTAAGAATGTGTTTTAAAAAAATGTTTGAAAAATGTTTGTTTTTAGTTTCAATTGAAGTTGTAAATGTTTTATTTCATTTTCATAATCCAAATCTCGAACAAAAATTAAAAAAGAAAATTTATAATATTCAACAATAAGTTTTTAAATTGCCTTTTTAAAGTTATATTTATTTGTTGTAATTGTTATGATCATTTTTTCCTGTTTTCTGGCATCTGTAGCCGCTTTGTATACTTCGTTTTTGATTCTTTGAAACGCGTTTCTGTAATCGCTTCCTTCTTAAGGGACTCTGTGTAATTTTAAGAGTTTAGATAAGGTATTTCGTGATGATTTATATACATTTTGACTCTTACAATATAATGCTGAGTTGAGTCTGTGGAAACTACTATATTGTATTATTATTTCTATAATTCAGACATCGGTTTAATTTCCAATAAAAGTAAACTTTTATTTTTTTTCTTAATTTTTAAGGCACCTACTTGCTGCTTTTCCGTTTGACTCTAACTTCTTAATGTAAGCAAAACTTGATAGAAAATTGAAGTCAAAGGAAATTAAAGAACACGACGCAAAAATGTTAATTTTGTCCCGTTTGTCCTCTTTATTTTGCCTTCTTTCCCTTGGCTTGCTTCGTTTGTCTTTGCAGTCCGCATTTCTTCTTCCCATTAATAGGTTTCAAAAGCACTGCCTAGAGATGGGAACGTTTCATGTTATGGTTACTTTTATCCTTCCAAACACATGAAAAAGAACGTGTTAGAATAATACACCGTTCGGAAATCGATCGGGTTTTTCT
This sequence comes from Lordiphosa magnipectinata, assembly GCA_037044535.1. Lineage (NCBI taxonomy): Eukaryota > Metazoa > Arthropoda > Insecta > Diptera > Drosophilidae > Lordiphosa > Lordiphosa magnipectinata. Next base: position 128,981 of record JBAMBO010000530.1, read on the forward strand.
TTGCGATCTTTCTTGTTACGTACGCGTGCCAAAAGCACAACCCAGAAAAGGGACGGTTTCATGTTACAGTGAACTTAAGCCTTCCAAGCACATGAGGGAAGAATGTAGATACAATTACAAACAGAATTTTAAACTTCTGTCATACTAAAATAAGATGAAGTGATTTTTTCACCAGTAAAAATCAGTATGAAAAATGGCATTCCATTGGGAACCACTGAGATATTGCTATCAACCCGGATAAAAGTCAGCACTGCACCTTTACAAATTACAAAAAAAAGAGGCACCGAGGCTTAAGCTTAACGACTCAGTCATACCACAATTGCCCTCTGTCCGGTACCTGGGCATAACACTGGATAGGAGACTTACTTGTTTGGACTATATTACACGAGCTTTGGCTGTCATTTATGCTAAAGCTAACAAATTGGACTTGCTCCTTTAATCGAAATCAGGGCTCTCACTACGCGCAAAGATAATAATAGTTAAGTCAATAACACAGGCTAACAAAAGGCCAACTTTGCAACAGAGAAGTTCAAAGTTGGAAAAAAAACCAAGATTATCGAATTATTAACATATTTTCCATTTTAAAATCCAACAACTTGTATCTTATGAAGACTTCGCGTTTGGTTTCTCTGTAACCACATTCAATTCAGCTTATTTTAAAACAAATTTGGTTGGAAAAGATTACTTTATGTGGCCAAAGGACCTGCAAATGTAAGCAAACCTCTCTCAACACACGATTTTGCAAGTATTTCGTAAGCCTGACGTGCTGGGGGAAACCGAACAATTGATTTGAATTCAGCGGGAAAAAATACATAAGGAACGACTGCTAACTTCTCTGTTGCAAAACCTTTAAGACCTGTGTAATCATACCGATCTGGACCAGGTCTGGGCCGATCTGGACCTCCATTAAAACGGTCGAGACGATGCAGAACAACATCTGCGCAGAATGCTCGGTGCACCCTGGTATGTGCGTAACTCCACCATCTATAAAGACCTTGGCATCCTACCAGTTTGCTCCCAGATCAACCGCCACACCAGCAGATACAGAGACCGCTTAATGGCCCCCACAAATCATCTCGCCAATGAGCTGGCGACAAAGAGGATACTGAGACGACCCAAAAGACGACATCCGTCCGACCTTCGGATTCAAGGAAGGCGACCAAATAACAAGCGTTGCATTCCTCATCTATCCTGTTAGTAATGATACTTTTTTAGCCAACTGGCAACCTGTTGTTGTTCCTACCTGTAACCTTTCAAAAGTTTTTAATCGGATTGACTTCCGTGCATCCTTTTCGTTTTTGCACTCTTCGTTTTTGCTGGCTGTGTCAAATTCTGGACACATCAGACAAAAAAAATTATTGTTAATTAATTAAAGACTTAAATGCAAATTAAATTTCATTTACAATTTCTAAATTGATCACACAATTAAGAAAAATTCACTTTATATACATCTATCAACTGTACGAGTGCGTAATTTGGCAATTACTTTTCATTCTACCGACCAACAAGCAATAATTTTTAAGCCGAAAATCTTTTTCGTTTTGGTGTTGGGAGAACATGATTCAATTTATAAGTTTTCTATGCTTTTTCATAATTCCACCAAGCTTGATGAAAATCGGGCAACTATATAGTATAGTTGCCATAGAAATAAATGGTATAAAAAAAGTCTTGGTAAGAAAAACTCTTTCAATTTTAATGCAATCGCTTTCAAACTTAATATTTATTAATTTTATATGCTTTCACATAATTGTGCTAAGTTTGATCCAAATCGGATGACTATAGCATATAGCTGCCATAGGTACGTACGGTCGAAAAAATAGTTATAGTGAGAAAAACTTTTTGGTTTTCACTTGGTTTGGCGTCTTTAAGCTTTCCAGTTATGAATATTTTTTGCATCAGCACAATTTTGACGATTTTTATTGAATTCCATCTATTGGTGAGCTTGGGAAATCACTCAAATAGCATTGTTTAAAGCGAAAACGAAGTTGTTCTATGAAAATCATTCAAACCCGTTATTTCTACACAGTTTACGAGCCTTGGTCGAGCCGAAGTTAGCTTTCCTCTGTTTTTACTTAGGGGAAAATTTCAAATAAATGGAATTCTGGCTACTACAAAAAGTGTATGTCCCTGTACAATTTTTGGGAAACTCGGTACAAAGAACTGTTCTACTGATTCCCGAGAATCTTTTGATCTCTTTCGTAGTACGTACACCAAGCTGAAATTTCGAGGAAGCCTCAAAGTTTTGTTTAGATAGTTCTCTGAACATTTTCGGATAGGTAGTGGTTAAGGTTGTTGAATATTTTAAAAATATCTATATCTATATTTTGCATAGACAGCGAGAAACTGCAGCTAGAAATATTACTTAAAGTACCGTTCATTATGTTATCTCTTGAATGAAAGTTCTGTTCATTATGTCTTATCTTTTCTGCATCTTACTCATAATGATATTCTTATTAGTGTATCAATGATGTTTGAGCAGCGTGGAGAATAGATTTGTTGCTGGATTTCGAAAAAATTCGAAACTGTTGTTGCTTTCAACACAGCAACAATTGTTTAAAATTAAGGATTCGACCCAAAATAGTTCGCGGTTTGTTTGCTACATTAAAAATTGTGGTGTTACCCGTACTCCAAAAATTCTGAAAAAATATATGTGTATGTGAACAATTTAGAATGCGCCGCAGGCAAAAAAAATTTAAAATAGAAGTACAGACAATAATTTTTTTTTTAATTCTAAATTGTTCACATACATATATATTTTTTCAGAATTTTTGGAGTACGGGTAACTCTACTAAACAAGTAGCACAATTTCTTTTACAAACAATTTCTTAAAATTTTTTTTTCAGATCACACCCCATAATTTTTCGGTTCATTCCCACAACATAAGAACAACTATTCTTAAAATATTTCAATAAATAAAATATGACGAGTTTCGTTAATACATGTGCGTACAACATTTACTCAGAATTTTACATTTCTTTTCGTGCGTAAAGTGTTATAGCGCCCGAAAGTGACATAGTGCCCTCGGGCGTTTCGACACTTTCAAAAGGGACATAAAGCCCGCGGGCGTTATGTTACTTTTAAGAGCCCGCGGGCGTTATGTCCGCGGGCGTTTAATAACGAAAGAAGTGTTTACTTTTTAAATTCATCATCTTTTAAAATAGAGCATTCGAACTACAAAGCATAAAAAATTACTTATTCAGTTAAATCAACGAAACAAAAAACTTCTGATTTTACAAATAATAGTTAGACAGAGATATTAGGAAAACCCGTTTTGTTATGTGCTCATCGGTCATTCGGTTTCTGGTGTCAGAAACCACACTTTTCATAGCTTCCCGGTGTAATAAGATATGACAATGCCAAGTCTGAAAGCACTGGCAATGCGTCTTTCTCTTCCATTCAGAACTTAATGGGGCCCCGATCCATTATAATTGTATTTACCGTTTTTAAAGATGGGCTGCATTTCAGCCAAGCAACTTTATGCTTTGCTTTTAAGTGCGCTTTTATATTAGTTGACTTGCCACTGGTCTTTACAACTTTATTGCGATTTCAGTGCATCAACTTTAATAAAATAACTTTTAAACATTTTGCTTTATATGTCCAGAGACAAGTTTAAGCACAAGAAATAGTTATTCGCAACAAAACAAAAAAATCACCGAAAAATATCACCAAAAAATATTAGATTTCTGATATATCGCCTCGGAAAAATATGCGATAATGATATGTGTCATTTTGGGCAAAAATATCAATATTTCGATATATCGATAATATTTTCGACATCCCTAGTAGTGGTGAATAAACCTTGCTTTAAAAAGTACCGCTGCCTAACGGTAAAGGTACAAAAAAGGTCTTTATAGGTACTGGAAATTCCAGATACCTTTTACTTTACCGAGGTTATTTATGGACATTTACCTTGTACACTACCTAGTTAAGAAAAATGAGTAACTTTCCAATCACTGTATGTGGGTTGGGTACAACATCGAGCGCATCCATGCCGTAGCAGACCTCGATGTATTGTAAAAATTGGCTCAAACAGTACCTCCAAAGGAGGGCGATTTTTTGGCGTGTGTGCTTTTGATTTTTCGCACAAGAGAAAGGGACCTACAGTTTTAACGCCGAATCCGAACGGCAATAGTTAGAAAATTTTTGCTTTTTCATGGCTAATTACTTCATAGCTGGCGCCAGTAGCTGGTGAAGGTGACCGGGTGTGTAAAAGCTTTTTTCTAAAGAAAGAAAAAAATTTTTCTATTAGATAGACCGAGGCGGGATCGAACCCGCAACCTCCCGCACCAGCAGCCACACATACTACTGGTGCGCCACATCGGGCGACCGCGATGTATTATTAAGCTATATTATGAACTTTTCTCATCACAATGGTATCATCGTTAGCAAAGCCACAAAGGCACAAAGCTTATTTATATTTCACTTGTTCGACCCATACTTGTGTATTGCTCATTTCAGTATGCAGAGTCGATCAGAATAAATTTCTCCTGTAGATCGTAGGATCTGCCATGGACTTCATAAACTAATAAATTAGCAATTTTAAGTTATAGTTATAGCATATCGACTCTTGTTTTCTTTTGATCCAAATTAAATTTATAATCCTAGGTCTACACGACACACAGAGGGGTATTTGACCCCAAAAGTGTGGATTAATTCAGCGGAGCTGAAACTGAACGAAGTTTTAATTTTTAATCTCTGTACCGAAGGTACATAGAGTATATTAAGTTTGGGCAAAAGTATGTAACAGGGAGAGGAATCATTTCCGACCCTATAAAGTATGTATATTTTTGATCAGCATCAACAGCCGAGTCGACATAGCCATGTCCGTCTGTCTTCATGAACGCACAGATCTCAGAGATGGTAAGAGATAGAGGTTTGACATATACGGGACATATAATTCTTATACTTGCAGGCAGATAAAGTTTATTTAGTTTTTGCCACGTCCCCTGCCTCCCCCGCAATTTGGAAAAAACATCATATCTTCCACAGTTTCGTAGATAGATGCTTCTAGAGATATTTAGCTATCAATATTATTTATCGATTTGCTGAAGAAATGATAAAGATCGGATGAACGATACTCAAGTTACAGAAACAGCCACCACAGCATTCCATTCAAAAAAGTCAGTCTAAGAGACAGAGAGAGAGAAACTTAGCGTATAACAACTGACGTATAACAAAAATATTGCACGATAGCGGATAGCTCGGATAGCAAAAGCGAGCGGCGGCCTGAGCTGGTACAGAGTTAAATTAATTTGTTTTATGTAAAAGTGGACGAAAAAATAGTTTTGGCATGGAAAACGTTTTTGTTTTGAAAGATATACCATATCAGATTATCCCATGTTGGATTTATTTCGTTTTATACGATTTGCCAAAGTTTGAGTCAAGTCGGACCACTATATTTTATTGCTGCATAGAAGCGATAGGTCGAAAACATTATTTTTTTTTGGTTTTAGATTAAAAACTTGATTTTTTCTAAAGAAATCTTCAGCATACTCCCCACAAATGTGTGGGACTATGTACTTAAGTTTTTGATCAATTTCATTAAATACGGACTACTATATCTTAAAGCTGGCATACGAATGAACGGTCTAAGTTAAGAAAAAGTTTTTTATTTAGATAGTTCAACAAAATTTAATGTGTGGCACTTGCATATGTTGCCATAAGAAAATCGTAAAATATAAGTATTTTAAGAATTAAAATAAAAAACTTTAAATTTAAATAAATAAAAAAGGAGAAGGCCAAGCTAACTTCGTCTGTGCCGAAGTTTTTGTACCATTGCAAATGCTGTTTTTGAAATACCAAAGTTTAAGGACGCTAGCATTAAAATCAAATATTTTTCTAGCTAAAACCCATTTTCCGACAGATAAACATCTGATTTCGACCAAATTTCGCGAATCTTTTTGAAAACATATCAAATTAACAAACGCCAAGTTTAGGAAAGATACAATTTAAAACAATAAAGTTTTTCTCACTAAGACTCATTTCGGTCCCATGGCAACCAGTGTTACCTACACGCTGAGAAAAAACGACTGCCCAGGAGTTTTCCTCCAATGAGAGCTGTTGGATCACCTTGCAGGATACCGATACCTGGGAGTTTTTCTTGACCGAAGGCTTACCTTCAAGTCGCACATAAACGATCTGGTCAGATCAATACAGCTCAAGGCACAAAAGATGAGCTGGCTGCTGAACTCCAGGAGCAAACTGTCTCTGAAAAACAAGGTACTCATTTATAAAAGCATTCTCGCACCAGCATGGAGGTACGGACTACAGGTATACGGTATAGCAGCAAAGTCGCACCTAGATTGCATAAGGATTCTGCAGACCAAAATCCTAAGACGCATAACCGGGGCTCAGTGGTACATGAGGACGAGAATAATTGAGGAAAACCTTAAAGTCGCTAAGGTGGGGCGATGTTATTAACAAGCAGGCCAGAGACTATACAGAAAGACTGACTGCTCACCCAAACCACCTCGCTAGGAAACTACTGCGACCACGAAGGGAGCAAGGCCGGAAAAAGAAAAGAAGACTTAAAAGATTCCACCCTAAGGACCTTTCTAAAAGGGAAACCTCAATTTAAAAAACACGCAATGTCAAGCTAAAACAAAGAATCTAACAAACAAAACATAACAGTACAAATATTTTGTAAGAAAGCTCAACTCACAAACCGTAATTCACAATAACACGAATATCTAAATATAAGATAACTAAAGCAGGACCAAAATGTATTAAGCGTTAAATTAGGTTAGGGAGCCAGAAAAAGGTACCAAAAAACTAATGATAATAATAAATGCTTTAAAAAAAAAAAAAAAAAATTGAAAACAAAAACTTTTTCTCACTAAGACTCATTTTCTGACCGATCGGTCTCCTATGGCTGCTATAAGATATAGGCATCCGATTTTGACCAAATTTCGCAAATTAATTTGAAAGCATATAATACTAGTAATGACCGAGTTTGGGGACGTTATCATTGAAAACAAAAATGTTTTTCTCACTAAGACCCATTTTTCAACCGATGGTTCCTATGGCAGCTATAAGATATATTCATTCAATCCGGTTGGTTCCGACATATTAGCATCGTGCAGTAAAAATAAGACTCTGTGAAAAGTTTCAGCTCTATAGCTTTAAAACTGAGAGACTAGTTTGCGTAGAAACAGAAAGACTGACAGACAGACGGACGGACAAAGTTCAATCGACTTAGCTCGTTGCCCTGATCTAGAATATATATATAGTTTATGGGGTCGAAAATGCATATTTATATGCGTTGCAAAGTTTTGGGCAAAATTAGAATACCGTTTGCAAGGTTAAAACAAGTAAGAAAGTCGATCAATCCCGACTCTTACTCTGTACCTGAAGAAGCAGCTGAACGCAGTGCTGTTGCTGCGGCGATCTTTCTTTTGGTCATAACTTTAATATCGTTTATCCGATCTTTATCATTCCTTCGGCAAATCGATAAATAATCTTGATTACTAAATATCTTTAGAAGATACGAACCATTGTCTAGATATGCGTCCGAAAGATCTATATTTTTTAGTTTAGTGGCCGCTAATCGCACTTAAAACTAGGAAAATATAGTTTGAATTTCTTTAAAATCATGCTTATCCACATTCCACCTTGGGTTTGACGTGGCAGTCCAAAAATGAGCTAAATGGATGGCTCGTACTACGTGCGAATACTGCTCGAAAACAGCTGAGAAATTCCAAAAGTTTTATTCATTGGGGCCGAATGCTGTCTGTTTTCTGTGCAGAGAACTGAAAGAGCATCAGAAATCTATGGAATTTTTATATTCCAACAGAGGTAAACAACAAGGAGGGGCTGAAGGAGGGGGCACAAAAGCGGATGGTAAACACAAATGCGGGCCGCCTCTTAGTAGTGCAAATCTTGAATAAAATTGAAAACAAGTGGCCCCAGTGGTACTTAAGAAGTCTGTCGGCAAATACCAATAGGTTAATTGTGAACCCATTAAGGCCCGCATACACACACACACACAGACACACAAGCTGGCCAAGCAAATCACAAACATTTGTTTACCCCACAAAATTAAATTACTTCTTATGGACCTTAGGCCGAATTAATCATTGGCACCAACTTCCGGGAGGCAAAGGGGAGCGATATGTCAATAGCGGCTCCATGTTTGAACTGCCGCTGATAGCAACAGCAAACACAAATGAATATAAATGTAGGCACCAGTGTGGGGGTTAGGCAAGGTCATGTGACAACGGCATTTTTGGTATCTGACTTCTCTGAAATTAAGCGGTTTTGGAGGCAGCGTCTGGGACTGTTACAGGATTTCACTTTCACATTATGCATGCCATTTTTCATTTTACCACTGGGCAGGGTCAGAGGGCACCAGAAGGCGCGGCACATACATACATTTAATCTATACGAGCACATGTAAACAAAACACATTGCCACTGAAATTTTTTCCCAATTTATTTTTTCTTGCCATTGTGTAAACATTCATTTGCGTTTTGCGGCCAGCGACCCAGGCGCAGGAACAGCCTTTTTCAATAAGTCAAAGGGCAGTAGCAGCGGGATCCGGAGCAGGACTCTGCCCAAATGTTAATTAGACGAAAAAGAGACTGAGAACCTGGCATTGACATAATTGTGGAACGCTCGCGTTTGAAGTCATTAAATTATCTCTCACCAGGATAAACTTTGGCCCGTTAATAATTCATCCGATTCTGCTTACAAGAGTATGTCATTTATTTATTTGGGATTACCCAAATTTTATTTTTGAAGTTGAGCCAGCTGCAAATTGTTCAATATTGGGAGTGCAAACGGGCAATGGGAGCAAGCAGAGAAGCTAGGATTAGTGGCATAGGCAAACACTTTAGTGTAATTGTTGTCAATTTTATTTGTCATTTTATAAGCTCCCTAGGGCTTGTAGTGTAAAGAAAACCTGTTCCGGTTTTTACTTTTGGCAAGATTTGAGAGCACTCGAAATGGGTAAAAATTGTTGTATCCCAAAAACTCGTTTAAAACTATGTTTGTTTTAAAGTGAATATGTTCCTTATAGGAGTCTCAACTATTTAACCGACTTTGATTAAATTTTCATTTCGATTACTTCGCCTACACTCCCAGCTCCACGCTACGGCATTTCTTGAGGCTGCTTTGCCAAACTTGATAATTTATTGAGGACATCAACTTGTTTCATTCATATAAAATTGAGTGGATCTTTGTTTGTTTCTTATTGGCGTCTAAGCTGCTGAACCGATCTTCACGAAATTGTCACAGTCATGTTGATCAGGAAAGAATCATTGGATATATCTCAAGTCTGTGAACTGGTTTGAAAGCGGTTAAGAACGGCTTACATGTGGTTCTGAGCCGTAACTCTGAAACTACATATTTAAGCTGTAAACTTGAAATTTGGTGTGTAGGTTATTAATAGGGAGTTACACTAAGAAAAAACTAGAACGAATTATTTGAGTACGAACGCTCTTGAAAAAATATTTGTCGTTCTTGAATTTTCAAGAATTTCGCTCTTGGAATCGAGATAAATTCGTTCTAAACGTTCTCAATTTGGTTTTTTTTATAGGCAATGGGGGTGAGGGCAACTTAACTTTGAGAAAATAGCTTTGGAGTCGCTCTCGCAGAGAGTCAGGGCGCATGCGCAGTTGGTCGTTGAGAGAATAGCGTTGGACTCGCTCTCGCAGAGAGTGAGAGCGCATGCGCAGTTTGTTGTTGTGCGATGCGTACGAAAGGCAACTGCGTTTATTTATAAGTGTGATTTCGTCGCGTCTTTTACCTTACGGAAGATAGCTGAGCTCGCTAAGCTGCCCGTCGCCTGTGTGTGTTTCAGTCTTTCGAGGTACCGTGTTCAAGTCCCAGAAAAGTAAAAAAAACAAAAATAAAATTTCTATGTGGTTATCTCAAAATCAATCACAGTTTAAAACAAAGTTTGGTGGGTGGTGGTTGGGGTTGGTGTGGTTGATAATGGTGAGTGGGACGGGGAAGGGAGACGTGACGGTCCACGCGGGTCGGGTCGGGTCGGTCGTGTCTCTCCCACCCCCACCCCCCACCCCAAATATTCTTTTTAATTTTTTTATTTTGAGAATTATTCGTTCTTGGATCAAGTACTGAAACTCTTTAATCAATAATTATTCATACTTGGATCAAGAGCTGAAACTCTTGAATCAGGAATGGAATCAAATATTCACTTTTGAATCAAGAATTTCGCTCTTGGATCAAGAATTTTCACTCTTACCGTACTTTTGAGAACGAACGCTCTTGATTCAAGAGCGAAATTCTCTATTTTTTCTCTGAGTGTAGATATTAAACTGGTTCAGAACCGGATTCTATTAGTGTTGGGTAAAGGTTTATTTCACTGAACATGTTCACTTGTACTTTTTTTTCTAAGTGAGTCAACTCACTCAAATAGCTCACTTGTTCAGTTGTTCTTGTTCAGTTGCTCACTAGTTCTTGTTCAATTGTTCACTTGTTTAGTTGTTCTTGATCAGTTGTTAACCTGTTCAGTTGTTCACCTGTTCAGTTGTTCACCTGCTCAGTTGTTCTTGTTCACTTGTTCTAGGTCTATGGCGGAAGGTTGTGTGAGCTCACGATTTTTTTCTTTTGCCGTCGGGACTTCAAAGGGGTGGGTTTCTGTAGCACTGATCGCTTTATTGATTTTGTTGTTTCTGGCGTTTTTGGTCTACACACATATGTACCTAATTTGTGTGAATGTGCGTCGTTTACTCTCACGCTCCCGCTCTCGCTCTCTCGCGCTCTTAGCAAAAGCGCTTAATTTAAAATTTGGTTGTATCATGGTACAGCTCTTAGAACAACTAAAGAACAACTCAGAGAAAGACAGACTGAACAAAATATATTAGATTGAACAAAATACAGTGAACAAAAATAAACAATTGAAGAAGAACATGTGCACTTGTTCAGTTTAAAGAACAACTCAATTTTGTTGACTCATGAACAACCCAACACTAGTTTCTAATCGGTACAAAAATGGTTTAGAGCCAAACCTCAGAAATTATTTGATCTCCGAAATGGAGCTTCAAAGTTAATAGCGAACTTCTGTCAGTTTAAACTTGAACACGCTCTCATAGGAAAAATATCCACACAATTGAAAGGTCCCGTGCATCGCCAGGTATACTGCTAGCTTATTATAAAGGCGAACAATTAGTTGAAATTTTGTTTGGTTGAAGAGCGCTAATGCCTCAGTATTTTATTGATCAGGTCGACCAGCTTTGTTCATTAAGCTTTGTCCGTCCGTCCGTCTATCTGTCTGTTTCTCCCAGTTTTAAAGCTGTTGTTACAAAAAAGATAAGAACCAAAATTTTAATAAGCCAAGTCTTGATTGTGCTTCCCGTTGGGGGTCTACTTACTTAATCTTCAAACACTTACTGGAGCTTAAAGATTTTTGCTGTGAAAGTTTTAAGGATATTAAAGAGCTTTTTATATTTAATCGAACTTGGCTTGAAATAGAAAATGTGTGTAAACTATTGGCTCCAGTATACGATATTAAATTAAAATTTTAAAATATGAAACTAACAGCTCGAGTTTTTTTTACAGCTGGCAGGCATCCAAAAAGAGGACGTCATAGCTTTGAATTTGTCAACGCATGAAAAAAAGAGGTGCGTCATTGTTATCAAATCCGCCTGTTCTTGCATGCGTTTTCTTGGAGAAGAAAATTATAAAGCTAAAACTCATTTAAAGTCAATATACAACAAATTCCAAAACGTTAATGAAATCATAAGGGACTTTTCTTTGAACTCTTTTCTAAGTGAAGGCGAGGTGGAAATGCTTGCCAAAAAACTCAATAATAGGGATTCAATTCCATCAAAAAGAAAAATATCGATTGTTAATTGCATCGAAGCTTTTGATGGCGTAAAGCGTTGACCTAAAGATATTATTAAATATTGGAATTATTATTAGGAAAATCAACTTAAGCAAATAGCTCGAATCTTGTGAGCAGATCCAGCCACACAAGTTTCAGTGGAACGAGCATTTTCCACATTGAATTTTGGTTTATCAGACTTAAGAGCCAATATCGATGAAAATATACTAGAAGAAATAATATTATTAAATCTTAACTACAACTCCATCATATTGAAGTTAATTAAGTTTTTTAAAATCTATATTAAACACTTTTGTTTTGAAATCCACATATACAAGTATTACGAAACTAATCAAATTGAAATGTCTTCATGAAATGACACAGCCTTAAAGATCTCGTTATGTTATCAAAACAAATTTTCAGTTTATTTAAAATGATATGTTTATTTTACAAAAACTGAAAATCTAATTCGATGTTAATGAATAATCTGACTCTTGTATCAAAAATATATTTCTTTAGTTTATTTAATGCATTTGCATCTGGATGGCTCAAGGTCTATGGTTGAGTATAATTTTATAGAATCAACACAAATCAACTGATATTAATTACAACATTTTGGAAAAGCAAAATAGAAAATAGAAATAGAAATTGGGTTAAAGTGTCCACTTTAGCTTTGAGGTTAATTCTTACACCAGCCCAATACTATTTATAAAATTGGTGTAAAATAAAGTAAAAGTTTAGAAAGGTATGTTTGCTTACAGCAGTCAACATATTATGCATTCTACACAAAAAATAAAGCGATTAGAAGAAGCCAGTTAAATATTTTTCCAAATCAATAGTTTGTTTCTATTGCAAATAGGAAAGATCGTAGAAAAAATACTTTCACTTAAATTCGTGCATGATCTAAAAGTGACTGTCATCCGTGGTTCTGGTTTTTTTCCTTCTGAAATGCAAACGTCACGAATTGTTGTGGTCATTTTATTGTTAGCCTAGACAGAAATTCCACATGGACAACTTGTGTGTGTTTACATGACCCCACCCAAATCTCAACCCTATAACATTTGCGGCATCTATTTTGATGCTTTCTTATTAAGTTTACGTTTGCTTCGGCCGTCTATACATCTCCCCTCCAATCCTCCTGCCTTTTTTGTATACCCTGTAGTCATTAAAATGGGTAAAAGGGGATAATGAACTTGTGCAAATGTATGTAACAGCCAGACGAAAGTATCTTCGGCCCTATGAAGTGTAAATATTCTTGATCAGCAGCCGATCCATCTGTCTATGAGTATGAACGCCTTGATCTCAGAGACTATAGGAGCTCGGTTGCCACTAAAGCATTATGTTAGTCTTAAACGAAAATTTCAGATTATTTATAAGCTTTGTTTAATCATTTGTTCATTTGTTTTAACTTTGTTTATCATTTCGTTCACTTGAAAATAATTTTTCTGGCATTATCATTAAAAGGGATAGAATGTCTTCTCGTGAAAAATCGAATCCCTTGAATATTTGGAAAACTAGCTCCAAATAAAACTCGCGCACTGTTGTGTTCGGTATTAAGTTCATTCACTGTTTTTAAATCATAGTTTATAAAAAATGAAAATATATTTTATTTTTTTGTTTAGCCGTTAAGTTGGCTTCCTCATTTGGTTTAGTGTTGTTAAGCTCTAAGCACTCAACCAAGAAAAATAACTGGAGTGCATCCCATTGATTAGATGATAAGATAATTTTTTCAATGATAGCCATCTTGTCATGGCAACTCTTTTAATTGGAGGACTCTATTGGGACTCCAGGCAAAGTATGAATAGATGTTTCGACAAAGATTTTCGATATCAGGTGGAAGTTTTTGAGCATAAAAGAAAAGAATGGCAAGTGCATTTGAGATAAAATAGACTGGAATCCATACTTAAAATGGCTTTGATGACATTTTGCCAATAGGTTGCAAGGCCGACTAAATTTTGTAAAGGAAAATTATTTCTTTCGCGATTTTGGAATCTGGACAGTAAACTCGTAACAAATTGCCCAAGTAGCCCATTAATAAGAATGGTAGATTGTGAATTACAAAAAACATGATGAGTGCATACTCGGCGTTACAGACTTGCTCAATAAGCTTGGGTTTTTCTGTATTACAAATTTTTAGTTTCGCATGATTTTTCTGTTTTTTTGTGTGTTTTCTGTTTGTCGTGCCGTTCAAGGTTTGTAAATTATTGAAAACAACATTTTCGCAAGTAACGCAAAATGGTCGACCATTTTAATTTTTCGTCCATGAAAACTTGCCATTCTATACGGAAGGGCTAAAACAAAAACAAAGTAAATCATGTAGCTTCAAACGAGCTTTTTATACTCTGTACCGAAGGTACATAGAGTATATTAAGTTTGTGCAAAAGTATGTAACAGGGAGAAGGAATCGTTTCCGACCCTACAAAGTATATATATTCTTGATCAGCATCAACAGCCGAGTCGATATAGCCATGTCCGTCTGTCCGTCTGTCCGTCCGTCCGTCCGTCCGTCCGTCCGTCCGTATGAACGAAGAGATCTCAGAGATGGTAAGAGATAGAGGTTTGACATGTATGGGACATAATGATAAAGATCGGATGAACGATACTCAAGTTATGGGCAAAAAACAGCCAGTTAACACCAACCACCCCCCCACCTCCGACCACATAAAGTATATATATTCTTGATCAGCATGAGCTGATTCGATTGAGCTTTGTCCGTCCCTCCGTCTGTCTGTTTCTACGCAAAATAGTCACTCAGTTTGTAAGTTATCGAGCTGAAATTTTGCACAGAGTCGTCTTTTGGCTGCACGCTGCTAATATGTCGGAACCGCCTGGATCGGATAACTAATTCTTGTAGCTGCCATAGAGAAGATCGTTCATAAAATGGGTTTTTGTGAGAAAAACATGATTGTTTTCAATGTTTGCGTTCTTAAACTCGGTCATTATTAAAATTAAATGTTTTCAAACTGATCTGCGAAGTTTGGTCGAAATCGCTAACCTTTGGAGTGAGCTTTTTCAAGTGTATTAAAACTTCGGCACAGACGAAGTTAGCTTTCATACTTATTTTAAATAATTGTTATTGCTAGGATTGCATTTTATATCGATATTTCCTTATCTTATGGTACGATTCTAAACATTATAGTATTAGTTAAAAATAAACCAATTTCAGTTTTCAATTTGTGCTTTTGAACTTATGAACTTATTGTTTGCTATGCTAAAAAAAGCTCCATTTTGCGAAAAATGGCTTCAGTGCTCCAACGAGAAAAAAAGGTCAATTTGGAGCATTTGCTCCAAAAGTGGCAACCGTGTATAGGAGATAGAGCCAAACTTTTGCATGTACCCAGATCAAGTTTGTTTCAGAATTGAGAAACTCCTAACTCATTATACAATTTTTAAAAGTTCGTGATTTTTTGGACCGTTTGATTTTTTTTTGGTAGACTTCAAAGCTGCTTTCGATACAATCGACAAGCGCAGTCTTTATCTAAAGCTAAGTAAGTGGTGTATCGACCAAATTCGTTGCCATAATAGAAACCCTTAATAGTCTGAATAAAACCACTGTATGGGATGGAAACCAACTATCCGAATGGCTCAAAACGAACTTAGGCGTAATGCAGGGATGCTTGTTGAGTTCACTATTCTTTGCACTGTATGTGGATGATATTGTTGCGTATCGTCCAGGAGGTGTAGAGTTTGGATCTCAACGCATCAAGGTTCTCATGTATGCCGACGATATGGTGCTATTGCCGGAAAACCCACAGGTGATGCAACAAATGATTAATGCTCTCAGTAGGTACTGTCAGATGTGGAGTCAGCGGATAAATATCGAGAAGTCGAAAATAATGGAAGTAAAGGATGGAAGAGGACTAAGAGCCAGAGCGGATGAATGGACACTAAACGTGGTGTTTCTAGAAACAGTACATGAGTACAAATACCGTGGCGTGTTACTGACTTCAAATATGTCATATAAGAAAGTCGCTGTTAATAGCACCTGGAAACAACTGCTTGGGAAGAAGAACTAAATATAAACTGTTTTTTAGCCACATCCAGGGCAATTATGTCTTATGCGGCCCCAGTCTGGGAAGAGCGATTGATTCGTTTCTACATTAACAAGATCTTTTATCTGCCTCTAAACACACCGAACTACGCCATATACATTTAGACGGGCCTACCTACGCTGTTCCAATACACCCTAGAACTGCACCTCAAATTTATAAGTAAAGCTATGCTGATGGACTCGTCACGGCTTCCAAAAATCATAGTTGAACAACTTCTGGTAGACCGATCACAGTTTTTATATTAATGGGATATTATCGCAGGAGACCACAACATAAGTACATGGAAACGATACAACATGACGATGGAGAAAGAAATGAGTTCGAGCGGTAGGCAAGGCAGAGTGATACACGATTCACATACAAGCGCCTAGAGTACAAACTATGTGAACGAAATTATTTTAGGAATGACAAATTTGGTTTGTACGCATTTTCCAAACCCCAAAGACGACTTGCAAAGATTCACTGAATTTAGACCAATATTTTATACAGCTGCCATATAACCGATCTGGCATATTTGCTCCAACCTTATTGTTTCTTATGCTACTGAACTGAAATTTGGTTTGTACTCGTATTTTTAGCTTCTAATACGGCTTACAAAATCGGGTTCGACTTGGACCATTACTTCATATAGCTCACATATAGCCGATCTGGCCGATTTGAGCTAACTTTGAACTTAATTTTAGTTTGAACATGTATTTTAAGCTCCTTAACCGAATTATTGAACTTTGTTCAATTCGGCACACTATTTAATATAGCTGCCATATAACCGATCTGGCCGATTTACACCAACTTAGTTGGTTTTAAAGATATTGAACTGAAATTCGGTTTGAACACGTATTTTAAGCTTTTTTAGCGACTTATCGAAAATGGTTCGATTCGGCATACTATTTCATATAGCTGCCATATAACTGATCTGTCCGATTTGCTCCAATTTTGTGGCATTTTATGCTATTGAGCTGAAATTCGGATTGTACTTTTATTTTTAGCTCTAAATATGACTTACAAAACTTTTTTGTGTTTGACGCTACCAAGCAAAAAATTTTTTTTATCTCTTTCTCATGTAATCTATTCAACTTAAGCACGAATTCAGCTGCAATAAGGTCGATTTTTTCGAAAAGTCACACGTTGTAGCAAGAAGTGTTAATTACTCATAAATCTGCACACTTTCGATAAAAACTTTGCATTTAAAATCCTGTGCAGCGTTGTGCCATGCTTAACTATTATTCCACAAAACACCGCTACACTGGTTAGGGTCAACCTGAAATTACACATTAACAACATGCGGCACAATTGGGCTACCGAAAACAAAAATGACAAACGCGTTATTAACTTATAATCTTAAATATCTGGACTAAAAATTTGAATTTTTACAATTTTTACTTTGCTTCTAACATTTTAAACAGACGCACTTAAAGTTGGAAAATATTTGCTGCCAATTTCACAAAAAACACGTGGCTCACTATCAGCTGACTTCCACAGCTCGTCAACAAAACAGTGTTGCCACAAAGTTTGCATATGTTATGTTTTTTATCTAATAGGAGTATGTAAATATTAAAAACCAGTTAATATTTGAAATATGACAAAAAATTTATTTTTGGGCTTATGCCGAAAAAAGGCCCAAAAAAATCACTGTGCGACGGAAAGCCGATGCACCCTATGCTACATGGATGAAAGAGCAGATGTAGCACATTTCATAGCGCGACGTCCAATACTAGGTGAACAACGTGTTGTGCACTTCGACAATGGACTCTAGAGTGAAGAAATATGCTTGACATAATGAACGGGTCCAATTGGCCCTCTCTAATCTCATATCTCAGGGAGGCCACCAAATATAGGCAGGAGTTTATAGGGGATTTTTAAACAGGAGTGTCAACTTAATTTGTAGAGAATTTTATAATGTTTAATGTTAACACTAGTTTACAGCCAAAAAAAAACCCATTTCTACTGAAACCATTTTTGTAGTTTGGATTGGTGATCTCATAAATCGAATTCAAAAATTTTTTCATGGCAACGTTTTTTAAATATGAATTTTGTTCATTTTTTCGGTAGGTGCATTTCTCAATTCATAATCGTCAGCTGGTGTCAAGCAAAATATAAATCGAAAGGTAATTGAATTGTCAATAATCGCACAAAACTCTATTTTCAAATCGGTTAATTAGTTTAAATATAATGATCAAAAATCTTTCAAAGAAATCGATCTTTTATTGGAAAACTCAATAAATTTCGTTCCCAAACGCCTAGTTCCCAAAATATTTAAAAATTCCAAAAAACTATTTTTATTTTTTCTACTTTAGAACCACACTTTTACGAAGAAAATTAGATTTCGAGTGCTGAAAAAAGTGGTATTTTTGAGATTTTTTAAAAATAAATTTTCATTTGCTTCGACTTTTGTTCTGTTCTGGAATTTTTTTTCGCCCACTTCAGATATTGACCAAAAGACGAAGATAATAGAACAAAAAATTGTTCTTAACACATAAAATAGTAAGCGGAAATTTCTTTGGCCCGTTAGATGTATACCTTCTATTTACCCGAATATATCCTCGTCTTCATAACAACCTAAACTCATTATAAAATTTTGCAAATTTTCGCCATTTTTTTTGGACGGATGGGCCTAAACCTCCTACCTCCAACTATTAAATCTTGATGATAATCTTAACTTATTCTAAAAAAATGTGCAAATTTTCGCTATTTTTTTGGACCGCTTGTCTTTTTGCGAGTTTTCAATTGCTATTCTGCTATTCGAGGCGGAAACAAATTGATGCATTCAAAGATCTTAAAATCCGTAAAGCCGTTCTTGAGATATAAGTGGTGTAACTAACACTACAGCAGAAACAATAAATTCAAAACTATGAGAATCATGTGAAGCCACACGAAAATATATTCAGTCGAAGATATATTATATATAATATTAACTTACCTATAGGAAATCAAAGAAATGGGAAAAAACATTACCCGGTACAGGGCATTTTGCAGTCGAGGCACTCTAGTGCGGCAATCTTACTTGTTCTTTTTGGCAAAGTCTATTTCTGTGCGGACTAGGTGCATGCCAAGGCAAAAGGCATTTTCTTTAATTATTTCAAATGAACATAAACAATAGCAAACCAATTGACGATGATGATGTGTGTGGTTGTCCGATGGGTCTAAGTACTTCATGGACTAGGCGTTAAAATGAGGTAGTGGCAACTGTTGCCAACAGTGATTGGAATTTATACCATGCCGGAGTGGGCCCGCATTGTTTGCGCCCAACATTCTTGACGTATATTCCCATCACCAAGATTGCTCATCAATCATCAGACACAGAATCTAAAGCTGGAGCCGTGCTCCAAGTCGCTGACAAACATTTCAATTCTGTGGTAAATTTGTGTTGACAACTGTGCGCCCACAACTGACTGCAAATTCTGTCTGCGCTAGCAACACGTTTCAAATATGGTAGTTCTCTTCGTGTTTCATCCTTTCTCTTGCGCTGCACAGTGGACCAGAAATTTTATTTCTAGGCCAAGATGCTGTACAAAAGGCAACTTGTATAGTAGAAATTTGTTCAAGATATTCTTTAAAGATTAAACATGACTTAAATCTCATGAGTTTTTTTTTGCAGTTTTTGGGAAAGTAAATCCAAACCATAATTGAACTTTAGTTTGTACAAAAATACAAAAATTCTTTGACGATTTTAAATTTGTTTCTTTTTTTATTTTCAAATTTTTTCGGTATGTACACTTTAGCTTTAATTTCAGCTTTAATTCAGAAATGTTTGATGGCTATGAATCGAAAGGTGATTAAATCTACATTAATCGCTTAGAACAGTGTTTTCAAATCGGTTTAGTTGTTTGAGTTCAGCTATCAAAAATATTTAAAATTATTAATTTTTTGCTAGAAAACGCGCCTAATTTCTATGAATTTCTAGGAAAAGTATTAGTAAGTATTAGTAAAGTAAAATAGTATTAGCCATAACTCAGAAGTTTTCAAGCTATGAAGCTATAGGTTCGTAATATGGAGTTGGATATTTTACAAGTTCAAAACCGGTTTCGAAACGATTCAACAGTATCTCTAAGCCATATCTCAAAAATTAAAATATTTAAGCTATGATCTTGAAATTTGGTAAGTAGATTCGTTATATGGAGTTGGATATCGAAGATAGTCAGGCATGTTCTCAATTCTACTACTTTTTGAAAAGTAAATCGAACGCAATCCCGCTTTGGTTTAGTTTTTGTGTTCTCCATTCCGAATGAAATTGCTCTCTTTTTACTTTTTGCAAACCACCGGTCCAAGCGAGAATGGCACTAGATACACAAGAGAGAAACCACAAGTTCAAGCGAATCGATCGAAAATGAAATAGTCGAAGATGAGAGCGGCTGACTTTTAGGTTTCACTTTTCGGTTTGGCTGGGCGATGCCAAATTCTGGAAACATTCAAAAAAAAATTCCTTGTACTTAAGAGTTAAGTGCAA
This sequence comes from Lordiphosa magnipectinata, assembly GCA_037044535.1. NCBI lineage: Eukaryota > Metazoa > Arthropoda > Insecta > Diptera > Drosophilidae > Lordiphosa > Lordiphosa magnipectinata. Next base: position 149,262 of record JBAMBO010000530.1, read on the forward strand.
ATCAAAATTCACCAACAATTTCTTAATATACCACAGAATTATGGAAAATTCACTATATGTACATCTAGCAACTGTAGCAAGAGTGCGTAATTTGGATATTACTTTTCATTCCACCGATCAACAAGCATTACTTTTCAAAGCGAAAAACTTTTCGTTTTGGTGTTGCGAGAACATGTATCAATTCCACTTTCGAAAAGTTGCAATGGAAGTGGAATTGAGAATATGCCTAAATATCTCACAAATTATTTCAGCTATAAACTGGAAATTTGGTGTTTAGGTGGAAAATATCGAGTGTAATACTTCCCCAATTCAAAACTGGATTCCAACAAATTTTTACCAGTTCAAATGTTAAATGGGGAATTTTCCGATCTTTGGCTGATCTATCAAGCTAGTAATGTCCAAAAAAAATATTTGACTTTTGGCAAAAAATTACGGGTCGCTGACCCAAAGTGCACTGGGGTCCTCACTATGGATGTGGGTGCTGTGTATATATGTACGTATGTTCATTGTACACACATTTATATGTCTGAGCTGCTGCGTTAATTACACTTTTATGGAGTCATTGTCGTCGTTGTTGTCGCTTGGTCGCGGAACCTACGTAATTGACTTCAGGTTTTGTGCTGTCTGTGAGTTATGACTGGGATGCAATTCCTACGCTATGCTAGGTCAGGGCCAGAATTCATTGGCAAAAAGTGCTCAGTTTCATTTTTATCGAAATTAATCATTTTTAATCTTAATAGTTTGAATTGCAGGCTCAATCTCTATTACTACTAAAGATTTGGTGCCAAAAATCAAACATGATAAAGATAATGGAAGTTGGTTATTAAAATCTACGTACGCAGGGGAATGCAGCGGATATATCGAAGAAGGGCAGGGCCGGTGTTAACTTACGCTCTCGTTTTTTATGTAATTTGGAATGCTGAACTCGAAAATCTAATTGAAACAGTTTTTTATAGATACAATTTTTTTTAATGGGCGTTTTAAAAATTTTTCCGTGATTCTCTCACATTTTAAACCATATCTTAAGTCATAAAAGTTAGATGGAGTCAAGCTACTTATGAATTGAAAGATCGGAGAATTTCAAATTGTCTGGTTAAACTTTATTTTTAAATCGGTTAAGTATTTTCAATACTTCGAGCAAATATATTTCGAAAAAATTGATTTTTTGGTCGAAATTGTAAAAATTTTTCTTTATTAACTCTGTAAAAATAGTAATATAAATCCTAAAATGATTTGTAAGAAAAAATAAGGTTTTGGTAAAAAAATCCTTATGAATAGAGGATCCAACTGGGGAATTTTAGTAGTTTGATTGTTTATTGAAAATAGTTTTGTCTTTTTTTTTACTCATTTAACTCGACTATTTTTTATCCGATCTTTATAAAAGTTTGAGAGATTATAGATATTGCGAATATAAATGTAAGTCTTAAATTTAAGTTTTAAAATTGTGGGAGCTATTTAAGATTTTTTATTGTGGAGGCGGGTGTGGCAAAACTTTGAAACAAGCTTGATCTGCGTGCAGACAGTAGGATGTTGTTGATGCTTATACATCCATGCTCCTATTTTCGCTTTCGCAAAAATTTAACGATTTGGTCTATAAATCGCAAAAGTTTAATGAGAAAATAAAAGTAAATGAGAAATGTCCCTAGAGATAAGAACTGTCTCCCAAAATACCAATACAATTTCGGTTAAACTCTTGTCTTAAACAATTTTTTACCTAACCTTCCCAAAATTGCACAAGCAGCAAACTACATTTGACAACAACGAATGGCGATTTTTCTGGGACGATAAGTTTGTCGATACAGCTACTTTTGTCACGAGAAGTGTTGCAGAAGGAAGTGGAAATAAAACAGAATCGATAACAAAGAGTTGCGCATTTTGGAGCACTTGAATTTAATTCGTACGAATTTGTCACAAATCGTAAATCGCAAAAGTGTATGAAAGCCGGAGCACAGCGGTATATACATATACTTTATATGGTCGGAAATGTTTCCTTTTGCTGGCTTCATACATTTGCACGACTTTAGTATACCCTTTTTACTCTACGAGTAACGGGTATAAAAAGTATTGAATTCTGTTTTGACAAGTGAAATAAAAATGTGGCCTACAAAAAAATAAATTCCTGATTCCAGAAATTCCTGAAAATAAGGGTGCAACAAAATCGAGAGAGTTCTATAAACAATACTTCGTCCAATGATTAACTCCATCGGATTCTTCTGTAGAGTTTGAGGGAGTTGCCATTTATACTAAATAAGTTTAGTTAAATATAATCCCTTGCACTGTTTAGGGCTTAATCCCCGCTCTTTCCCTTACGAGATCGATTTAGGGCTCTTATATTAATGTAATGTGTGTAACTGTGACCTACCAAACGTGAATAGGCGACAAGGTCCAGTATATTGAAGGGTTGGTGGTGATTCTAGATCTTTTTTTTTTTAAGAAATGGTCCATCACGTCACGATTTCGTGTAATTTGACCTTAAAGTGGCAAAAAATGCCGATTTTGACCCCCTTTAGACGAGTTTTGTGGGGAACCTATACTATTGTCTTGACTCTCTTTGATATTATCGGAAAGAACTATTTTCTAATTTAAAAAAAAAAACTATCCCAAAGAATTTTAAGATTATTTTTAGCGAAGATTTACTAATTTGATCGATAATAAGAAAATAGCAAAATTGTGTAGTGCCCAAAGGTATGCCTTGCGACAACAGTGCAACAGGTAGTTGGTAGTTTGTATAGAATTTCAATGAAAATTTTCATCAACTCCTATAGTATAATTTGGGGCACCAAAAATATATAGGATCTTTTGTAAATTCGTACACAAGTACTAAAATTGGTATATCTTCATTGAAAAAATCGTAGTGTTGTTGGGAATAGTTTATTTCAAAGTACAGGTTCATAAACTTCTTCGGCATATACAGCCACCGATGTCCATGAATATTTTATGAGTCCTTAAGTTTTGGAAATTAATTATTTAACGGAATTTTGGACTTGTCCAAGCGGCTGTGGCTCGAACTCGGAGCCTTTTGACTGAACACTATTGAAATGCTGTCTTAACGCATTGCGCCATTGCTCGCACTGGTCCCAACACGTACAAGATCCACATGTATTAAATTGAATCTACCATCTGCCTAAAAACATCCCGCCTACCATTTTGAAGATCATTTTAATAAGAATCACATTGTTGGGTCTTTTTCTTTCCCTTTTGATGATTAAAATAAGATTTATTTCATGTGCCATCTAAGGAAGACTCGAAAATGAGTCATGCATATGCACAAAATGTGATTTGTTCAAATTCGACGAAAAAGATTCGCAAATGTTTGGAAATATGACTCGAAAATGAGTCGAAACTGATCAATAAAACGGGTTATAAACGACTCTTCAAAAAGAGTCTCGGCTAGAGTACCATTTTCTCCCGACCAAAGTACTTATCATTTACGATCAGAAAACTAGCGAAATTATGACTATTTTAATCAGACAGAGGACTGGAAAAAGACTCGAAAGTGATCAAAAATTTCATAAAATGCTGGCTGGCACTTGTAATTCTCAAGTTGCCATTCCGTGCACTCAAAGTGAATAGTTATTGATTTGAATACATCATTGATTATAAATCAATGTAACCATTATAAATAGGATGCGCGACAGAGCACATCCCTGTGGCAGGACTAGAAAGGCTGTGAGAGCTTTTCGGCATTGATCACTCTCCCACGCAACCCCCAAGTGCATTTACCATATACGTATGTTCTCGAGGACAAACGCTTGATTATATTTTGTCAAGAAGTTTTTCATAGCGATAGAGCACTTCATTGGTGAAAATACACCCTACAACTGGTTTACAGGCATGCAGGGCATACAGTGTTCTGGATAGCCCCATTCATTTCTCTGGTTTAATTTCATTGGATTTTGTTGTTGTGGCATTTTTTGTACACTGCCTTATTTACATTTATTTGTTTACGTTTGCTGTTTGTTTGTTGTTTTTTATGTCATTCTCTCTCGTTTGCCCCTCAATTCTCATTTGCAGCATCTGTCAGAGCGTAGCTATCAAAAAGTCAACCATGTTGATAAGCAATCGCTGATATGGAGCAGGTACAAATGCATGTGTGTGTTTGGGGTATCCTTCTCCGTATCCCAATGGAGTATTCCATGCTCAATTGCATCAAGGCCCAAATGTAGCGTGCATAATTTTTATTACAAACAATTTTTATTGCTTATTTTTACATATTTGCAAATTAAAATTGCTAGATATAGAGCACTGACGATGACTTCTCAATTGCAATTCCATGTGGCCACCGCATTGGAAAATGCAATCGTTAAAAATGATAAATGCTTTACCAAAGGGAGCAGCGTGGATGTCGTATCGAGTGGGTGGATGCATTAATACGTGTGGATTGAATTAAACAAAAATAATAAAATTAAACTAGAACTATAGCCAGACTGGGTAGAAACTACTTTTCGCCTGCTTCTCGCTGCTGTATTTGTTGCTTGCAACTTTTTAAACAATTTACCCACAGACTAAAAGTAATCAACCCATTTAATTGGCCTACTTGCAGACACAATTTATGGAGAGGCAAATGCTTTGCATCGAAATTCGGTTATGTTTATGAATTTTAATTGAAATTGTCTATGGCCTAAAGTAGACTACATTTCTTGTGTGTAGGGTGTATTTAAACTCGAAGAATGCCTATTGATTGGCTCTTTATTTGATTGTGGCCAAATTGCACTTACGCATATAAATTGAATTGTGCGAAACTAATTCCGAATGCTTGTGAATATGATAGCGGACATTTATCATTTTAGCTATATCAAGAAAATTGTGAACTTTGTATATCTACACGCAACAGTCTGTCTCCTTACCAACTAAAACGAGACTGCATACATCATTACTTCGTACCAAAAAAATTTCAAGTTCTTAACATCGTTCAGTACAGTGAAATAAGCCCCTAAAGTTAAAATCTCCATTGCTGTGCAAATATTTCAGTTTTCTGATCAAATATATTTTAACGAGTAAGAAAGTCGGTCAAGACCGACTGTAATATACTCTGTACCTGCAGTACCTGCACTGCCGCTGCGAACCTTTTTTTTGCTAATAAACTTGACTCTTCGTTTATCTGATCCTTAATAGTTAAATTGTGCTGAATATTAAATATGTCGAGAAGGTACGAAACATCTATCTAAAGCCCCATACGGACATCCGAAGCAACGAGAAGTTTCATACAAAAATTGAGGGAAGAAGAAGCAGAAGTTACAACTTCGCCACTTGAACTTTTTGCAAGTACGGAGATAAGAATTTGAATATCACCGTTAACAGTCAATGTTACGCTTAACAGCACATTTGTGGAGACTATGTAAACTGGCTGTGGGCCTTATTGTGCTAAAATAAAACTAACTTAGTACAAGGTGGAAAGCCACGCATTGCAGGCACCGGACAAATACAATGGGCATTTAGGCTTCCCACCCCAACCATTCGGACTTAAGTTGTGTGAACAAGGGTTCGGGGAGAAGTGGCAGAGCTTTTACATAAAAATCATCTTGGCATCAAAACAAAATACAATTGATCGAACAGTGTGATCCGCCGCCAGTTAAAATAAAAATATCACAAACTTACAATTTCGGCGTAATTTTTTCTTAATTCTGGTCACCCTACTCTTACGTTCAACGGTGAGTTAGTCGCGCCCTTTTATATCTTACATCTCTAACCCAGACATACAGACATTCAACTCTTTGCTTTCGGTTTAACTCATTCTCCGCGGCAAAAGCCAAGCCATAAGACAAACCTAAAACTAATCTGTGTTTTTTATACAAAATAATAAAAGTGGCCTAAATCGCCAAAACATTTCAAATCTGACCTTTGGTCATAACTTGAGTATCGCTTATACGATCTTTATCATTTCTTCGGCAATTCAAGAAATAATGTGTAACCACCTCTTTTCGTGGCACTAGTATAGATCGCCGTTGCCAGAGTTTGTCACAGAAATAATTTTTGTGGATTACTGGTATCGTTTACCCTCCCAAATAACTAGAATGCGTGATGGTCGTGGATATCGGTATATTTATTGAAGTTTCACTCAGTGTGTGATCTTGGTCCCTTAACAGTCTAATTCGTATGCCGTGGTGTTTCTATGCCGGATGCTGTGCGTCGCTCTTGTAGGATCGTTCCGGGGGCCGATCTGGTTCGTCTTGATCCTTGCCGTGGGCGCCACCCTAGTGACCAAGAGTCGTTCCAAGCGTCGATTCGTTGGAACGCGCCTACCCGCGTGTGACGTAGCTGTACCTTACCGGTTGCAGTGCGTCAATCTTGTCAGACCGGGCCAGGGCCGGGCCGATTCGGAAACAGCATACCCTGTAGCTCACCCACCGTCGAATCGAAAACAGCACGTTGACAGACACAGGTGCCGATTCGAAAACCGCACACCCGAAGCCGACCAAAGCCGATTCCAAAACCGCACTAGTGATCCCTTTGGTTGAGGTAGTTGGTACTTACTTGCTGATCTGCTACTCCAAGTTGTTGACTCGACCGATGCCGCGCACTAAGCTGATGCTCTGCTTATATAGTTTGCTGGGCGCAGTCGCCGGTGACAGCGAGCGCAGCTTATCGTGCCAGAGATTTCGATAACAACTTCTTGTAGCTGCCATAGAAACGATCGGTCGGAAAATTGGTTTTAGTGGAAAAAACTTATTCGTTTTTAATGTTAGCGTTCTTTAAACCGGTCATTATTAATATTATATGTTTTCAAACTGATCTGCGATACTTGGTTAAAATCACTAACCGTTGAAGCGAGCTTTTTCAAGTGTATTAAAGCTTCGACACAGACGAAGTTAGTTTTGTTTCCCTAATCCTAAGGAAATTATAAAGTATGATTTCAGGTCACAGTAATAACCAAGTGGATAGAGGCCCAATTTCTAATGTGTGCGCTTCCTACCGCTTGTTGGTAACATGTTGGTAAATTATAATAAAAATGAAGTGTAATGGATAGATAGGTTGTGTGCGCTTCCAGCGGCTTGTTGGTAACTTATAATAAGAATGAAATATAATGGGTATGATAATACGATGGTGCGCTTCCTGCGGCTTCTTGGTAACTTATAATAAGAATGATATAATAAAACGATGTTTAATGGATATATATATATGATGGAATTTATTGGATATTTAGGTTGCGAGCCCCTGGGATGTCGAAAATGCTTATTACTAACTATAGAAGGTACGAAACATCTATCTTCAAAAATGTGGGAGATATGACGTTTTTTCCTAATTACGGGGGCGGGAGGGGGCGTGGCATAAATTGAAAATAGGAAGTATATGTCCCATATATGTTAATCCTCAATCTCTCACCATCTCTGAGATCTGACGGACATACAGGCAGACAAGGCTATATTGACTTGGCTGTTGATACTGATCAAGAATATATATACTTTATGGGGTTGCAAATGATTCCATCTCTCTGTTACATACTGATGCAGAAATATTCGTATGTATCGTGTTCTATATTGTTAAAATTTGCATTTTGATATCTCTTATACTTTCCATGTGAGATGAGAATGTGTCGCTATTTCATTTTACACTCTCAGAAAAAAATCCGTTCTAAATGTGTCGAAAACGTGTGTTTTTTTCTCAATTGTAGGGTAAGTCCGTTTTATCTTATACCGAGAACAGCGGGCTTATTTAAAGAACTTATTTTTTGAGACCGATTTTTGGAACGGATAAAGACCGTCCTGGTAAAGCCAAAAAACAAAAACAAATGTTAAGCACATTTAGGTATGTAAATGAAGGAGAGGGGAAGGCTTGCGAGGGGGAGTATACGCGACCAGAGATTCAAATTCGGGATCTCCAAAGACTGAAGAACACGCGGACGACGGCGCTTTAGCTCACACGGCTATTAAGCACACACGGTAGATGGCGTTTAAATCATGTTTAAGAACAAAAGCAAAAGCACTTAGCTCTTATAAGTGGCTTTAGCCACTCTGCCACCAACAAGCGCCGTGGAGCAGAGGATGAGACGTGGCCCTCTAGTGTTCAAGTCCCAGTCGAAGCATATACACTGCTCGCCACTTGAATAGGACACCTCTAAAGTCGATTTCTATAGTTAATTGCTGCTAAACCAAGCCATCTAGGAAAATAATTTTTGTTTTCTTATAAAGTTTATTTAAATGTTGTTATTAGACGAAATTACAAAATTATTCAAAAGTTGTAAGTATACAAAAAACATTGTTATCCAATGAGTAACAAATTTTGGAGTCTTCATTTTGCACCACTTAAATAGGACACTTTATCTAAAAACCATTTAAGAACATTTCAATCCTTTTCAAATAACAATATTACTTAAATAAGAAATTACTAACATGTTTTTAAACCAAAAACAAGAAAGAAAGTCGGTCAAGCCCGACTATAACATACTCTGTACCCTTAACGTCGCAGCTCGCATTTGCTCACGAGTTATACGCGCTCATCTCTAAGTTTCACTCTCTCTCTCTCTCTCTCTCTCTCTCTCACTTAGATTGCCGTTCAATAGAATGCTGGGGTGATGGGTGGGTGGGTGGGGGGTGTTTACTGGCCGTTTTTTGCTCATAACTGTAGAGACTATGTGCTCTCAGTTTTAAAGTTATCGAGCTGAAATTTTGCACAGAGTCTTCTTTTTACTGCACGCTGCTAATATGTCGGAACCGACCGGATCGGATGACTATATCTTATAGCTGCCATAGGAACCATCGGTCAAAAAATGGGTCTTAGTGAGCAAAACTTTTTTGTTCTTAATGTTAGCGTTCCCAAACACGGTCATTATTAATATTAAATGCTTTCAAACAGATTTGCAAACTTTGGTCAAAATCGGATGACCATATCTTATAGCTGCCATAGGACCGATCGTTCGGAAAATGGGTCTTACTGAGAAAAACTTTTTTGGTTTCAATGTTAGCATCCTCAAACTCGTCCCTTATTAATATTATATTCTTTCAAACAAATTTGGAAACTTTGGTCAAAATCGGATGACTATATCTTATAGCTGCCATAGGACCGATCGGTCGGAAAATGGGTCTTAGTGAAAAAAACATTTTTGTTTTCAAGTAAATCGTTCTTCAGGTTGGTGATTATTAATATTAAACGCTTTCAATATAATTTGAAAAAATTTGGTCGAAATCAGATGACTATATCTTCAGGCTGCCATTGGACTTATCTTTAAGAAAATTAGTCTTAGTGAGAAAAACTTTTTTGTTTTCAATTTTATCGTTCTTAAACTTGGCGATTGTTAATATGTTTTGTTGTTTATTGATATGTTTTCAAAAAGATTCGCAAAATTTGGTCGAAATTAGTTGTTGTTACAAAAGTTTTTGATTTTTATCTAAGCGTTCTTAAACTCTGTCATTTCAAAAACAGCTTTTGCAAGGGTATAAAAACTTCGGCACAGACGAAGTTAGCTTGGCCTTCTCGTTTTATGTGATATGAACGGATAAACAAAAGAAAACCATGACCAAATGGTCATGATTCTAGAATGTCATATTTATTGTTCTCTGTGTAGTTTTCCAAATTAATATTTTAATTTCGATACTTAAATTTATCCTTAACCATTTTTTTTTTTGGTAATAATATAACATAGTTGATGCTAAACTTTAAATATATTTTTTTTTAAGCAATTATCATCATGACGCAAGCATCGGTCATATTTCAAGACACAATTTAAGAATGAGTTTTCTTAATTTGTTCATCGATTTAGAACGTATGGTATACTTTTGGGAACGGAAGGGGTATAAAAATGAGAAATTTGTGCTCCCTTTTTGAACGCCATTATTTTCTGAGTGCAGGTTAATTTTCATATTAATGCAAGAGCGTTATATCTCTGTTGTCCTGCAGTCGACATTGCGAAAAGATCCTTTGACTTTCTGTTAAAACATCATATTTTCAAATTTTTTTAATGAGCATTTTAAATTTAATTATTTTACCAGATTAACTCAAAACTAAAAGAACTATTTTCTAAGGGTTAAATGCATTGAGAGCGGTTTTCAAACAATCTATTAATTTGAGTTATGCCAGTTTTGAAGTAAGTGAGCGATGTATTCTTTATAGGGTCTGAGATGATTTCTTCTGGCTGTTACATAGTTTGCACAAACTTAATATACTCCGTGAACTTTTGGTACAGAGTATAATAATCAGGGCTGCAAACCTCCTAAAAATCGGGATGGATTCACTCCGGGGCTCGGAACCGTGAAACTTTTTGGGTTTGGGTCCAGGGCTCAGTAATAATTTTGGTTTTCGCTGCCTCAAAATTTATGTAAATTGGAAAAACCTTAAACATTTCGTTCATACATATTTTAATGTTCAGAATCTTGATATTTTCAATATAATATTCGAGCTTAGTCGACACCTGCGCTAAAACTAAACATTCACTCAGAAAAAAAAATCTCATAAAACTGTTAAGAATTACCTGAAATTTAAGTCCATACGATCTAAAATGACAGCAAAGGAATATATGGACTTAATTTCAGGCCTCTATTACCTGAAGTGTTCTAGGCAATAAATTTGATTTTTAGTTAATATGTGACCTAAAATTGTAGACAATGTATGACCATAAAGCGCCTTTTTTAGGTAATGAACTGAAAAAAAGTTCGTACGAAATGTAACGCGGCGAAATCATGAATACGACACCACCACACGCATCCCATCCTTTCCTTCTAAATTGTTCAACATTCGTTACAGCATATATTTTTTGTAGGCAAAATAACATAAAGAAAAAATATGTGTATGATATTGTAAAATATTATGAAAAATGTTGGTACATTGTCATCTACCCATTTTTTGAGATTTTTATACTCTGTACCAAAGGTACACAGTTATTAAGTTTGTGCAAAAGTATATAACAAGGAGAAGGAATCATTTCCGACCATAGAAGGTATAAATATTCTTGAACAGCCGAGTCGATATCCGTCTGCAGTGATTGAAAAGGTACCCAATTTTCTTACCTAGTTAAGGTACAAGGTAAATGTCAAATAATAAACCTAGGCAAGGTAAAAGGTATCTGAAATTTGCAGAATTTAGGTAAAGGTAAAGGTACAAAAAAGGTACTTTTAAATTAAAAAGCATTAATAATAATATTTGGTTTACAAATGGGACATATTAATTTCATATGATGGTATATTATTACAATGTTTCTGATAGTTTCCAATATTTCGTCACCTATTCTATTTATTTTTGGTGTAGGTATTTGGCCCTTACTGCTGAAAATTCTTTCAATAGGTGCAGAGCTAGGCAAAATGGTATTATACTTTTGAAAAAGATTTGCTATAATCGGCAAGATAAGTTAAGACTTCCAATTCAATATTAGAATTTTCATAACAATTCTCAGTTTCATCCAATTTTCCATTACTGGTATCGTAAAAGTCTTCAGAATCATTTGTATTTAATCTCTCATTGACAACAGTTTCTAAATTTTTCGTGATTTATTTAACAAGCCAGTCTTTAAAACACTTTACAATTTTGTTGTTTTTATTTGGAATCTACTTTTATTTAAGCAAAGGTCTCGCTTGAAGTCAAGTTTTCAAAAAAAGAAAATAATTTTTTAAGAGCATCTTTAAGTTGATCACAATATTCCAAATTATCTTACAATCTTACAAAAATCTTAAATTACATCGGGATTAGCCCTGCAAAGTTGCGTTAAAAATAAGTATCATCTTGTAGGACTGGGCTAGAACCGAATAAATAAATTTAAGATCAGTAGCCTTAGAGAAAATATCAGTAACAGTATTCATTTCATGCAAAAAATTCAATTTCTGTATTTGTAAATAATTGTTTTTTAAAGTTGAACAAAAACTTTTTAAATTGTGTTTTAGTTTTAAAATTCGTTGAATACTGTCATGAAAACGGTTCCATCTTATGCTGCTACTGTTCTTTATCTGCTGTTACTTTGAATCTGCTAACACCATTCTAAGTTGCCGTTGCTCTCGTTAAGGAAGAATTGTACAACCGCTTGAATAATGTGTTTGGTAGAGCCTGTACATCATCTTTCGTAATAACAAGGTTCAAAGTAATTTCAGCATCAGCTGAACTATCCCGCTCTTATACCTTTAAATCAGACTCTTCTAAAAACTCAGGCTGTACGTGTTTCCTTCAAGACTGTACACTTTAAATGATTTTCAGAAGTTTGATACATTTTCTGTGAAGCAGTCTTTACACATGTCATATATCTAAATATTTGGTTGTCAAATTTATCTAAAGAGAAACTCTTATTAAATAGAACCGGTCCTATTTCATCAAAGAAGGCTAAATTTTCTTAATATTTAGAGATATTTGATTTGCAATTACACTATTGTCAGGGCGTCTCTTCAGAGGTATATGACAAGTGTAAAGGCAGCATAACTTTTTCATATTTGGATATCTCTAAATCAGTATTTGCTATTAACTTCAGCTAATATAGTAGCAATTATTTCATGTGTTTGGGAAAATCGCACACGCTTATATGCGAGCACGAGAGAATGACAATGTAGATTGCTATCATATAGTGGCCGGTTATTCGAAACTAACTTTTGTTATTGGAACTCCAGATATCGGCAGTCGTACATACATATAAAATGAGTATTTTGTAAACTACCGGCAATATTTTTCTTATACAGCCGTGCTCCCATTTTCACTTGTGTAAAATTTCTTTCAATAGCAAAAATTGAAAACCGTTTTTTAGTGCAAAATTTGTCTACAAATCGAAAAATGTTGGCGAAATCAGACTTACATAAACAGATAAGTTAAGAGAATATCTACACAATCTAAATTAAGTTCCCAAATTTACACAAGGTGACAGAAAAGTTAGAAACAAAATAAATATTTAAAAAAAAAAGAGCGAAAGTGAAAATGGAAGCACGTCTGATAGTCCGCCTTCCTCTTATCTAGCATGGATCGTAAAGTTTTTGAACACGGAATGTTCACCGGATGTCCAGTAAAGGCCATAAAAAGGTTCCTGATACTTTAGTTTTCAATATGGCAGAGCGCAACAAAAAAAAATCACGTAATCAAGTACCTAGTACCTTACCTATTGACAAGGTAAATGAAAATTAAGACCTAGGTAAGGTAAAAGGTATTCGAATTTGAAAATACCAAGGTAAGGTAAAAGGTACACAAAATATGTATCTAGGTATGTACCAAGGTATTTGTACCTAGGTACTTCCACACACTTTCCGTCTGTCTGTCTGTCCGTATGAACAAACAGAGATCAGAGATGGTAGGAAATAGAGGTTTGATATGTATGGGACATATACTTCTTATACTTGCAGACAGATCAAGTTTATTTTCAATTTTTGCCACGCCCCCTCCCGCCCTCGCGATTGGGAAAAAACATCTTATCTCCCACAGTTTCGTAAATGGATGTTTCTTACCTTCTAGAGATATAGAGTAATCAAAATTATTTATCGATTTGCTGAAGGTATAGTGATACAGATCGTATGAACGATACACAAGTTATGAGCAAAATAAAAAGGGCAGTTAAGGTCAGTCCTACGCCGCTTGGGTCAAAAGATTTTTTAAAACTATCTTTATTTTTGATTTCTAAAATAAAAATAGCAAAATAATTTTTATTTTCAGTTTTTACAATAAAAATCATAATCTAATCTTTATATTTTATTTTCAATAATAAAATGTAAAATGTACTTATAAAATTAAAATTTAAAATTACCCTTTATATACACTACTTGTTATTTTTAAATCATAAGCTAAAATCGTTTTTCCTGAGACTACCAATCGAAAAAAAAATCAATAAATAGTCACCGTAGAAATGGGTCTTTGTGGCTGTAAATTAGTGTAATTTTAATCAGTTTCGATACCTCGGTAATTAAGACTCGAAATCACGAAGCTGTGTAAATGGTACGTTTAGTGACGAATCTTTGGACTCGCTGCTGTAGTGGGACGAAAACAGCGCTGTCGCGGAGGGGGTGTCCCGGCTAAAACTTTATGAACAAGTAAGCTCTAATGCTCACCTGCAAGTGATAAGAAGTCTTGTTTGTTATTACTTATTAATTTAATATCTATACCAAATGAGCTCTCCGTGATAAATTAAAAAATAAACAAGGAATTTTTTTTCCTATTTTTTTTTAACCGAGTTTTTAAACTCAATTCCAGTTATCTAAAAAAAATGCGAAAAAAGGTTGTATTTTTACACTGAATATTTCCTAAACTTATGTTTGTATTTAAAAAGTGAGTGTGACTTATATTTAGCATTCTTTATTATCTATAAGCAACTGTAAGGACTTTTGAATTCGTTGGCCATTTACTGATGTTATAACACTTCCCGCTGGCAAACCTTTAAAAAAAGATACAAAAATGTTCTATCTGGAAGAAATGTTTATCACCTTCCCTGTAGTTTTTTTAGTGCCTGGTGCTGGCGAAAGCAAAGCAACCGGTGACCCGTTCGGAACAGTACTCCCAGACGCTCATACAAATATAGTCAACCATCAGGCAGTCTGCTAAGGGTTAACATCGGCCAGTCCGATCCACACAGAAACACCGGAAGCTCGCTTACAAATTGCCAGCCATCCGCCAGGGTGTTTTCGGACAGCCATCGGCCAGGCCGTTCTCCATCAACGGTCCGGCAGCCAGTTATGGGAACCATTGGACAGGCCGATCGGCACAACAATACCAGAGACTATACATGAAATGTCAACAATCCGCCAGCCTATTTCAGGACAGCCTGCGGACAGCACATTTTCTGTTCACCATCCGGCAGTCAGGTAGGGGTAACCATCGGACTGCCCGATCCGCACAGCACTACCAGAGTTTATACTTGAAATGTCCGCCATCCGCCAGGCGATTTGAGCTAAGCATCGGAATGGGCTTTTGCGTTAACCATCTAGTGGTCTGTTAAGGATAACCATATGCCCGCCCGATGCCCACAGCAATACCAGAGTGTAGACATAAAAATGGTAAGACCCGGTTGTGTAAAAGTTTTTAAAGAAAAACACTTTTTATTAGAGGCGGGATCGAACCCACGACCTCCCGCACAGAAGTCACACACTTCCCTCTGCACCTCAACCGGCGACATTTTTGTTAACCATTCTGATAACGAAAATCGCCATAACAAAAAATTCTATTGGCTATTTATTGAGATATTATCGATAATCGTGTTTTTCGTCTTATTAAAAGATGTCTCCACCTTAACTCTCATAACTTTGTTGTGTTTTAACCGATTTTAAAGTTCTAAAAAAAACTTAGCAGAAAAAACTTGGACAAATGTTTTGTATTCAGATAAAAATGTGCTAGGGCGAGTGCTTTTGATGCTATGGGCTCAAATGCAGAAAAAAAAATTTTTTTTTCCAAAATTTAAAAATTTAACGTATTTAAAATGCCTGTAGATGTATAATGAAACAATATTATCAGATTTTTATTAATTGGAAATTGAAAACTATGTAATTTTTATTTTATTTTATTCAAGTTTTCTATAAATGCTGAGGTAATTTTGAAACTCAGTCTGCCCTTTTTCACCAAAACTTGAATAAAATAATAACCGATCGGTTGGTCACTTTTGTCTTACGCCTGGCAGTAGCTTTCGGATTTGATGACATCCCATATAAAATCTGGTATGAGAGCCGGTATGGTGGCAGCCTTAGTCAGAATCAGGCTGACATTCTCTCGACCTTCCGAACGACAGGGTTGCTATAAAAAATCCTTTATATTATGACATAGAGAAATAAAATTAAGTTTCTTGATGCACTCATTGGAGCATTTTTAAGTCGGTAGTATGGCTAAGCTTTGCCCTAAGCTGATCACAAAAGGTAAATCTAAACCGTTCAGACAATTTGCTTAGTTTCTATTTGATAATAAATTTCTAAGTCTATATTTCACGATTTCACTTTTTGCAGCTCACCTATTCATATGTGCTCTCTCACTGCTGTTCATGCTCTCCACATCATTGGCGACCGTGACAAAAGGTTCATCGTTGACAACTGTGGTAACTCTGCCAGATAGAGAAGACGATGCCATTTCCTCGCTTGATACTATCGAATCGGCTATCCTAATGCCCGATGCCAAAGACAATTGCCCCATGGGCTACTTCCATTGCAGTACAACACCCCAGTGTGTCCAACAGCGGGCCAATTGTGATGGCAGCGTGGACTGTGACGATGCTTCCGACGAATCGAATTGTGCAAACGAAGTGGATGCAAAATATTGGGATCATTTGTATCGCAAGCAGCCCTTTGGACGTCATGATGACATACCAATTGGCGAGTGCTGTGAGTACCAAACCAAACAACAAAAAAATGACAAAACAAGGTCAAAGTAATTAAGGCCCCGTGGTAATGGGCGAGCGAGTGGCGCCGCCGACTCTTTGTTTGTGATAAAAAAAAAAACGGAAATTTGCATGTAAATTCGAAATTTTTCATTAAGCGAGAAGCTGGCGTTAATTAAATTGAACGAGCATTATATAACCTCTACCCTCAAATAACTCATTCTAGTGTGGCGCAATGAGAACTTCAGCTGTCCTTGTCGCGGTGATGAGATTCTGTGTCGCTTTCAGCATCTCGATGCGCTGCCTCTGCATTTGCCTGCTCACGATCTGGCAACGCTGTAAGTATTAGTTCCGTTGTGTTTTTATGTGTGTCAAAACTATAGAATATGGAACACGGGAGTTATTTTGTTATTTGATTCTTCCCTTACTTCTTCCATGGGTCGCGAGTGGCCGTTTTATATTCGGTTTCCACACATCGCGAAAAGAACATACGTTTGCCACTACGCTATGTTAAGAAAGTAACGTAGCTTTAAGTGCTGTTAACGCCTCTTTTCAGCGGTGCCGTGAAAAATTAGGTTTCGATTCTAATTTGTGCGGGTAAGAGGAAGGACAAATTGAAAATGAGCGCAGCAAAAAAAGATTTCGGCAGAAAATCGGCAATTCATTTTGCGCCTTCGGGGAGTCTGGACTTATTAATTTTTTTCCCCATTAAAAACCAGAAAGGTTGGTTATTTCGAATGCAGAATACAAGCGTATTGAAAGGCACAAATGGTTTGATAGTGTTATTTATTCGTCCTTTCCCGCAACAATCCAATTAGATCGATGTGGAAGGTAGCTTGACTTGCTGCTACCTCCCGAAGCATCTTACGCTGATCCCTTTGGGGATCTCACTCGATATGCCCATAAACTCCGCTTGGTGGTCAGGCTTGGAGTTTTTGCTGGTGGCCTACTATCGCTTACAGAAATGTTGGTGCCACAATTCGACACCTCTAAGAGGAGCTCTATAATTTCATCCGATATGAATTTCGCAACATATGCAATAAGGTCAAAACATGAACATCATTAAATGTCTGCCCATATAATTCAGTTAATAATACCTACTATGATAATCCAACGTCTGTTTCCCGGAATTGTTGGCTCAGAAGTTTTGACATTATTGAATTAATTATGCATATTTTGCAATTCCCTATCGTTGCTAATTTTACGCAGTAGACCAGTTGGGGTACATAAATACGAAGGCAGTCAATAGAACTTTTTTCAATCGCTTTCGATTCGTTTCGCTGTGCACATTTCGATTATTTATTTTAAGATTTTTATATTACAAATGATTTTATACTACAATGAATCCTATTGGTTGCTTAATTAACTTTTAAGTGCCATCGAATTTATAATTATCGAAATAATTTAGCATTTTTGTTTCTTAATTTAAAATAACTCTGGTAATTTTTATGACCATCAAAATCGTTTATCATTAATATTTCTTAATTTAAACTTCCCTTGGTCCTTTTTATGACCTTAAAAATCATTTTCCATTTCTGTTTCTTAATTTAAACCAGAGTTCCCCAGCGATAGCCTCTGGGGCACGAACATACGCGGCAATTCACACCGAATGCTTGCCGAAGTCATGCATCACTGTGAGTTAGAGAGAGACACTGTCACATTTTCGCGCTCTCTGCTTGGGGAACCCTGATTTAAACTAACCTTGGACCTTTCTATGACCATTTTTCATTGTTATTTCTTCATTTAAACTAACCTTGGACCTTTTTATGACCATCAAAATCATTTTCCACATGTGTTACTTAATTTAAACTACCCCTGGACCGTTTTATGTCTATCGAAGTTATTCTGCATGTTTATATATTGTTAGTGTTAAATCAAAATTCTTCTGCCTTTTGTTTTACAAACAAATTTTTTCCGCTTTCTTCTACTTTTTAGAGATCTAACCGGCAACAGTTTTGATATCATCAATGAAACCTTCTTCGGCAGCTTGCCCAGCGTGGAAAGTCTGTAAGTGTCGAGGGAGAGAGAGTCATCTACTCGGTTTGCTTAATTAAAATCGAAATACAAGCGCTTAGAATGCAGGACAGCATGCTTTTTGCTTTTTAGAAATTTTTTTTGCTGTTATTTTTAGGTATATGCCGCAAAAATATTAGCGCCATGCTGTGTCCTTAATGGGGGCCCTTTAAGCAGCTTCAGCAGATGTAGTAGCAGCCACATGCTGGCGCACATACAAATTACATACAAACTAGACAAGGACAAGGCAGGCCAACAGACAGGGCAGACATACAACACATAGATACGGATATGGATATGGATATGCATAGGAGGAGCGACAAGTGGAATCGTGTTGCAGGCATGTCCAACCATTGCAGTTTATGTGTCACTGTGTTAAAGGACATTCACTGGTCTGGTGTGGCTTAAAACTGCAAATGCGGTTGAATATTAAGACAGTTGGATGTGCGCTTAGAGATGGGAGACTGACAACATTTAGTGCTAGCGAAGCTGGCATGCCGATATTTCCGTTATTTATATACACTGCCCGCAAGCCGATTAGCGCAATCAACTCAGAACTATTTATTTGCGTGTAAGCAGTCATTTAGTATAATTAAAGTTATTATTTGTTTATTTTGACCAATTTGCAACTATATTAATCAAATATGGGAAAAGCAAAGCATTAAGTGAATTTGAAATGGCCAAATTAAAGACTCATGAAGAGTGTGGCCTCTCAATCTTATCTATACCTATAAATCTGTAGGCCTGACTGACTGAAAGAGGCGGGAAAGGTGCGGTGAAGGGGGTGTGAAGAGGGGGACGACGGGGGGAACAGTGGGTTAACAGTGGGAATATCCCGAGACTGTATATTATGTTTAACCCCTAATTTTTTTATGGATATCGAAGTTTTATCAAATAATATTGTCTCGTTTAGTTATGCATGCGCGCACTATGAAAGAAAATTTGGTAAATTTGATCGCGAAGTGGGTGAAAATGCCATAAAAAACAAGTTTGTATGGGGTACATAAATGAGCAATGGGAATTTGTCAGAAGAAAAAAAATAAAAGAGAGTAGAAACACTAACCACAATACCCGGCAGAGAAATTCTCAACTAGTAACAAAAAAAACTGTCCTACACCTAGTTGGAATGCTAGTAGAATTAAACTGGTAGCAAAAGAGCTAGATTCGGTGAGTTGGGCAACAAAAAATATAAGCTTCCGAATTGTAATATAATTGAAATTTAATTGGTTGCAGACGAATTGTTGAGGAGTGAGTTGACCGACAGATTTCGATGTAGTGTTATACTGAGCAGCGGCACGAATAGACTGTCATAAAGAACACACACTGGTATTTAACTGGTTGAATATGGCTGCTGCAGGGACAATTCTCCCCCGCCTATGCCGTCTGGCACTAAACTGGTTGCAAATGGTTGCTGCCGGGGACAATTGTCACCTACCTATGACATGCCGGTGTAAAATGGACGACTTCAATGCATTGATTTGGATAGGAAGTGCAACCAGTTGCAAGTTTTTAGCGACTACTACATTTCTGGTTGTAAACTAGACACTTTCTCTGTAGGGTAGTACCAACAACAACTACATATTTACATCTTTGTGTGTGAGTTTTTTTTTTTTTGTTATGGGGGGGGAAAGCATTGAAAGCCTTAAAGTGTGGGACTTGGAGTTCCTCGCCCACTAAAACCACCCCTGTTCTCCGATTCCCTCTCGCGGTACCACCGCTAAGTATTACTTCACAACGGGGAGATGGCATGAAAGCCTCAACTAGATCCATGTCTAGGATTTGTATTTAAATTGCGCCTATGCTTAGCTCTTCCCGTTCTGCAGAAAATCTCGGACAGACAAAAAAGACATGCTCTGCGTCTTCTATGGACCGCGCACAGTGTGTGCAAAACGGATCCGTCTCGTGCTTAAACCTATAAAGATTGGATTTAAAGCAGCCGTGTCCCGTTAGTAACTGGGTCAAATAGAAGTCGATTTGTCCGTGTTTTCTACCCACCCACGGCCGAATGTCCGCTATCAGTCTCCTTGTCCAGCTGCCGTTGGTTGTAGATATCCACCTCGGCTGCCAATGGTCCATCGTAGCTTCCCGTCGCGACTCGTCCGTGGGAAGGCTTCTACTTTCTCTCGCAAGTAGGTCAAGGGGGATCATTCCAGCGAGAACTAGTGCTGCGTCCTCTGACACTGTTCGGAAGCCACTTATCACCCGGAGGGAACATCTTCTGTACGCGCCTTTGCAGCCACGGCTGTAAGAAGGGACCGCCATCGCAGGGGCCCATATTGGCGATGCATATAAAATAATTGACCTGACTACATTGCAGATCAGCCATCTGTTTCGCTGTCGGGGTCCTCCAATGTTCGCCATTATACCGGTTAATGCATTTATGGCTTTAACGGCCTTCTCTTCTATGTACTCCAGGTGGCTTTTGAAATTGAGTCTATGGTCTAGCATTACACCCAGGAATTTTATGGCCTCCTTCGATCTTATCAGCTGCTCTCCGACTCTCACGCTAGCAGTCTCTACGCGTTTTCTACTGCTTATGAGGACAGATTCGGTTTTATGGGGAGCCAAGCTTAGCCCATTTGCATCGAGCCATTCGGTGACTAGTACCACAGTCTCCGTGGTTTTAGCTTCGACGTCACTAAGGTTTTTAGCCACTGCAGTGATGGCGATGTCGTCTGCGAAACCTACGATTTGCACTCCAGCTGGTGTGTTAAGGCGGAGAACTCCGTCGTACATTATGTTCCACAGCATCGGCCCTATAACTGAGCCTTGTGGAACGCCGCCTGTGACCCGATGTGTCTTCCGCCCTTCCGACGTGTCGTACAGCAGAGTACGGTTTCCAAAATAAGTGGCCACCAGCTGCACAAGGTATTTGGGTATACCGAGCCTAAAAAGTGCTTGAAGTCCAGTTAGCAGAGTTAAAGGCATTCCTGACGTCTAATGTTGTGACTAGGCAGTACTTTTTTGTGCCTCCTTGCCATCTTTTCCCAGCAGTGGCATCACGGGCTATCTTCACTACCGTCGAAATGGCATCGATCGTGCTACGTCCCTTTCTGAATCCAAACTGGTAGTCTGAGAGGCCGTGCCTGCTCAAAAGCTCGTTCTCAAGGCGATTGCATATTATTCTCTCGAACAATTTGCTGATTGTGTCCAGCATGCACAATGGTCTATATGCCGTGGGATCTTCTACGTTCTTGTCGCCTTTTGGAAGTAGCACCAATCTCTGGCGCTTCCATCTAGATGGGAAAACACGTTCGCGGATGCAGCGGCTATATAGGTCTACGAATATTTCGGAATAGGCGTCGACTATAATTTTAATGGCTCTGGTTGGGATCCCATCTGGACCAGGAGCCTTATCTGCATTTACGCGCGATAGTGCCGCACGTACCTCGTCTGCATCCGTGGTATGTTCAGGTTCCTCATCTTTGTGTGTGTGTGTGTGCATGCTCGTGGTGTCGTATTCATGCGTAGCGTTACATTTCCAGCGAATTTGTTTTCTGTTTATTACCTAAAAAAGACGCTTTAAGGTCATACATTGCCCAACATTTTTGGTCACACATTACCTAAAGAGCATATTTATTGACTAAAATGTAGGCCTTTCTATTACCTAAAACCCCGTTTTAAGGTCGTACTTTACCTAAAATTTTAGGTCACATATTACCTAAAAATCAGAGAGGCCTGGAACTAAATCCACATATTCCTTGGTAGTCATTTTAGGTCATATGGACATATTTTCTTGTCATTTTTAACAGTTATAGGAAATATAATTTTCTGAGTGCCGACGGATTAGACGGACATGGCTAATCGACTAAAATGATTCCTTCTCCCTGTTACATACATTTGCACGACTTTAGAATACCCTTTTTACTCTTCGAGTAACGGGTATACAAATAATTTGGGGGTGTTCTGTATCCATATTCTTATGTTATGGGAGTGCTAATCAAATGTCAAAAACAAAATGTTGATTTTGTATGTGAAGTTAGTAAAAAAAACTCTATTACAATTTTATTATTTGAGGTACTACCCAAACTTTCATTACCTTTCACGTAAAGTTTAATAAACTTTCATAAAAAAACAAATTCAACTTAATCGATTTATTTGATTGGCTGAAATTAAGCTTCAAAGTCAACAAAAACAGGCGGCGCTAATCGGCTGTCGGACAGTGAATATACAGTTAGCTCGAAAATTGTGTCGAAAAATATGAATTTTTCACATTGCTTCTCGTTGCGCTTTCTCGTTGTGTCGGTTTTTGCTGTCGAGTCGCGTTGGAGTTCACAAGCAATTATGGCATTGCCGGCATGAGGAGGTAGCTGCCGGCTGGCAGTGGATCAAGCAAAGACCGCTGATGATTTGGCAGAGATGCCAATGAAACAACTGATGGTCAACTAGTCTCCTTTGTGGAGTGGTGTGTTCCTGATATAAAGTTAAATGCAAGCATAGCGTTACCTTGAGCCAGCAAAAACTTGAAGGTTTGATTATTATAAAGGTCGTAAAAACATGCATATATTGAAAAAAATATTCAAATTTAATATGAAACATGTTTAACTTTACTAAGTTTTTTAAGTGTGTACAAAATATATAGTAATTAAATATGACTTAACATACAATTAAATATAACAAACTTTAAATTAAATGGATAATACTTCGATTTTAATCATTTTCATATTATCTACATAGTCCTGGTATGTTTTTTAGTTAAAATTAAGTGTTTTATATTTGAATTTAATATGAAAACTTGCATATTAAATATTAATATATTCATATTAAATTTTACCATGCGCTTTTGTATTCTGTGTATGAGTACACTGCTCGACAAAATTAAAGTCTATCTTTCACCATATGACCAAATCAACTTTTTCTGAAGTAAATTGGCTCGCTGATCACGAAAATCGTCATGAAAAAAATTATATAGTCTAGTTATCGAGAAAAGTTGCCTTCCCTTAAACTCTCATTAATTTGTTGGTTTTCAACCGATTGTTTCGCGTGCTGTGTGGCATGTGGCACACACGTTTTGTTGAAACCACATGTCTTCCATTTTGTTTGTAATCATCGCATGGTAGTAGCGCTCTCCATTCACAGTACTGTTCTTGCCTTCGTCATCTTTAAAAAAAATACGGTTTAATGTTGCCACCGGCCTATAATCAACACCAAAAAGTGAATTTTTCGGGATGCATTGGCAGTTCTTGCAATGTTTTCTGGCTGCTCTTCATACCAAATACGGCAATTTTGTTTGTTCACTTATCCATTAAATCAGAAATGAGCTTCGTCGCTGAACACAATTTCGCGATAAAAAAGGGGATCTTAATCCAACTTTGCCAGCGCCCATTCACCAAAAGATAGCCGTTGTCGTAGGTCGTGTGGCTTCAATTCTTGCACCAGCTGTATTTTAAAAGGTTTTATACCCAAATCCTTCCGCAAAATTTTCCACGTAGTGGAGTAACAGAAGCCCAATTGCTGCGAACGGCGCCGAATCGATAATTCACGGTCATTAACAACACAGGCGGATACAGATGCGATATTTTCCTCTTTCCGCACTCTACGTATGCGTGTTGGTGGTTTTGTGTCCAATAATGTAAATTTGGTGCGAAATTTAGCCCAAACTGACGATAAAATGGGAGAAGGGCACGATGCACTTTCTTAAAAGAGCATGAATTTTGATAATAAAATTCAATAATCTGCAAGCGTTGTTCGTTTGTAAGTCGATTCATGGTTAAATTATAGACCAAACTGAACATGTTTGACAGTAACATGTGACACGAAAACAGCTGAGGTGCCAGAAACAGTATGACCAAACAAAAGTTGCTAAAATATCACCCTTTATCATACGAGTATTTTGAGCAACGAAATGGTCTTCATCTGCAAAAAATATCAAGATAATATGATCGAGTCCTGTTCCGAATTCAGAGTCGGTTTCGGTGTAAACTTAGTTTTTTCTTATTTAAAATTTACAAATCGATATGGAAGGTGCGAAGAATATTACTAGATTAGGTTGTCTTTTTTTGACGAATTGATTCCACTTGACATTAAGCAATCGGTTTCAACTGCTTAAGCAATTCCGGTTTTCCTCAAACTGGATCTAGTAACCATAGATATGATATGTCAACTTCCGTGTAACATTGTTCAATTGGAATTCCACTTGCAAACGTTTACACGAAAACCGGAACAGGGCCGTATATATTTAGGTGAAAATAGTATCCCTTTGATATGAATAAATTGATATTAACAAGGATAGAATTAATATTTGATCTTTTTTTCTGTGTATGCTTCGATATGAAGCAATTTGTTTGATTTTTTATTATTTTTTAATATTACTAAATGCAATATTAAAATAAGTTAAAGAGTGACCAGTAAATGAGGTGACGCCCAACGTTCAATAGGTACTTTTTGATTTCGTCTGTTGTTGACTGAGTTGTCAAAGCTGTCACCATTAACATTTTTTTACTGCATGCGATGTCAATGACATATATCGGTAAGCCCAAACTGACCCTGCCAAGTGTTGTAAATTTTTTATTGTTACAAACTAGTAAAAGCGGCCGAGACTATGGTGGCAGAAAGCTTGTGATTAGATGTAATTTAATTCAATGACTGGAATACTTTTCCTATAACAAAAATCAATGACAAAGAAAACCAAATATGGCGCTTCATCCAAAAAGTGACACAACTATTTCTCATTTTCTCAATGCACACTTCGGAGATTGTTGCATTCATGCTCGTTTTCTGTGAACTTGCTAATGTCCACTGCAAAAGGGGGGCAGGTGTTTCGAACTTCTTGGAAAATCCCATTCACATTGCCATTCGTCCTTATTAAGCTCAAGCCTTACATTTACGGTCGTTTTTGAAAGCTTGATGACAATGAGCTATATTTAATTTTCACCAGGACTGGAAGGTTCTCTGTTGGCATTTTATGGGCATTTCATTGCGGAAGTAAGTAAGAATATTTGAAGCATTTTCCATAAAGCTCGTATTTTTTGTAACTCTGCTCACGCAGTTCTTTCCTGCACGTGTAAATTGAGGTTGTGTTAATAATGAGATTATTTACATCAAATCCAAGTGCCTCCACAGTAGCTTGTAAAATAAAATGAGCTTGTAAAATTTAAAGGCGTTCCTGGAACTTACTGGGCATTTGTCATATGGCTTCCTCACTAAAGCACATTTTCAGAAAAGTTATCGTTATCTCTGAAAATGCAGTTTCCTGTCTTCATTGTGCTGCTTCAGCATTTGTATCTTGACAACATATGTTGTTTGTTTACAATTTACAAAATGGCTGGTTAAGAGCGCAAATGAAACATAGATGATTAATATAAATTTATTTTTGTGCTAGAAACATAATATCTAAGGTGGACAAGGGTTTAAAGTTCAGAAATGGCTTCTTTAGTCCAATTGTTGCAATTGCAACTACATTGGAAGTCTTTACTTTTTGCAATTCACTGTGTTATTATTATTATTATTATTATTCATCCTAGTGCTACAAGTTTTGTTAACTAATCTTACTGCACTAGTCACACAAATTATTTATCATTATTCTTAACATAGATTTATAATTAAAAATTTAAATACTAAATAGTATACATTTAAAAAATAAGTTGGATTGTTATTTTTAGTACTTAATATATCTTAATAATATATTTATCTATTAGTTTTGTTTGTCTAGAGCTTAGACGGCTCTCTGAAGATGTGTTTTGAGGTCTTTACTAAATGTGTGTACGCCACTGATAGTTTTAAGGTTGTGTGGTAATTGGTTCCAAAGCCAAACAGCGTTTACGAAAAAGTGTTTGTCGGAACATGCCAGTATGTTTCTCTATCAGACAAGATTGCTGGTTCTTCTGTTATTATTGAAATTATTGACAACTCAATTAAAAGTATAAATTAGTTTTAAATTTTAGCATTCTGCCGTTTTGAATCGAATAAAAGCAGTCGAACAATTGAATGCCTAACGAGTGCCCATATAAAATTGTATGGGAGAAAATGCCCAAAATGCAGTTGTCGTGACACATTATAAATCTTTTCTTACGAAAGGTGGCTCGTTAGTTTCCTTTTTATACCCTTGTAGAGGGTATATAAAAATTGTCCAGAGTTTTGTAACGCAGAGAAGGAAGCATCTGCGACCAGTTGATATAGTCTTGTCCGTCTTTCCGTCCGTCTCTCTGTCAGTTTCTATGCGATCTCCTCCGTCAGTTTAAAAGCTATCTTAACCAAACTTTGCACGAAGTCTTTTGCTACAAAGACGCTGCACATTTATCGGAACCGGCCAGATGGGATGACTATAGCATATAGCTGCCACAGGAACGATTGGTCGAAAAACTTTTTAGTTTTCAACGGTAGCGTCTTTTTACTTTCCAGTTTCCAGTTATGAATATTATCAGTTCCCACACAGTTTTGGGGAATTTGGTCAAAATCGGATGAATATATCGTATAGCTGCCATATAAAAAACCATCAGTTACTGAGTTTGGGAAATAAATCAGCTTGGAATGTCCGACGAAAATCATTTAAAACCTTAAATTATATAAATTAAACAAGCTGCAAGGGTATATAAACTTCGGTCCAGCCGAAGTTACCTTTCCTCTATTTTTATACCCTTGCAAAGGGTATTATAATTTTGCCCAGAAGTTTGCAACGCATAGAAATATTCATTTCGACCCCATAAACTATATATAGATTCTTGATCAGGGCGACGAGCTGAGTCGATTGAGCTTTGTCCGTCCGTCTGTCTGTCTGTCAGTCCGTCTGTTTCTACGCAAACTAGTCTCTCAGTTTTACAGCTATCCAGCTGAAATTTTCCACAGAGTCTTCTTTTTTTTGCACGCTGCTAATATGTCGGAACCGACCGGATCGGATGACTATATCTTCTTAGTCTTAGTGTAAAAAACTTTTTTGTTTTCAAGTAAATAGTTCTTAAAGTCGGTGATTATTAATATTAGACGCTTTCAAACTAATTTGAAAAATTTGGTCGAAATCGGATGACTATATCTTAAGGCTGCTATAGGACTGATCGGTGGGAAACGGAGTCTTAGTGAGAAAAACTTTTTTGTTTTCAATTTTATCGTTCTTAAGCTCGGCGATTCTTAATTTGATATGTTTTCAAAAATATTCGCGAAATTTGGTCGAAATCAGATGTTCATCTGTCGGAAGATGGGTTTTAGTTAAAAATATTCTGCTAATGATACTGATAAGTAGGAAGAAAATCGGTAAAGCTCGAATGTAATATACACTGTGCCTGCGAAAATCAAGAAACACGATTACTACTGTTTGCTTTTTGCCAAAATAGTAGACTAGCCACAATCGGGCAGCATCAACAAAGCGTAAAAATCGTCAACAACTAATTTACAAAATTTATCGGCAATACCTTGACGAAAGTGTTTCATATTTGCACTTAAGCCTAGTACTAAGGACGTTCGAATTTTTCTTTAGAAACTCGCCATATATTCCTTTTGTGGATTGTAATAGACAGTGTGACTAGATAGATTTGACTATAATTCCAAAAATACCTGAAAAATGGTCGTACCCACGGCATTGTATATTCATCGAAAAGAAGGATAACCTATGTATTATTTAAATTCTGAATTGTTGTCTTCCATGGAACATAGTACAAATATTGATATTGTCTGGGGCTAAATATTATATTTTTCCATATCAATAAAAAGTCGATTGAAATTGACCTGTCTGAAAATATCGAACAGATTATTTCGAGCAAATCAAAACAATATTTTTATACACTTGAAAAGTGTATTATAATTTAGCCCAGGAGCTTGCAACGCATAGAAGGAATCATCTCCGACCACATAAAGTATATATATTCTTGATCAGCTTGACGAGCTGAGTCGATTGAGCTTTGTCCGTCCGTCTGTCTGTTTCTACACGAACTAGTCCCTCAGTTTTAAGGCTATTGAGCTGAAATTTTGCACAGACTCTTCTTTTAGCTGCACCCTGCTAATTTGTCGGAACCGCCTGGATCGGATGACTACTTCTTGTAGCTGCCATAGAAACGATCGTTTGAAAAATAGGTTTTTGTGAGAAAAACTTTTTAGTTTTCAATGTTAGCGTTCTTAAACTCGGTCATTATTAAAATTAAATATTTTCAAACTGATTTGCGTAGTTTGGAGCGAGCTTTTTCAAGTGTATTAAGACTTCGGCACAGACGAAGTTAGCTTTCCTTTCTCGTTTTTAGATCAAATTAATATTTGATAATTTCGTTATACAACAAACGAAAAAAAATTGAATATGGCTGATAAATCCGATAGCTAAGATTGTTTATGGTTTTAGAGCAAGGCTGAAAACCTCTAAAATTTTGTAGAAGATTCGGTCCGGGGGTTCGAACCCTTTGTAAAGTCTAAGGGTCGGTTCGCGGACCGGTTCCTGGAACCCCTGAACCCATGGTTTTGGTTCGAACGTCGGTTCGCTTGAACATAAAAGAATAGTTTCGATTTATTAATTGTTATTTTTTTAAATTATATTCTTTATTTCAATAATATTATTTTAATTATCTAATTCATTAGCTGACACTTCCATCTTTTGAGAACTGCTTAGTTTATCTATACTAGCTCTTTGATCAGAAAGAGCAAACTTTAGTGTTGAAAAGGCTCGTTCAACTGATACCTAAGTTGTTGGAACAGCAAGTATAGTTAAGGCAATATTTTTTAAGTTCTCGTTTTTTTGACCTTTCCAAAATTTGAAAACATTTGTCGATGTATGTTCTCTTGGACAATTGTAGAAGGAATCTATAACATCATTTACAGATTTTATATTTGATATTTGTTTATTGCTTTCTATTGCTTTAATAAACTTCTCTTCTTCGCAATCAGACGTTGAGTCATTTAAAGTTGAATTTTGAAAACTCACATTAAGAATTTGTTTTATGAGCTTCAGCATGTCTGCATGTCCCCTTTTTTTGGTCAGAAGTTAACAAAGTTTAAAATCTCGGGTCTTAGCACACTGCAGCCAATATTGGTACTGAGCTCATAATAGAAGAACGTTTATCCAGGCACTTAGATAGTAATAAACAATGTTTTGCTGAAGATTTTAGAACAATTGCTCAAAATGAAAAGCAAGCGTAATAAAAATCACTTGGTAGTAATTGTGAATCCTGCAGCTTTAAAGAAGTTTTATAAATTGGCTGCAGCAAATTACATATATTTTGAACTACGTTCCATTCACATGTTTTCAGGTGGAGCTACTTTAAAGAACTCCGAATGCAAAAATCTTTAAGAGTTAGTGAACGTTCGCTTGTTTTGTATATTGAGTTACACAATCTAGCACTGATTTTATCAAATTTTTTTATATTCAATCGATTTTACATAGTGTGAGTATGCAGCACAATAAACTGTAATTATAGAGTCCAGGGACTCTAGCCTTCCGGCTTTTGATTCACATGAGCATCCTTCATCAACATTACATTCGTATTAGTTGCGTTCCTTTTTGCTCCATTATCGACGGTGATATTATAAATGTGATCTAGAAAAATGTCGTAGGATTGGAGAATTTCTTGAATAATAGCAGTCAGATTTCATGGAATTTCTATATTTCCCTGTATGTGTCATTGGAAAAACTACTTAATTTTGTGAACTGAACCTAGTTTTTCGAAAAAGTGGTCCGGTTCGGGTTCAGGTTCGAGGAGTCAAAAATATTAGGGGTTCGGGTCATGGTTTGGTTCGTCGGATCCGAAAAACCCGACGGACCTTTTGCATTTATACACGAATGGATTTATACATGGCATTTATACTTTCAGGCAGCTGCCCGGTAAGAGTTGACTGCATGCCAGAAGCACATCCGTTATATTTCTTTTGTCACTAAGAAGTAGTTCCAAAGACATGCAATTTTCCATTCGCTTTTATATAGGGGCGGTACGCAGCAGGAGCTGTTCTAATAGAAGGGACGTTTGCATGGGTTGTTGTCGTAGGTTTAACTTCGTAAAAACGCTCGGCTCTGCCTTCCAACTTTACTTTCCATTTGCACACTTTCAGATGGCGTTCTCTTGGCAGTGGTGTTTGCACGCATGCTGGTATGGTTTTCAAAAAGAACGCATGCAGAACGTGTGCTACTAGAACGTATTTAGCATGGCATCCTGCACCAGTGCTATTAGAACGTGTGCAGCATCGCATGCCAAAGCAGTTCCAAAGGAACGTACCCGCAACCCCAATTAAAACAATGATTTTAAATACATAGTAAATTAAAAACTCATCTTTTTTATTAAAAATTTCAATATAATTCATAATATTTTTAAAATCTAAATTCAATATTGGCTCTACACAGATACAAACATTGTTATTTTGAGTTCTCTTGGGATTCGTCTTCAGGTAGAAGTCTCTGCGTCGGGCCAGTCTGTCTTAGAAACACATACTTATTTTGTTTACGCATTACAAAATGGTTGCCTCGATCTTTCTCCTAGACTAGTAAAGTAACAATTGTACAGACCACTTTTATCTTTGGTGAATCTTTTAAAATTTAAGTTCTCATCAACTGACAGCAGATGTTGTAGCTGTGTGTTGCTAGTTTAAATGTGCCCAACTAGAATTGATCTTGAAAAGCTGTTTATGAGGTGTAGCAACCGGAGGCCATTAGTTTTACAAATTATTGGTTCCGTTCATGGGATTTTTCGAGTGTCGCACGGCTGAATTAAAACGTGGATTGGCGGAGACTAAGTTTTTATTTTATTTATTTAAGTTTGACAAAAATCTATCAACTTTGCAGGGGACGATTAAAAAAACACAGTTTATTATTTTTTAGAAGAAGATTGAGCAGAGAATAGATGGTAATACATATTATTATTAAGACACAAATTTCGGAAAGGTTCATAGTAAGCATAATTTGTTAGGCAAGGCTGGAGATAGATCGGAACGAAATTTCTGGTAAGACGCAATGGAACAGCAAGATTTATTTGGCTTAACAGAGCACAAGAGTCAATATCACATGACAAGAGTTTGTGAATGAAAAGCACACAATGGCACGTCCGGCGGTTCTTAAGAGATGGAAGATCGATTAAGAGTAGTCGATAATCGTAAGGTAGAAGATGCTTGGTGGAATCCCAGTTGAGGCCATTAAAAACAGTTTTTGAACCGATTAAAGTTGGTCCTGATATTTTTGGTAATGCGGTGACCAAACACACGACCCATATTCAAGTATGGGTCGAACTAGTGAGACGTGATCGTTAAATTCCTTGGACCATCCTTTGATAAGCCCCGTAGCTTTATTAGAGATGACAAAAATATGATTATTAAAGCTTAACTTGGGGACATAGCGTATGCCCAATTCACCAACCTCGTAAATGCGTTCAAGAGTTTTGTCATTAATCGTATAGAGGTATGTGATGAAAAGTCATACATTTACACTTTTCAGCGTTTAGTGGGATACATCATGTATGCAGAGAATATAAGTCCCATTGAAGAAGCAGAGGAGACATCGGGTCCTTATAGGACAAGCAGAGTTTTAGGTCATCAGCGTACATCAAAGCATTCGAGTGAAGCAAGACATGAGGGATATCGTTAATAAAAAGATTTACAAGTAAAGGTCCAAGATGACTACCCAGAGGTACCCCAGAGTGTACGCTGATGGATTCAGAAAGCGACGAAATGAAACGGACACGTTGTGAACGGTCTGTCAAATAAGCCTTTATCCAATGAAGAAGGTTTCGAAGGAACCCAAGCAGATACAATTTGTGAAGAAGGATATTATGATTGACAGAGTCAAAAGCCTTGCTAAAATCAGTATAAATTACATCTGTCTGCAGTTTATTAATAAAACCCATATTCATAATAGAAGTAAGCTCATGCAAGTTTGTAGAAACAGAGCGCTTTTTCATAAAGCCGTGCTAAGATTGTGAAATAATTGAGCGACAGGAGTACTGTATTTGAGAAGTTATAAGTAGACATCGGATTTTGCATATTTTGAACCGCATGTTCGATTTAAGTTCTGATTGCACACATCTTATTTTTATCGATCAATGATCTAAGTCCGCTAAAAACAATTTTGCATAAAAAAAAGCAAAATATGCAAAAAAACGTTTTTTTTATGAAATTACATTTTTTGATTTTGTTGCAAATCTGTTGGAACTTGTAAATCAACGTCGACAATTCAACTTGTAATCAATTAAAATGCCGAAAATGAGTGATAAAAACACACTTTTAATTGAAAAATTGCTAAGAGATTTGCCATCAAACTGTTTTGCAATACATATTTACATAGCAGGCACACGGCGTGCGTTGCTGCGCCTCCTTTAGAATTTTAAACACAATTCAAGGAAGTGAAGCTTAAAAGACAATTGCCATCTACAAAATTTTCATGATAATCTAAATCCACTAAATTTTTTCCAAATTTTACGAGTTTTTGGTCCGTATGATATTCACCTCCTATTTACCCGTCGATATACCCGTCTTCGTGTCAATCTAAACTCTTATAATAATTTCGCAAAAATGTTAAAATTTCTTTAAAATTTCCAATTATTAAATCTTCATGATAGTCTGAACTAATCATAAAATTTTGTATATGTCCGGATTTTTGGATCGCTTGATCTTGACCCGTCAATTTACCTGTCTACACTATAATCTAACTTATGCAAAAGTTTTGTAAATTTCGCAACTTTATTGACCGTTGGATCTAACCATTTACGCGTTTACAACTGCGATCAATCACATCTTAATGATTCCCAAAGCTTATAAAATTTTGCAAATTTCGCGAAAAATCTATGCTCAAATAATAATTTTAAAAATTTCGCGATTTTTTGGACAGTTCGGTCTACACTTCTTATATTTACCCGTCTACTATTGCCGTCTATTAAATCTTCATAATTATCTGTGGTAATATGAAAAATTTGCAAATTTCGCGATTCTTTTAACCGTTCGATCTACACCTCCTACCCCTACACCCGTCTACATTGCCATCCATAAAACCTTCATAATAATATAAGGTAAATATAGACCTCTTATTTACCAACTCCGCACAGTGGGAGATTTCGTATATTTAGGTGGAATTAATTCAAATTTTAGATTTAAAAGAATGAAATCACTGGTATGAAATTTTTGACTAATAATAAAACAAAAATAAATATTTTTTAGACTTAAATTTTTAATTAAAATATAAATTTTTATCAAAAAAATAAATAAATTTTTGAATTAAAAATTTTTTTTTTTAGTTTGAATTTTTTACAATATAGCTTTTTTAATGTAGTTTGGAGTGCTGAACTAGAAAACAAATTTTAAATATTTTTAATGCAAACGTTTTTTTAAATATTTTGTTTTTTAAATTTTTTCGGAATTTTTTCTTACATTTTAAGCCATATTTGAATTCAGGAACTCAGATTAAGTCAAGCAAGACACCGATCGAAAGGTTATTAAATTGTTTTCGAATCGGCTGACTAGTTTGAGCACAAATATAACAAATATATGAAAAAATCGATTTTTTGTTCATTGTACCTGAATTTCTTTTTTAAAAGCTTAGGCAGGAAAAGGCTAACTGCCTTTTGTTTGTTTTTTTTTAGTATCACTATTGACGTACACATTAATTAAAGCAAAAATCACTGCTGAAGCAGGCTATAGTCACAAGTTCTAAGCCACGAAACATTAAAAAGTGAATTATTTTCCATAAATCGATGCACTCGCAAATACATCACTTTATTCAACTAAAACACATACTCAACGAACTCACAAATACTTTTTTAAACATACCTTTTAACTTTAATTAAAAACAAAAATTATATGCTTTAATGTTTTATGTTTTTTTAATGGCTTTTCTGCTGCTTCCAAATAGGCTCCAAAATATTTTAGCACGCGAGCTTGCTCAAACGGCATGAAGCTCATAGCTGATGGGATATCGATAGCACATAAAAGCTTAAAGTACCGTTAGACTCAGGGATGTATTGGCCATTAATTAAAAAAAAAATTGGCGACATTTCAAATTTGAAATGTGAATTAATTCCACCTAAATGTACCAAGTCTCCCACTGTGCGCCGGCGCGACTCGTAAATACTCAAATGAAAATTTGACAAATTTCACGGTTTTTGGTCTAAACCTCCTTATATATGCGTCTTCAATTGTCATCTATCCAAGCTTCAAGTTATCTTAGGTCCTTAGAAATTTTGGCAAACTTAGCGATTTGCTTGACCACTTGATCTATTCCTCTTATTTACCCACTGGAAGGGTATTCTTTATGATAATCTAAACTCAAATGAGAATTTTTGAAATTTCGCGATTTTTTTGACCATTTGTTCCACATCTGGTTCGGTTCAAACCCGGTTTGCAGCCCTGGTATAAATCCAAATTTTCAACTCAATCAACCTCAAACAATCTAGTTATAAGCATTTAAAATGTTTAGAAATGTCAGAAAGTTTTGAGATACACCTGTAATTTGTTACTGTCGATTTAGATCCTTTGTATGAATAGGAATGACAAAAGATTCCTTCCAATCGTTGGAAAACTCACCTAGCTCAAGAGATAAGTTAAACAGCTTTAAAAGTGGAAAGCATAAAGAACTAGCTCAATTTTTAAGCACACAGCTAGGTACATTATCAGGTCCAGGAGTATATGAGGTTTTAATTGAACGAATACCCGAAAGCAGACACTCTAAATCCAAAACAGGTGGATGAATGCTGTAAGAGTATTAATAGGATAGGGATACGGGTTTAAGGTACCAAAACTAGTCGATGATACCGAATAGCAACGCTGAAAAAGATCTGTGGTATCTTGGGAAAACTTTCTGAACAGCTGGCGCCAAGAGCTAGTGGCACAAGCACTACCCGCTGCACCACAAGCGGCCTCAAGTGCAAGTGAAAACACATTAAAGTTAATTAAACAGGTAAAATTCGATAATTCCAAGTGTAAATAGTTAGTAGAGTAGTAAGGTCCCTTCCAATTTATGCATTCTAAAACAGTTTAAGTAACATTATTCAAATGAAGAATAAACACCTTCACTCGGCTTTGATGTGACCGAATTACCTTTTATGTACCCGAGTCCATTCATAGAGCCTCATTTCTTTTTTTGTTATTTTTGGCTGATGAAAAGTGAAAGAAATCGTGGGCTCTGTTATTCTTGATTTTGCTTAAAGTTTATGCCCTAAGCAAAGTCTATGACTCTTCTGCACTTGCCAAAAACAAAGGAAAATTTCTTTTCTATTTTATCTGTCAGTCTGTTGTTGTTCGTGCGGACAACTTTTGAGTCGGCTTTATTGTGCAAAGTTTACAATTGAATTTCATATTTATTAAGTTTATATTCAGAATTGTTTGTTGTTTTCTCTTCCAACCGACACTGACTGACACACACACACACACACACAGAGTGCTAAAGTTTTGCTCAATCCGTGAGATTTCCTCGCATGCATTCGATCGCCTGGCCACAATTCCGCTGAAGACTCTGTAAGTATATACCATATAATTCATAATTAAGTCTTATTATTTATGTGCACTTAATTTGCCATGACCTCGACGAATTCTTTGCTTGCTGTATTTCCAGCTACATGGACGATAATAAATTGTCGCAACTGCCGGAGCAACTTTTTACCAAAGGCAATCAATTGAGAATTTTGTAAGTAGTTAATTAAGTGCATTTTAGAAATATTTCACATTTAAAGTGAATTTGATGTTCGTTTTTTATTCAATATGGGCTCATGTATGCGTGCATTCCCTTAATCAATGATCAATTTCCTGCTCCACTGACTTTTATGTAAATTCAAAATTTCCGATGCCTACCCACAGGGGCTCTCTCTCCGTCTCTGTCTCTATCTCTCTATGCAGGGTGTGGACAGCTTAAATGTGCCGTTATTTATGAGCTTGGGAACAAAAAACCCAATAAAACGACAAACAAATAAACAGTTTGGCTTGTTTATTGAATTTAACTTTACCATCTAAATTTATGCATTCACCATAAAGTGTCAAATAATTAAAATGCTGTTCTGCTTTGTGCACAACTGTACCCTCGAAATGAAAGCCATCCATGGCCTAAAGGTGTAAAGCTGAAAAGTTTCGTTATGGCCAATAACTATGGAGTGAAGCACACACTATGGTCTTTCTGTATGGCTGATTATATCATATATGCGTTGTAAGTACGTGTGTGTGGATGTGTCAGTTTTTTTGCTGTGCAACCGAATTGACCATAAAGTTGCCATTGTTTTGTGCCAGCAGTTTAATCGACTGACAAAGTCACAAATTCTTGGGGTTGTTTTTTTTTTCATTTGCCACCACAGAAGAGCATAAAAATATTAGCACAGACTGAGAAAGGCAGGCAGGCGGGGCACAATGTTTTGGTGAACTTGTTTAAGGCTTAGGTCACATATTGTGCCGGTCTCTGGCAAAGTCAAAACAACAGGAAATCTCCACAAAACCGAAACATTAGATGCCCTGTTTCAAATGGAAAAGTTCTGAGTAAACAATTTTTGGTAATAGTTTGTCACGGTCGCCAAGTTTTAGTTCAGTTCATACAAAATGCATTGCGGAGGTGGAAATAAATTACTTGGGATTCTTTAAGTTTTTTAATTGTGTGCTAGTCAGTGTGAAATTAAAAATTAAACTTTAATCTGACTGAATTAAAAAGTAGAAGACATACTCAACCTCAACTCACGTAAGGAATTGAAGGTCGTTGTCTTCCGACTTTAATCCAATATATAAATTGTTGTTTTTTAGGCCTCCTACCTTAAGTTGTCTTGCTAGTGATATTCTTCCTATTCGAAACAAAATTTAGAATATTTTCAAAAGCATTATAAAGTTATAAACATGAAACATAGATGTTTTCTTAAATTTTTGGATTCTGACTATTACATTTCTGAAGAAGTATACAACAATTAATAAAATTATTCTCCTATCAAGGGCTCTAGATCAAAAATGACTCATTATGACTTTTTTAAATTATTAATTATTATTATTATTTTGTTAATGAACACTAGACGCCAATAGACCAATATCTTCGGTTAGTCATTTTTGCTTTTCTTATGGGCGCCAAGTAAATGTAAATGGGATTCGAAAATATCGATGATTGACTAAATCATCGATGTCTGCAGCTTGGATAAAATCCAGCTGATTCCATCCGCATAAATGACAGCCCAAAAAGTCATTCAATGGTCGTGGAGAGGTTCCTTGTAAATTAATAAAGTGTTTTCCTTGACTTGAAACCGAGATTTTGGGTTATTTAAGGTCCAATTCAAAATATAATAAGTAAGATGTTTTTATTATATACAAAACTTTGTAAGCCGTATAAAGATCCATGACAAAATTCGGTGGTACTGACAATCAAAAAAAAATTAAAGTTTTTGGGTTTCTAAGCGCCGAACTTAGTTCAATTATACAAAGTCTTCACAATATTCTCAAACAAAATCCTTAAAAATTAAATTCTTGATCAGCATCAACAGCCGAGTTGATATAGCCATGTCTGTCTGTCCGTCTGCATGATCGCATAGATCTCAGAGATGGATTAAATTTTTGCCACGCCCCCGCAATTTTGAAAAAAAATATTTCTCCCACAGTTTTGTAGATAGATGTTTTCCTTCTAGAGATATTTAGTAATCAAGATTATTTATCGATTTGCCGAAGGAATGAATGAAACATTTTTCTTACTAAAGCCCATTTTCCGACAGAAAACAATCTGATTTCGACCAAATTTCGCGAATCTTTTTGAAAACATATCAAATTAACAAACGGCAAATTTAGGAACGATAAAATTGAAAACAACCAAGTTTTTCTCACTAAGACTCATTTTCCGACCGATCGGCCCTATGTCAGCCTTAAGATATAGTCATCCGATTTCGACCAAATTTTGCGAATCCATTTAAAAGCATATAAAATTAGTAATCAGCGAGTTTAAGGACGCTAACATCAAAAATAAAAAAAATTTCTTACTAACACCCATTTTTGACCGATCGGTCCTGTGGCAACCATAAGATATAGTCACCCGATGTCGATGAACTTTTCAAATTAGGTTCAAAGCGCTTAATATTAATCATCACCAACCTTAAGAACGAATTACTTAACAAAAAAAAAAGGTTTTTTCACTAAGACCCATTTTCCGACCGAGCTAACATTGAGAACAAAAAGCTTTCTACTTAAGACCCATTTTCCGACCGATGGTTCCTATGGCAGCTATAACATATAGTCATCCGATTTTGACCAAAGTTTGCAAATCTGTTTGAAAGCATATAATATTAATAATGGCCCAGCTTGAGGACGCTAACATTTAAAACGAAAAAGTTTTTCTCACTAAGATCCATTTTTCGACCGATGCACAGTGGTTTCTGCCATTGGCCAAAAATAAAAAATGCAAATTGAGAATTTTGGCTTCAAACATGTTGTCTCTATCTCGCAAAAGAATGAGGTTTTTAATTGTATAGTTGATTTTGTTTCATTACAACCGCTCTCTATAAAAGTGGCTTCAAAAGAGAGAGCATGAAATATATTGGTTCTAACTGTAAGAGCTTTTTGAGATTTAAGTGAAATTTAAAACAATTAAAACAATATTAAATCAAACTAATATTAAAGAAACTTAAACTGAATCGTCAGAAGAAAGGTGGTAACTTTATTTTTAAATAAATTTAATGTTTTTAGTTTGTTGAGTTCTTTTATAAAAATTTAGGTTTTGTCAGTACTATTTTTTTGTGTGCCATTGTCCATGTGATATAAATTCAGCTAAAGTAATAGTGATGATTCTTCCTGATTCCCCCAATTGGACTTATTTGAAAAAATTGGTCAACCTTCTAAGAACTACAATGTTTAGCTGCCGGAAAGTGCCGGAAGTTGTGTTATATCCCAAAGCCTAGAGTGTGCTTGTTTTTTTGCTATTTGTTACTGCGGTGCAACTGTTACATACATTCCTGGTCTCTGTTGTTGTTGTGTTTGATTCTTTTTGGAGTGTTCCATCAAAGCACAAGACAATTCGACTTAAATCTTTATTTTATTTACTGGATTCACATTAAAATCTGAAATTGCAGCGATATATGGTATGTTTTATTATGAATTTGTTTCAAATTTTTTTTGAGGATTTATCAATCAATTACATTTTTTTTTTATGTTCAGGGAAGGCTTTTAATACAAAAATTAACATAACAAATCAAAATAAATAAAAATAGAAATACAAATAAAACATTGTAGTTTAACTTTTTTCTTAGGCTTGGTAAAATTGTATGCTAGGGGTGGAAGTGTGAGAGTTTAGTCACGCCCATTTAATTAAATCACATATCTAACGGTTTTATAAAGCCGTTATCAAAGTTTCAAGTCGATATATCTACTGAAAGTATTTTTGGCCGCAGTCTCCATACCAGCTGGCCCACTGTGCGTTGGTTCCTATGGCAGCTTTAAGATATAGTCATCCGATCCGGTCGGTTCCGACGTATTAGCAGCGTGCAGTAAAAAGAAGACTCTGTGCAAAATTTCACCTCGATAGCTTTTAAACTGAGAGACTAGTTTGCGCAGAAACAGACAGACGGACGGACAAAGCTCAATCGACTCAGCCTTGATCAATAATATATATAGTTTATGGGGTCGGAAAAGGGTATAAAAAGATTGAATTAAGCAAAAAATTTGTCGCACAATTTAATCGCAAAGCAGGATCATTTCAAGCAGGTTCGAGATTAATATAAGCTTGGTTAGTAATATTAATGTGATCCCAGGAAAGATCCCTTCCTTTCCTGCTCCATTTTCCATAGCACATTCTTGTACACTTCAAGACCCACACCAGATTTGGTTTATTTGAAACTTCTGAAAAACAAGGAAATATACAAATTTTTCGGCTCAACTGGGATTCGAACCCATGACCATGAGCACTGAACACTAAATGGAACGCCATCCCATCGCACAGCAGCATCGCCATCGATTGTGGCCGCAAAAATAAAGTGCTACTTATATTTTTTCGCTTTCGCGTTCTTATTGAATTTAATCATGATACAACAAAGAAAGTATGGCAAGCTCTCAGCTCGCTCTCCGTTTCAGCTTACAACTCAGCTCGTAAGTCTTTAATTTGTTGTGAAATATTCTATGCACGAGCTTTCAGAGAAAGCCTTCAGCTCACAATGCCAGAGAGCTTGCCATACCATCTTCGTTGTACCATGGATTGAAGTAAGCACATTTGGAATGATACAAGTTCGAAAGACTTGGGCCAATCCTTAAAAGCTAGAATTGTGTAGAATATCCTGGAAGTCGAGATTGAATTTTCAAGCACATGGCGGGCTTACTCTAAGATTAAAAAGATTGAAAATATCTCGACTTTTTAGAAAAAAAGTTTTCAATTTTTCTCTCCGCATGTTCTGCTTTTGCGCCTTTGAGCCAATTGTCAATCAGCTGTTCGATCACATTGCCAGCTGCTAACAAAATCTTAAGCCTATCAGAGCGCAAAAAGAATTGTTTTGACACCTGATATAGAGTTGCTTTCTCCAAAGCTAAATCAAATCTAAATCACAATCGGTATTGAACCGGTTTCGAAACGGTTAAAAGTGGTTCAGAGCCATACCTCAGAAGCTATTTAAGCTATGAACTTGAAATCTGCTCTGTAGGTTGGTAAAATGGAGTTAGATACTTTACTGGAATCAGGACCGGTATCGAATCGGTTTCAAACCGGTTAAATAGTGTTTCAGAGCACGGCTGCAACCCGGTCCTAAACAGAACCCCGTAGAACCGGTTCTGTTCGGGTTTTGGGTCCATCGAACCGGACCCAGAACTGAACCTTATACATATACCGAAACAAAAGGGAGCTACAGTTTAAAGCTGAATCAGAACGACAAAGTTTGAGAAGCTTTTTCATGGCTAGTTACTTCACAGCTGGCGACAATAGCTGGTGAAGATGACTGAATGTGTAAATGCTATTTTTCCAAAGAAAGAAAAAAACTTTTTATTAGATATTCCGAGGCGGGATTGAGCCCACGCCTCACGCACAGCAGGCCGACACACTACGCGCTGAGCTACACCCGGCCACACCGAACTATATATACCGAGCCGAACCAATATATTGACCTGATAAAAATAATTTTATAGTGCTGAATCGGAGCTTGATTATTTCAAAATAGTATTCAAACTTGGCATATTATGACTTCGAGAAGAAAATAAATTAAAATTTCTTCTCAACCAAAAATGTCTCATTATCTTACCAAAAATTGTTTCAACGATTTTAGAATCGATGAACTAAAGTTCAAACCAAAACCTTAGGATCGGTAAGTAAGGGAACCGATCCGAGAACAGAACCTTAGAATTTTCGACGAATCGGAACCCCCTGACAAAACCTTCTCCATAATTTCAGAGGTTAGCCTTGGTTCAGAGCCATGTCTCCGAAATTGTTTAAACTATGGACTAGAAACTTGATGTGTAGCCGAACCAGTCGGGTGAACCAGTTCAAAAGTGGTTGAAATCCACATCTCAGAAATTACTAAGGCAGGAAAATTCGTCTGAAGAATTACATTGTAAGTGTAAGACATTTAACATATCTTAAAAATTGTTTTAGAATTTAACTGGAAGTTTACTGTGCGGGAACTTACCAATTTAAAACTGTTTTTGAACAAGTTTGAACAGGTTCAAATTTTAATATCAACTTTCAGCCAGCTCAAAATTTAATGTAAACGCTCTCAAAGAAAAAATATCCATACATTGCAAAGGACCCGGGCAACGCCGGCTATACAACTAGTACTATATGGTTGTGCGATTTTGATCAATATTTATGGAATTATGAAATCGCTTAGAAAACTAATAAATACTTATAAATAATAAAAGACTTTTCCATTTAAAACTAGCAAGCTTCTCTTACTAAAACTACTCAGAAAAAAAATAAGATCCATATCAATTTGATATGGGCTGGTTAATTTGACATTTTGTCAAATATCATTTATTTCATATCATTTCTAAACTATAAAGTTTTATTTTAACCATAAGTAATATCAATTTGTCAAATGATATTAAAAAAAGTCAAAATAATATCTATTTAATTTTCGAAACTCTCACAAAGGGAAAGGGATGTATAGATAATGCGAAAAAGGAAAAAGACAAA
Source organism: Lordiphosa magnipectinata (assembly GCA_037044535.1). Taxonomy (NCBI): domain Eukaryota; kingdom Metazoa; phylum Arthropoda; class Insecta; order Diptera; family Drosophilidae; genus Lordiphosa; species Lordiphosa magnipectinata. Next base: position 191,390 of record JBAMBO010000530.1, read on the forward strand.
TAGTGATTCACATCGAAATTTCAAGCAACGTAAAGAAAAATATAAGTAGGCTTTCAGCCATGTGAACACACGCATGCCCGATAGCGCAGTGCGGTAAGATGCCATACCAATTCGTGACGTCAAATAGTCCCGAGTTCGATCCGCAGTCAAAGCGTGGTCAAAAAATTATTAATTCGTTCTTTTTCTGTTTCTTAAAACAATAAATAATAGTACTTAGGTAAAAAATAAATAGTACCAAATTTCCATATCATTTTTTATCTTTGTTTAATAATTAAATTACAAAATATCAATTTGATAGTAAAAAATATTATTTTGAAATGATCGAAAATTTCACTTTGATATTTTCGGGCAGGTCAATTTAAAGTGTGTCATATCTGCTTTTTATTGATATGGAAAAATATAATATTGACCTCCAGATCATTTGATTATTTTTTTTTGTGTAGATTTCCAACGGATCGTTCCTATTGCAGCTACCTGCTATAGTCATCCGGCTGGTTCCGGCAATGTACAGCCTATACGTATTTGAAGGCCAGACTTTATTCAAAAACAGTGTTTTTATAGTACCCTAAGACTTTACTATGATCTGTTCTGCATCCCTTGTGTTTCCCAATGGAACTCGGTTAACGTACAATGGTAATAGATTGCGTCAATTAAAAGTCGGAATTTTGTTCTCAATCAATGCGACTAATAGCATAGCATAATAGGTAATTTTGTTGAAAATTCCAAATCGACCTGATCTTTTGTCTGATTTATCGGTTTAGTGTTTGTCTTTAGTGTTGCTTTTTCAAATAAGCTTTAAGCGTTGGGCAAAACTGAGTTTTAAACCACAGGATTATGATTTGTTTGAAATGTTTTATTTGAAATCCCTTTGACGACCCATAGTAAGGCGCTTTTCAGCGACCAGGCATTAACTTTAAGTCGTTCGTACTAGTATTCTCTTCCTGTTCTGTGTAATTCCGCCTTCTGCTTTTAGCTTGATTGATTAAACGTATTCTTAAATCGGTCAAACCACCATTTGCTTGCATCAGAGTCGGAAGAGGACGTGTCGTTTTCCTCTGGATTACTATCTGGCGCATTGGTAAAAGTATTGGTTGTATTGCACACTATCCTCAATCCATATTTTGATCACTTGCAGAAAAATATCTTTATACATACTCATAGTTCCAAAAATCCCTAAATGCTGCGAAATATTTCCGTTTGTTAAATTGATCATTTTTGGAAAGCCGCTAAGTGAATCTGTGAGGCCGCTATGTGAATACACATTTTGCTAAGTGAACGGCCGATACGCGAATAAAGTATTGATAAATCTTCTTCTTTTTTATAGGCCCGATGTTGCATCACAACCGTTTGACGGTCTCGGCCTCTGCAATGAATGCCCTATACTCGCTTCTGCATTGTGCGAGCAGGCACCAGTTGTTCACACCAAGTTTGGAAATGTCTTTCCGCACTGGATCATCCCATCTTAGTGGTGGGCGACCCCTCCTGCCTTGTCCTCCAAAGTCAGCCGCCTTCGCTTTGTACGTCTTTTTTACTGGAGCTTCTTCATCCATCCGGATTACACGTCCTAACCAGCGCAGCCGCTGTAGCTTTATGCGCTTGACAAGCCTGATGTCCCTATAGAGCTTATATAGTTCGTGATTCATTCGAGTGCGGTATCCATCGCTAACTTTTAAAGGTCCATAAATCTTCCGAAGGATTTTTCGCTCGAACACTCTAATCGCCTCCTCATCCGCTGCTGTCTTTGTCCATGCTTCTGCGCCGTATTGCAGGACTTGGATGATGAGCAACTTGCATAGCGCTATTTTTGTTCTTCAAGAAAAGGCTCTGCTCTTGAACTCCCTACTGAGCCGGTAGTAGCATCGGTTTCCAAGAGTAATTCTTCTTCGGATCTCCAGGCTGATGTTGTTGTCATCGGTAATCATCGTCCCGAGGTAGACAAAATCCTCTACTACCTCAAAGTTGTACTCCCCCATAGTAACAAATTGTCCAAGATGCGTAGACTTTTTGTCCGTGGATACTAGGTACTTTGTCTTGTCCTCGCTTACCGCTAAGCCCATCAGCCCATCAGTTTAGACTGCTTCTCAATCTCTAAAAACGCCCTGCTTACCGCCCGTTCGTTTTTGCCGATAATGTCAATATCATCGGCGTATGCGAGTAGCATTAGATATTTATAAAGAAATGAGCCCGATCTGTTGGCATTTGGGCACTGTAGCAGTATATGCTCCATCAGTAGATTAAAGAAGTTTTTTTATGTAATTATCAGAGCTCGCAAAAAACTGTTAACACTATCAGCGTGTCTCTGTAAAACTGTTCTGTTACAGACACATCGAAAAGAGGTTGCTAAAAACACTTTCAATTCTGTTTAGCTCAATAGCTGTTTTCGCTCAACCAAAGATCGCTTTTTTCGTTTCTGTTTTGCTCATGTCTTTCACTGACCGTTTTGCCGAGAGCCGACTTCCAAAGTGTCTTCGAAGAATGTAAGCGAGTTTGTGACTGGGGATGCCTGTGTGTGTGTGTTTGTCTTAGTCAACGATCTTTGTACATGTGTCTAGTATGGAGAAATTGATTATTATTAACCTATCAAATGAAATGCAGAAAATATTAGCATTTGGTAATTGCTTAACGCCTAAAAACCATATTTATTTAATTATGTACCTCGTACATATAGTACATAAGCCCACCGCCTACCACACAAACAAAACAAAAAACACTTTTTGCTGACACTTTTTGTGTTTTGCTCATTTGAAGACAGTTTTTCGTGAGCGGTCGCTCACAAGTGTCCCTCTCAGTTGTTATTGGCAGACCGTCTAGTTTGTTTTGATCAACCGAAAATGCTCAACAGAAAACACATGAGGAGGGAAAAAAAGTGTTTTGCTCAGTGAGAGACCGAGTCGTCTTTGTTTTTTTTCTGTTTCGTCAGTGGGCTGATCGAACTGAAAAAAGTGTTGAGGGTTATTTGCGAGCTCTGGTAATTATATTGATGGCCCATTTAATTTTTTGTTAAACAATTGTTTTCTCAATATGTTTTCCGCTTGGCAAAGTTATTCATTTATTTTAATTTCTTTATTATTTGTGTGTGTTTACATTGTAGTGTTTGCTTTTACATGAGAAACTCTTGGAGTAACTTTGTTAACCATTATTTTCCATACGCTGGTAATTTCAAGGAAAATAAAAATAATATACAGTAAAGGGTTTTTGGGGCTCCAATTTTAATCTTAAAGTGACACACGGAGATTCTATCGGAGACATCAGTTTAAATTTTGACCTGCTTGGGTATGCACATTTTGGCACAGATGAAGTTAGCATTACCAAAATCCATCACTCATTAATGAAACCTGAAACCGATGCCAAAAATCAAATGCGGTAATATTCGTTCAACTTTTTTCTTAGCGAATAAATTTTGATAATTGTTTAAAAATGTTAAAATAAAAAATTATAAATAAGCATGAGCATTTTTGGATCTGCACTCCAACCCAGCAAACAGTATGTGCGATTTCTGACACTTTTCTGACACTTTTTTATGAGCATTCACCTTCATAATGTGCACATCGGCGAAAGATGTTAGCGGCCTTACGATGTAATTTTGAAAAAGAAGAATTCTATTACAGTACACTTCGGATAGCTGGCGACAGTTCACATCCTAATTGGTGGATTTATTATGTGGCAACAGCTCAAAGTGGACGACACCTTAAGAATTCCACCAAACAGACAGCATATAATTTTTCAGTCGAATATAGGCCTTTTCTCTCGTTGCATGATCGCTTTCGATTGATGTTATTGTAAGCCACTCCATTTTTCATCCCCCATAATGTTTCGTTTCAAAAATGTATTGTTTTGGTTAAGTTTGAGCAATGAATTGCAAATGTTGGTTTTGATATAGGCCGTTTCGATTGTTATGTGTTCTTCTAATGGGGTTATTTTAGGCCGTACTCCTTTGCTGCAGTTAAAACATTGTTGAACTCAGCTGTTCTCCTACGCGTTTCGGCTAGCTTTTGCTGCCTTCTTCAGGGAGTCTGTTTTGTTAAGTTAAGTTCCTTCAAATTAAGCAGCTTGATTACTTTTGCCAACCAACAGAACAAGCTTGGTAGAGCTAGTAGCGGGCGAGTATCAAGCGAGTTACACACTTAACCACTCGTGGCTTGTTGTTGTGTTGTATCAAATCTAAAACAAAAACAAAAAAAAATGCCGTCGAATACATGCCAAATCATGCTATATCTTTTGCTCTCAAAAGTTGTTGTTTTTGCTTGCTTGTAAGAGTTGTATTACTCGTGTACGAGCTGTGATCGCCGCAGTAGAAATTTGATTTCGGTAACAAGAACTCGCGGCGACTTGTGGCCGAAGCTACGAGTCAACGCGGGTACTTATGTATACTTGCAAATACACGAGCTCGCGTATACAACGATACGTAAATACACGAGTGCTTTTGCATGTTTTCTATTGTGTATACTTCTTGAATGAGCTCAGTGGGCTACGAGCGTTCAGTTTACTTGTATTGCATTTGTAGCACGGGTGAACGTAGTTTGTAGTTCTCTGGTGGTAACCTACGCTAAGCTTCTCGTGTTTAATAACTGCAGTTATCATTAATTGATTTGACTGTCATCAGCCTCCAATGATCGGCCAGTGCCTGGTGCGTCCTTTACCTCAAAGTCTTTGGAACCAATTTATGCAACCCAACGCTGACATGGTCGTTCACTTATTACACCCTTTCATATACGGGGACGCTATGCCGACAATGCTTACTTTTGCTTTCCCTGCTTAATTTGTGGTGGTTAAAAATTATATCGTTTGACGATCAACGATTGTCCGATTGTAGCTTAATGTTTAAGCTTTGAAACAATACCGAAACGTTTGGCCCTAAGGCACCATTACCCGTGTACAATTGGGACTAGCGCAATCTACTGGAAAAAACATACGACGTGTCTTCTTCCCAACCCAATTGACACAAAAAAAAAAAACGTTTTCATTGGTAAATTCACCAATTTCCGTCTTTGATTTTCACTCAAAAGTTTTTTCATTTAAAAACAAAATGTCTGCACTATGACCACCAATAATTGCTTGCTTGTAATTCTCAAGTTCGAATTCCTGGCTCGACTAATAAAAGAGAGGCAACTAAAATTAGCGCAGCAGAAATCAGTTTGAAACCAAAAAGGCACGCACAGTTGATCCTAAATGACTTTGATCTTGTTTATACGTTAAAATTGGTAAAATCAACAAGAAGCAGTTTTTAGCCAAAAACGGAAAATTATGCATTTACTTCTTTTATTTTTTTGTGATGCAAATAGTGCACTATTATTATACGCTCAAGTATACCCTTGATTTTTGGTAACTTCACAAAAAAAAAAAGGTACTACCAAAACGAAAACACATAAACAACTCAGTTACACTTTGCGGCATTGGACAAACCAAGTCAGAGTGGGAGTGGGACAAGGGAAACAGTTGAATCCGGCGGCACAGCTGTGCATGGCGTTGCGTTTTGCCTGCAAACTTTTGGCCCTTGTACTGCACTGACAATGGGACAGTCCGGACCGGGCTGTGTGTAACTTGCGCTTAATGGCTAATTAAAATCGAGATATATGTCCTGGCTTTCTCTCAGGCTTGCAGTCTCCGCCTTGTTCTATTGTTGCATGCAATTGGAGACGAGCGACTTTTGTTGCCAAGTTTTGTACATTAAAATGCCATTTTCTAAATATTTGCAGAATTTTGGCACGCAATCGACTGCAGAGCTTGAATGTGAGCAACTTTGGGAATCTAGAAAATCTGCAAGAGCTGTGAGTGCTGAATCAAATGGTAAACAAATGTAGGTAGCTAATGAGCAATTTTTCATGTTAAGGGACTTACGCGGCAATCGGATACGACACTTCAAGGCGGAGGTCTTTGAGCAGCTGCTGGACCTGGAGGTGCTGTAAGTACGCCAACGAGTTCATTGGGATATAAAAAGAACTGTCTTATATTCAAAGCTATCTGAATGAGAATTGTATCCAGTCGCTTGATCCCGACATGTTTCCTAAGACATTACTCCACATGCATACCCTGTCCTTGGCCCACAATCAGATCCGGGAAATAGCAGCAGAAACATTTCCCTTTCCACAATTGCGACACTTGTAAGTTCGAAGCCAGATGAAAGGGGTGTAATGAATATCAATTCTTTTAAGAATCTTTGCAGATTTCTGGCTGGCAATCAGTTAACTTATATACGCGATGGAACATTTTGCAATCTGACTAATTTGCAAGGACTGTAAGTAAAATCAGAATCTAGAGTTTTAGGCTTACTATTGTTTTTGGTAAAAGAAACCGTCAAAGGGGTCTCGACCGGTAAGGGAAGGGGTGCGGCATCCCGACGGGAGTTTAAAACAATTTCCTTTATAATTAAATAGATTACTTCAAAACAAACTGATTTGGCCAAATTTTGGGTAATTTTTATACCCTGTTCCCATTAAAAATGGGAAAAGGGGATCATGAAGTTGTGCAAATGTATGTAACAGCCAGAAGGAAGCTTCTGCGACCCTATAAAGTATATATATTCTTGATCAGCATCAACAGCCGAGTCGATATAGACATGTCCGTCGGTCCGTCTGTCTGTCTGTCAGTCTGTATGAACGCACAGATCTCAGAGATGGTAAGAGATAGAGATTATTTCTTATACTTGAAGGCAGATCAAGTTTATTTTAAACTTTTGCCACGCCCCCTCCCGCCCCCGAAATTTGAAAAAAACTTCATATCTCCTACAGTTTTGAAAAAGATGGTTCGTACCTTCTAAAGATATCTAGATATCGAAATTATTTATCGATTTGCCGAAGGAATGATAAAGATCGGATGAACGATACTCAAGCTATGACCAAACGAGAGCGTAAGTTAAAGTCGGCTCTAACCGACTTCGATATACCCGTTACTCATGGAAACAAATGTTTATTAGCCTTCCTGTATGCCTGAGGTGGGTCAGCCGAAAAGTATGCAACATTTTTTAACTCGGCTATTTATTATCCGCCAGATATTAATAGACATTTGTCAATTACTAAATCCAACATAAATGACTCCAAATTCATCACGATAAACAGATCAGACAACAAAACTTTTGAAAACGTCGGTCAAGCCCGACTATTACATACTCTGCACCCTTAATGTCGCAGCTCGAATTTGGTCACGAGTCAAACGGCCAGTTAACACACAACGCACAACGCAGTGCGCTCTCTAAGTCTCTCTCTCTCTCTCTCTCTCTCTCTCTGTCTCTCTCACTAAGATTGCTGCTGAACGCAATGCTTAGGTTATGGGTGGGGTGGGTGGTGGGCGTTAACTGACCGTTTTTTGCTCATAACTTGAGTATCGTTCATCCGATCTTTATCATTCCTTCAGCAAATCGATAAATAATTTTGAGTACTAGATATCTCTAGAAAGTACGAACCATCTATCATCAAAACTGTAGGAGATATGACGTTTTTTCCAAATTGCGGGGGCGTGAGGGGGCGTGGCAAAAATTGAAAATAAACTTGATCTGCGTGCAGACAATAGGAGTCTACATTTCAAATTTGGTTGCTCTAGCTCTTCTAGTCTCTGAGATCTAGGTGTTCATACAGACAGACGGACGGACGGACAGACGGACAGACGGACATGGCTATATCGAATCGGCTGTTGATGCTGATCAAGAATATATATACTTTATATGGTCGGAAATGATTCCTTCTGGCTGTTACATACATTTGCACGACTTTAGTATACCCTTTTACTCTACGAGTAACGGGTATAAAAACTGCCAGCTAACACCCCCCACCCCCACCCATAACCACAACATTTCGTTCAAGAGAGGCAATCTTAGTGAGCAATCTCTCTCTCTCTCTCTCTCTCTTTCTCTCTCTCTCTCTCTCTTACAAAGATTGCCTCTCTTGAATCGTGAGAAAATGCGAGGGTAAGGGTACAGAGCAGAGTTCCCCAGCGGTAGCCCTTGGAGCACGAACATACTCGCCAATTCACACCGAATGCTTGCTGAAGTCATGCATCACTGTGTGTTAGAGAGAGACACAGTCTCATTTTCGCGCTCTCTGCTTGGGGAGCCCTGGTACAGAGTATGTCAGTGTCGGGCTTGACCGACTTTCTTTCTTGTTTTTTATATTAAAATATCCATTTTTCATATGCCTTGGACGATTTTAAGCTTCATTGGATCAAAATCTAATATTAAAACTATCCAGTCTAAATGGATACTAAAATAATAATAAATTTTGGAAATTTTCTTTATAAAGCGTATTTTCGATTTTTTTTCCGAACTTTCAGGTACTTTGGTTTAAGGTTGGAGGAAATTCCAGGAAAAGTTTTAAAGTGGCGCTACAACGCGAACTACCGAAACCACCTCATTACATTTTTCTTTTAAGTTTACCTAAAAATTTGTTTAGTGAAAGTCAGCAATTTTTTTCCATTTTCAAAAACTTTGTTAAAATTTCTGTCACTGGCCATTTATTTCATGTCTCTACACTCAGAGAAAAAATAGAGAATTTCAATCTTGAATCAAGAGCAATCGGTCTCAAAAGTACGGTAAGAGTGAAAATTCTTGATCCAAGTGGGAATTTTTGATCCCGACATTATTGATTCAAGAGATTCAGTACTTGATCCAGGCACAAATAATTCTTGATTTAAGAGTTTCAGTACTTGATCCAAGTACGAATAGTTCTCAAAATAAATGTGTTACCTGGGCGTTTTTTCCTCATAACTTGAGTATAGTTCATCCGATCTTTATCATTCTTTCAGCAAAACGATAAATAATTTTGATTACTAGATATCTCTAGAAAGTACAAACAATCAATCATCAAAAGTGTGGGAGATATGACGTTTTTTCCAAATTGCAGGGGCGGGAGAGGGCGTATCAAAAATTGGAAATAAACTTGATCTGCCTGCAAGTATAAGAAATATATGTCCCATACATGTCAAACCTCTATCTTTTACCATTTCTTAGATCTGTTTGTTTATACGGACGGACAGACATACAGACGGACAGACGGACATGTCTATATCGACTCGGCTGTTGATGCTGATCAAGAATATATATACTTTATGGGGTCCGAGATGATTCCTTTTGGCTGTTACATACGTTTGCATAAACTTAATATACTCTGTGTACCTTTGGTACAGAGTATAAAAATCAAACACCGAAAGCTAAATCTAAATAAATTAAAATGTGTGCCGGCTCTATTAGGTAAATTTAAGAAAAGCGAGAAGGCCAAGCTAACTTCGTCTGTGCCGAAGTTTTTATACCCTTGCAAATGCTGTTTTTGAAATGTCTGAGTTTAAGAACACAAAAATCTAATAAAAATTTAACTAAAACCCATTTTCCGACAGATAAACATCTGATTCGGACCAAATTTCGCGAATCTTTTTGAAAACATATCAAATTAACTATCGCGAAGTTTAAGAAAGATAAAATTTAAAACAGAAAAGTTTTTCTCACTAAGACACATTTTCCGACCGATCGGTCCTATGACAACCATAAGATATAGTCACCCGATGTCGATCAACTTTTTCAAATTAGTTTGAAAGCGTGTAATATTGAGAATCACCGACTTTAAGAACGATTTACTTGAAAACAAAAAAGTTTTTTTCACTAAGACCCATTTTCCAACCGATCGGTTCTATGGCAGCTATATGTTATAGTCATCCGATTTTGACCAAAATTTGCAAATCTGTTTGAAAACGTATAATATTAATTATGGCAGAGTTTTATGACGCTAACATTGAAAACAAACAAGTTTTTCTCACTAAGACCCATTTTTTGACCGATGGTTCCTATGGCAGCTATAAGATATAGTCATCCGATCCGGTCGGTTCCGACATATTAGCAGTAAAAAGAAGACTCTGTGCAAAATTTCAGCTCGATAGCTTTAAAACTGAGAGACTAGTTTGCGTAGAAACAGACGGACAGACAGACAGACGGACGGACAAAGCTCAATCGACTCAGCTCGTCGCCCTGATCAAGAATATATATAGTTTATGGGGTCGGAAATGAATATTTCTATGCGTTGCAAACTTCTGGGCAAAATTATAATACCCTTTGCAAGGGTATAATAAAGCGAATGTGGTCGCAGCACTGCGAGAGTGGAAGTAAACCGACAATTTCAATTGATTTCAGATTTGGGAGTAGAAAAGTTTGACACAGCCTTAATGCTCACCAGTCGTTTCTGTTTTTCCACACCACGCTTGTACATATCTTGCCATTGCCACACCTGGCCTTCTCATCTTAGTTTGGAACGTCCCCTGCTACCGGCTTTCTTAAAGTCATCCGCATTTCCGATTGTTTTACGGGATATTTTTTAGGTCGACACATTTTCTGACTTCTCTTGATCTAAGGGACCACAGCTTTATCTGTTGGGAGCTTGATGAGTTTGAAGATTGATCTGTTTGGAGTTTAATCTGTTATTAGCTTAATCTGTTTGAAGTCATTCCAAGAGATGACTAATTCTAATAAAAACAATTTCAGAATTGATTTACTTGAACCTTTTTGCAAAAGTGGAAGCAAATGGAACTAAGGTATGCGAAATAAGTGACCTTATTGTCAATTCACATTGGCCTCATCTTCGAAAAAACAGTCAAAGTCGAAGCTGCCACTTATTTATACCCTTGTAGAGGGTATATTAAAATTGTACAGATGTTTGTAGCACATAGAAGGAAGCATCTCCGACCACACAAAGTATATATATATTTACATAGCCATGTCCGTCTTTCCGTCTGTCCGTCTGTTTCTATGCTATCACCTCCGTCAGTTTTAAAGATATCTTAACCAAACTTTGCACGAAGCCTTTTGGTACAAATACGCTGCACATTTGTCGGAACCGGCCGTATTGGATGACTATAGCATATAGCTGTCATAGGAACGATCGGTCGAAAAAGTAGTATTAGTGAGAAAAACTTCTTTATCTTCAAAGCAAACATCCCTTAACCTCGTATTTCTAAGTTTTCTATGCTTCTACACAATTACACCAAGTTTTATGAAAATCGGCCAACTATATAGTATAGCTGCCATACAAAAGATATGTCAGAAAAAAGTCTTAGTATGAAAAACTTTTTTGTTTTTCATTCTATCGCTCCCAAACTTGTTACTGATCAATACTATATGCTAACACATATTTTTGCCAAGTATGATCCAGATCAGATGACTATAGACTTTAGCTCCCATAGGAACTATCGGTCGAAAAGTAGTTCTAGTGAGAAAAACTTTTTTGTTCTCAATGGTAACGTCTTTATACCTTCCACTTGTGAATATTATCAGAATATTTTATTGACAGTTGCAAAAGTAGCTTGAAATGTGTGCTTTTGCATAATGGAAACAAATACGAGTCCATTCCGATTGGTTACTCGGTGACACTAAAAGAAAGATTGATGCTTATAGCATGCCCACCCAGTGCACATTTCACAAGGAAGATATTTTTACATCCCGCAGCAAGACGAAGATATGCCGCTTTTGGAGAAAGAGCTCTCCCACAAAACCAAGAGGCAAAAAATGGCTGTTTTTATTAACAAGGCTGCATAATCTGTGTGTATGGCGTTCGAACTCGAGGAAGACTGCTTGCTGATAATTTGCCCCTTATGGAGTTAAAGTCTTAAAACTTAAATTTTCTCATATGGGCATTTCCACAGAAATGTCAACCGCAGCCAAAAATGTAAAAGTGGTTAAAAACACTATGTTTTATCTAATTTTCATGGGGAAACAGTCAAATTGCATTAATGAAAGCCAATTTTACATTTATACAAAGCCCATTTCGAAATATTCAGATTTACGGCCGTGATAGCGCAATTTTTCTAATTTGGACATTAATTTTGCATTTTTTTTTTTTATTAAAAGTGCCTTTAGATTTCTTATACGTTAGCATACGATCTCAAATCTTTCTGAGGATACAAATGGTCAAAAAAGAATGCACAAGAATTCATGAGAAACTATGTGATTGCAATAAACTTTAAGTTTTTCTTCGCACTATAATGGAAACCACATAAAAAGTATGATGGAACAATATGTCGCATGCGACATGTCGCTAATATGTCGGAACCGACCGGATCGGATGACTATATCTTATAGCTGCCATAGGAACCATCGGTCAAAAAATGGGTCTTAGTGAGAAAAACTTTTTTGTTCTTAATGTTAGCGTTCCCAAAAACGGTCATTATTATTATTATATGCTTTCAAACAGATTTGCAAACTTTGGTAAAAATCGGATGACCAAATTTTATAGCTGCCATAGGACCGATCGGTCGAAAAATGGGACATAGCGAAAAATTTTTTTGTTGTTTTCAAGTAAATCGTTTTTAAGGGCGGTGATTATTATTATATACTAATTTGAAAAATTTGGTCGAAGTCAGATGACTATATTTTCAGGCTGCCATAGGACTTATCAGTCGGAAAATGAGAAAAACTTTTTGGTTTTCAATTTTATCGTTCTTAAACTTGGCGATTGTTAATTTGATATGTTTTCAAAAAGATTCGCGAAATTTGGTCGAAATCAGATGTTCATCTGACGGAAAATGGATTTTAGTTACAAAAGTTTTTGATTTTTATCTAAGCGTTCTTAAACTCTGTCATTTCAAAAACAGCTTTTGCAAGGGTATAAAAACTTCGGCACAGACGAAGTTAGCTTGGCCTTCTCGTTTTTTATTTATTTGTTTAAAATTTGAAAGTCATAGTAGTCACAAGCTTAGACCGGAGATTATGGTGAGTGCGGAACACATTTGGCCCATTCGTAGCTCAATCCATAAAATTTTAATGTCATTCTCGCGAGGTTGTTTAATATAAAGCAAATTTGAATTTGGGGGAAATTGTTTGAATCGAATACGCCTGAATGTTATTGTACATTTACTTGACTATTAATGTAAGGTATATGTTAGATCACGTAGGCTTTAAGTATTTCCTATAAACATTTCGTGCATCAATCTAGTTGCCCTGACATAAAATTTAATTCTTTTTTCCGGGGTTAACCGGCTGTAACTTTGTCCATCCAGCTGATTCAAATGCAACAAAATTTGTGAAAATAGAAGAGCCTTTAGGCTACATGCTAAATTGGTTGTAATTAAAGTCCAACCACCGCAATGGCTTGTGCACGACGATTAAGTTTGAAAAATTTGGAATAATTTTATGCAAATTACTATTCAATGGCATATTTCGACGCTTTTGGGTTTGCTGATGCTGCTCCTATGATTTTTTTTTTAACCTGCATTAATATGTATACTATCGCATTAAACTCATAAATACAAATATTTTTGCTCGGTGTAACATCCATAATTTTTTAAAAGCCAAAAATACTGCAAAATATATTTTCCGCGATATCTTGAAAACCAGAGCTGATGAAGAAAACCCGAGACCAGTTATGGAATCAGTGCAGAAAGCTGGATCAGAATTTAATACAAAGATGGCTGGACCTCACAAAAGTGGTAATTTTGTTGGCCTGTGTAATCTATTTAATTATAAAGGACATTTCAAAGCTCCCGTCGATAGGCCGCACCCCTCCCCCTATCGGTCTAGACCATTTATGCGTAATATCAAAAATATTCAATTTATTGTTTTGACAAACATGCAGAAAACGTGTAAAAAAAAATGGTCCAATGTGGACTTTGCCTTATACCTTGTTTAAAGCCTTTTATGAAATTGGTAAGGAAACCAAAGCTTATATTTGCTTTGTACTTGAAGCGTCCTTATACAATAATGTGGAGTTTTTTAATAAACTTTTAAAAGTTTCTAAAAAATGTTTGCCAAGATTTAAAAATGACTCACAGTTTAAAATTTGGGATGTCGGAATATCGATATCATAATAGCTTTTGATGATATTTTTGTTGGTTACGGCCACAAAAAGGGATATCAGAAATATTAGTAATATCCAAGAGAATGCCCTAAGGTAACCTTCCTTTCTGTGGCCGAAACCAACAAAAATATGAAAAACGAGAAGGCCAAGCTAACTTCGTCTGTGCCGAAGTTTTTATACCCTTGCAAATGCAAATGTCACAGTTTAAGAACGCTTACATAAAATCAAAAAATTTTGTAACTAAAACCTATTTTCTGACAGATAAACGTCTGAAAAAAGTTTTTCTCACTAAGACTCAATTTCCGACCGATCGGCCTTATGGCAGCCTTAAGATATAGTCATCCGATTTCGGCCCAATTTTGCGAATCTATTTGAAAGCATATAAAATAAGTCATCAGCGAGTTTAAGGACGCTAACAAAACTAAACAAAAAAATTTTTTACCAAGACTCATGTTCGACCGATCGGTCCTATGGCAACCATAAGATATGGTCATCCGATGTCGATCAACTTTTTCAAATTAGTTTGAAAGCGTTTAATATTAATAATCACCGACCTTAAGAACGATTTACTAAAAAACAAAAAAGTTTTTTTTCACTAAGACCCATTTTCCGACCGATCGGTCCTATGGCAGCTATAAGATATAGTCATCCGATTTTGACCAAAAATTTGCAAATCTGTTTGAAAGCATATAATATTATTAATGACCGAGTTTAATCACGTTAACATTGAAAACAAAAAAGTTTCTCTCACTAAAACCCGTTTTTCGACCTATGGTTCCTATGGCAGCTATAAGATATAGTCATCCGATTTTGACCAAAATTTTCAAATCTGTTTGAAATTATATAATATTATTAATGACCGAGTTTAATGACGTTAACATTGGAAGCAAAAAAGTTTTTATCACTAAGACCCATTTTTCGAACTATAGTTCCTATGGCAGCTATGAGATATAGTCATCCGATTTTGACCAAAATTGGCAAATCTGTTTGAAAGTATATAATATTATTAATGACCGAGTTTAATCACGTTAACATTGAAAACAAAAAAGTTTTTCTCACTGAAACCCATTTTTCGACCGATGGTTCCTATGGTTCCATCCCTGGCGCTCAGTTCCTGGCTTGGCTTCGGCCAGCGCGGCACGCGGCCGCATCGCTCCGTTCGACTTGACGATAATTGTTAGCTTAAGTTATATTCAATAAAGTTAGTTACACTTGTCAAACCTCGTAGCTAAACCATTTTCTTTCCAGATTGTTATATGGTAGCTATACGATTAATTCATCCAATTTTGACCAAACTCCCCAAAATTATGTGGAAACTGATAATATTCATAACTGAAAATATAAAGTACGCTAACATTAAAAACAAAAAAGTTTTTCTCACTAGAACTATTTTTTCATTGAAAACAAAAAAGTTTTAATACTTTTTTCCAGAACTATATTTTGTATGGCTAGCTGCCATATACCGATTTTAATGAAACTCTGTGGAATAATGTGAAAGCACAGGAAACTAAACGAGAAGGCCAAGCTAACTTCGTCTGTGCCGAAGTTTTTATACCCTTGCAATTGCTGTTTTTGAAATGTCAGAGTTTAAGAACGCTTACATAAAAATCTAAAAAATTTTTAACTAAAACCCATTTTCCAATTTCGCGAATCCTTTTGAAAACATATCAAATTAACAATCGCGGAGTTTAAGAAAGATGAAATTTAAAACAGAAAAGTTTTTTCTCACTAAGACTCATTTTCCGACCGATCGGTCCTATGGCAGCTATAAGATATAGTCATCCGATGTCGATCAACTTTTTCAAATTAGTTTGAAAGCGTTCAATATTATGAATCACCGACTTTAAGAACGATTTACTTGAAAACAAAAAAGTTTTTCTCACTAAGACCCATTTTCTGACCGATCGGTCCTATGGCAGCTATAAGATATAGTCATCCGATTTTGACCAAAATTTGCAAATCTGTTTGAATACATATAATATCAATAATCGCCGTGTTTTATGAAGCTAGCATTGAAAACAAAAAAGTTTTTTCACTAAGACCCATTTTCCGAACGATCGGTCCCATGGCAGCTATATGTTATAGTCATCCGATTTTGACCAAAATTTGCAAATGTGTTTGAAAGCATATAATATTAATTATGGCCGAGTTTTATGACGCTAGCATTGAAAACAAAAAAGTTTTTCTCACTAAGACCCATTTTTAGACCGATGGTTCCTATGGCAGCTATAAGATATAGTTATCCGATCCGGTCGGTTCCGACATATTAGCAGCGTGCAGTAAAAAGAAGACTCTGTGCAAAATTTCAGCTCGATAGCTATAAAACTGAGAGACTAGTTTGCGTAGAAACAGACGGACAGACGGACAGACAGACAGACGGACAGACAGACAGACAGACAGACGGACGGACAAAGCTCAATCGATTCAGCTCGTCGCCCTGATCAAGAATATATATAGTTTATGGGTTCGGAAATGAATATTTCCATGCGTTGCAAACATCTGGGTAAAATTATAATACCCTTTGCAAGGGTATAAAAATACGAGGTTTGGGGACGTTCGCGTTGAAGACAAAAAAGTTTTACTCACTAGAACTACATTTTCGACCGATAGTTCCTATGGCAGCTATATGCTAAAGTCATCCGATCTGGCCGGTTCCGATAAATGTGCAGCGTCTTTGTACCAAAAGACTTCGGGCAAGTTTGGTTGAGATAGCCTTTAAACCGACGGAGGAGATCGCATAGAAACAGACGGACAAACGGACGGACAGTCGGACATGGCTATATAAACTCAGCTCGTCATGCTGATCAAGAATATATATACTTTATGTGGTCGGAGATGCTTCCTTCTAACATCTGGACAATTTTAATATACCCTCTACAAGGGTACAAAAACATTCTAAATTGATATTCCGGCATTCCTAAATTATATTAGGACTGCAAACCCCCTTAAAATATGTAAGGGTTCACTGAGAGTTTGACACACGCTACTTTAATTGAGTTCATGCTCACAAGCGGGCTTATGATGGCAATTTTTCTGAGTGTACAGAAATACAAATGTGCAATAATTGGAATTCAGTCATCATTAATCACTTGAATATCGAACTAACCCCAATTTGAGAAGTGTAAAAAAACTTTCTTTGACATCTCTGACTTTTTCAATTTCCTTGTGGCTTAAGTGTCGCTGGGACTTAGTGATTTTTTTTGTTCTTGCCGAGGAATTTAATTTATCAATAACGTTACTTTGTGGGTTTTGGGTGGAGGGTGAAATGCCTAAAAGCTGTCAATTGCTGTGTGCGCTATCTCTCGTAGGGACGGCTTATCACGCAAGTGGTTTGTCGCTCCGAACAAGCTGGCCATTTCAAAGTTAGCGTTAGTTGTGGCTGTAAGGAAATAACCGGGGAGCATCATTATTTCTCTTTCCCCTAAGGCCAAAAAAGTGGGAGAACTGAGAGCATATGAACATTGGATCTTGGCGTCAAATTGATGGATTATTGCGTTTCATCATCGTTTAACTCCTTGAAGCGAAGCGAATGGTAACACACTCATAAAAAAGTCCAAGTTCGCCTATAAAATCCCTCCCAACGCGATTTCCCCTATATTAAAAAAAAAATATTCTTAATTAAATAGAAAGCTTGTCTAAAACATGCTTCAAGTTTTCCTTAAACAAAGGTCAAAAAACTTCAATATAAGAAAACAATTTTAGAAAATTTTGAAATTTTTTGTTGAACCTAGAAAAACGTTGTTCCAGAACGCACGAAAATAAATTTTTATGTCAAACTTCACATGAATTTTTTGAATGAACATTTTGAAATGTTTTGAAATCTAAATGCTATTACACAGCAGTCTTATTTGTATGAAGTATTGTGCCGAAATAAATTTGTATGTATTTGTATCAAGCCTTTAAAACAAAAAATAAAATTATTGGCTTTGGAACATCATTCAGCGGGGCTACATAGCGAATCTTTCAATGTAGTGGTGGCGTGGTCGAATCTCTTTGGATATGAAATGTTAATTACGCTGGATACGCTTGGGTTGATGATATTCCATTGAATCAGAAGACATCTCTATACGACTTCAACGGACCACCACCACCCACCTGATTTAGTTCATTTAAGTAGTAGTAAGTGAAAAACCAAGAAAAATATAAAATTTTGAATGTTGGACTCGTTTGGGGATCAAACTCGTTGCCGTTTTCCACTGAATACGAATTAAGAAGCCTCTTATCGCACCCCACCATAGCCCACGCTTGCTGCCCAACGTCTAAGATGCTACTTATTTTTTTCCGAATGGTTGTTGAGTGGAGTTGAATTGTGCTAATTTTTCAGAAAGTTTGTTTCTTAATTTGTGTTTATTTTGTGAAGAGGCTTTGCCTCTTTGCTCCATATTTTTAAGAAAATTATTTTCAAAAAATCTTTCCTGCTTTTAAGAAATTGGAATAGAATTTTTAGGGTTGACTCTGCTCATAAGAATCAAAAATAGTTATTTTAAGAGCTATTTTAGTCTAAAATCAAATGTAAATTTTGACCTAGTTTTAAGAAAGTGAATTTAGACAAATTCGAACTGATTATCAGAAAAATTTGTTCTCTTGTTTTTAGAAAAAAAATTTCTAAAACTTTTATTTTAATCATATTTTTCAAAGTTCACGAAAGCTTTTTCGGTGTATTAAAAAATTTTTCAAAATCACTGGACAATTTTAAAAAAGTGCGAGTTTTTTAAAATTCTTTCCAATTTTGTTTTTGAGTGTATGTTTTCTTCGTTTTTTACTCAAAGTTTAACCATTTTGAAGTCTATGATCCGGTGAAGAACCAGCACTGTGCGTAATATGCACTGGTCGCACAGTGCTCAAGCTGATTCAGTCCGTCCTAGTGCAGCGTATACGAGTAGATTGGGATTTACAAGGTATTTGAGGTATCCAACGAGCTGAAAAAAGGGTTTCAGTCACCATAAGGCGGCGTTTTAGATGGTGCGTGCCTGATGGTGCGCTAGCGGTTAGCCTCCGCTATTAGGCCATGGGGAAAGTTACGTCGTGATGCGTGAATATAATTATAATGACCTTTCATTTTATTAAAATGGCCATAACGTCATTAAAGGCGATATTATGGTAACTTATTTGTTGGGAGTGGATTGGCCTTACGAACAGTAGAGATATGTTATCATGTTACTTAGAGTGCAAGATGATGTACTATAACTTTGTAGACTATTTAAATCAACGTGATTTATCCTAAGAAGACTTAGTTCAGGCCAAATATGGCCTTCATGATTATGTGTATGTCGGCTATGATGGGTGAGCTTAGCTGCGTGTATATTCTATCTTCAAATTTAAAGTATCTACTCTCCATAATGCAAATTTAACTAAGTCCAAGAAAAGTTGTCTGGGAATTTGGGTATGGTCTGTATGTTTGTACAAATTGTGCAAATTTTTGTGCACATATGTATATTGTGTAGGTACTCACCTTCAAATGCTTGTGACAATTTCCAGTAAATTTTTCATCACACTTAATAGTTTTGTTTACACAAAGTTGGTATTTGCCATTCGAGTTGAAAAAAGTTTCAAGCAAGATCAGCGGTAAATCTTTATTCCCTTTATTATTTAGTGACTGTTCAATTATGTTAACAAGAATAGTTTAAATTTTTGTCATGTGTTAGTCTTTTTTTTTTAAGTATTTCTTGGAAATGAATGCCTTAAACTAGTGTGAACGAAAATACCAAAATTGTAAATATGATACAATACAATATATTACATGGGCGCGAAGAAAAATCACGTACGACAAGTACCTAGTTTGCTAATTTGACAAGGTAAATGAAAATTAAGACCCTAGGTAGGGTACCTTTTGGTACTCGAATTTGAAAATATTCAAATATAAGGTAAAAGACACAAAATATGTATCTAGGTATTTACTATAGACCTGCACGAGTAATTTCGGCATCGAATTTAAGGGATGGTTTACCTTATTGTAAACATGTACCAAATTTTCATTCACAATTGCAAATTTTCCGATGTTTTATCAATTTTCAAAAAACAATCGCTTCAAAGATCACCCTTTACAAATAATGATAGATTGCCTGCAAGGGCGTAGCCAGCTTTCCAAAAAGGTGGGCGCAGCAGTGGCTGTACGATTCTTAGATATTTCTATAATTTTATTTTTTAGCATTAAATAGTTAAATTAAGCTGCATTCGATGTAAAATGAGAAACAATCTTCAAAATAATAGTGGAAAAATTAAGTTATAAGTGAAAACCTGACTTTTCCTAAGCAAATTCTATGATTTAGAGGGGGGCAGCTGCCCCTCCCTGTCCTCCCCTGGCTACACCCTTGATTGCCTGTCTACAGTGAGACATCCTTCCCACCCCTAAAAAAAAACACGTAAATTTAAATTTAGCGGTCAATCGCTACAATAAACAAATGTTTTAATTGGGTATTTCACATGATTCTTTTCCACATCATATTTTAACATCTTAATCCCGTTGTATAATATAGGTCGGTACGTCATCATTTTGGAGTTGGTATATGGAGATCCAGTGTAACATTAATTCTATGGCCAAATAAAACACGGCACAATAGGCCACTAACATCATGATTAGTCCCTGCTTATTTTTCACATCGTTCTCCGCCTGTCCTATGTTCTGCAGTGTGATAATGATATTCTGCAGAAACATTTGGCAGCAAGTGCCCAACCAGGGCAACATTAGGCATAAGTAGTATTTGTTCATAAACTTCTTATTCATCCGCCGGGGCCAGCTGGGCAAACATCGAATGGTGGACATTAGAGCCATTGCCGTGAAGAAAGCCGATAAGCATATGTTCTGCAACATGTTTGGATATTGGTAAGTAAATTGTATTTTCTCCTAGTCACCCGCTTGCTCTATGATGGTCAATTGGGGCTCGGCCCTGATAACGGCAAGTATGACGGTGGCATAGATGAACTTGCCGAATAGTTTTACAACCGCCATTTGTGTGAGTAACTAAAAGATATTGCTTTAGATTGAAGTAGTTTAAAATTTGGGATAGTTTCGATTGTATAACTTGTTAAAACTTGGAGAACAAAAATAGTTCCAAAATATGTTGACGAATATGGATTTTAAACTGATTCCTTAGTTTGATTGAAATTGTGTGAAAAATATTTGATTTATATTGTAGACAAATAGTCTACGGCCTACTACAGTGCAAAATGTTGTCATTTTGAACACATCTATTCCAAATGGTATACCTTTGCTTAAGAAAAATGTAGAACTGCTTGTTAAAGTTTATTTCAAAGTTAGGGAGAAGTACTTCCCGATAATATCAAAGGGAGTTAAAATAACAGAATGGATTCCCCAAAAAACGCGCCTAATAAGGGTAAAAATAAGCATTTTAAGCAACTTTAAGCACAAATTACTAAAACTCTAGACGTGATGGATCATTTCCCAAAGCCAATTCGTGTTCAGCACACGAAAATCACCTAGAATCCTTACTAGGAAAGCCGGAAATGATATCGATATATCGAGATTTTTGTTAAAAAGACGATACATATATCATTATCAAATATTTTTCTGAGGCGATATATCGGATATCGAACTTTTTTTTTTGGTGATATTGATGATAACTTTGACTTAAATCAAAACAGGTCTCTCAAACCATATATGAAATTTATTTATAAACAAAAATAGATTGACCCAACCCCTTTTACCAGCCAATGCGTCTGTAACTTCATCTTCAGTTAGGTATGTTGGTTGAAAATGCCTCCATCTGAACACTTTATATATTGGACATTTTCCAATGATATGCGTTATGGTTTCATCTTCCATTAGATTATAAATGTCGCACACACGGGAGCCTGTTCTCTGCTTACTTTTGAGCCACAAGACATCTGCTCGAGCTTTCATTAACCACGAAATGGTATCACAGCTATGCTTACATCGCAATATCCAACTCCTACATGGAGATCAAGCTTCCTATATGTCTTGGTCAAGCTGTTTCTTGCATCAGTGAAATATAAACTAAAATATAAAATATTTAATTTTAATATTTAACAATAGATATGTTTTTCGAATTAACAAGTTTTTGCCGGCTCGAGGTCATATTATGTTTGCACATACCTTTAAACATGTACACACAATACCACAAAAAAGGGCTGGTCTACTTGGCGTTGTCACTTATGCTGACTTGGAACTCCCAGGCAGTCATAGCAATACTGTCTGCTGATTTGCATTCAATGGGTAAATACTACTGAGGATAGAAGCGGAAGGTTCACAGTATAGTCAAACAGCCTCCTTTGCGGTTTAAAGTAATGTGATAACATAAAATGACCTAGAGCCGGCTAAAACTTTTTATTTAAATAATAATGAAGGTCGTAAAAACAGTCACAATATGTATATTATTTTATTTCTGATCAAAAAAATTACTCCAAACTTATTCATGAATTTATATTAATAAGATTGAAGAAAGATGATTAACTTGAATAGAAAACAAATTTTTATATATAAAGCGTAGAGCTACAAATTTTGGGGTTTGGGCATTTTGGAGCACATTAATAAACAAAAGAATGCACTCAGTAAATCTCACTTTTTTTTGGCAGAAACCAACAAAAATATCGACAAAAAATATCACCAAACAAAATTCGATATCCGATATATCGCCCCAGATAAATATTTAATAATAACAAAAATCTCGATATATCGATATCATTTCCGGCATCTCTAGTAATGATTCCAGATGACTGATGAAAATGGTCCATCACGCTAGCGTCTAAGTAATTTAAGCTTAAAGCTTAAATGCTTATTTTTACCCTTATTAGGCGCGTTTTTTGGGGAATCCATTCTGTTATTTTGACTCCCTTTGATATTATCGGAAAGTACTTCTCCCTAACTTTGAAATAAACTTTAACAAGCAGTTCTACATTTTTCTTAAGCAAAGATATACCATTTGGAATAGATGTCTTCAAAATGACAACATTTT
Organism: Lordiphosa magnipectinata; assembly: GCA_037044535.1. Taxonomy (NCBI): domain Eukaryota; kingdom Metazoa; phylum Arthropoda; class Insecta; order Diptera; family Drosophilidae; genus Lordiphosa; species Lordiphosa magnipectinata. The sequence continues at coordinate 214,086 of JBAMBO010000530.1, forward strand.
GCACTGTAGTAGGCCGTAGACTATTTGTCTACAATATAAATAAAATATTTTTCACACAATTTCAATCAAACTAAGGAATCAGTTTAAAATCCACATTCGTCAACATATTTTGGAACTATTTTTGTTCTCCAAGTTTTAACAAGTTATACAATCGAAACTATCCCAAATTTTAAACTACTTCAATCTAAAGCAATATCTTTTAGTTACTCACACAAATGGCGGTTTTAGAACTATTCGGCAAGTTCATCTATGCCACCGTCATACTTGCCGTTATCAGGGCCGAGCCACAATTGACCATCATAGAGCAAACGGGTGACTTGGAGAAAATACAATTTACTTACCAATATCCAAACATGTTGCAGAACATATGCTTATCGGCTTTCTTCACGGCAATGGCTCTAGTGTCCACCATTCGATGTTTGCCCAGCTGGCCCCGGCGGATGAATAAGAAGTTTATGAACAAATACTACTTATGCCTAATGTTGCCCTGGTTGGGCACTTGCTGCCAAATGTTTCTGCAGAATATCATTATCACACTGCAGAACATAGGACAGGCGGAGAACGATGGGAAAAATAAGCAGGGACTAATCATGATGTTAGTGGCCTATTGTGCCGTGTTTTTTTTGGCCATACAATTAATGTTACACTGGATCTCCATATACCAACTCCAAAATGATGACATACCGACCTTTATTCTACAACGGGATTAAGATGTTGAAAATTGATTTGGAAAAAGAATCATGTGAAATTGCCAATTAAAACATTTGTTTATTGTAGCGATTTACCGCTAAGGTTATCTTTGCGTATTTTTTTAGGGATGGGAAGGATGTCGCACTGTAGACATGCAATCAATCATTACTTGTAAAGGGTGATCTTTTAAGCGATAATTTTTTGAAAATTGAAAAACAACGGAAAATTCGCATACCTTAGGTTTCAAGTTCTCTTTACTTTCGCAATCAAAATCAAACAAATGTACGCCTTTCTTATAAGCGAAAAATATTTTTAACATATTCACTTGCAAAAACCAACAGAATTCAATAAGCATATGTGATGGGCAAAAATTAAAAATTTTGCCGTGTGGCATGTGGCACCGTCTTGTTCAAACCTTAAGTCATCCAAGTCCAATTCTTCCATTTTGGACAGAAAAATAAAAGTCGGTAATCATCGCACGGCATTTTGCTCCATTGACTGTAAAGTTGCGATTTTCAATATTTTTGTAAAACTACGGTCCAACTACGATCCACCGGCACACAAAGCGCACCAAACAGTGCACTTTTCAGGGTGCATTGGCAGCTCTGGAACTACCTCCGGCTGCTTTTTAGACCAAATTCGGCAATTCTGTTTGTTGACGTGCCCATTGAGCCAAAAATGAGCTTCATCGCTGAAGACGAAACACATTTCTCACAGCATTAATTTTGATAATAAATTTTGAATGAATAATTTGATATGGCAAACCTTACTGAGCATTTTTGGCGTTGCCACATGCTACGAATCGCGCGCGAGGTGTCAAAAAATGTACACTAAATAACCAAATGGCATAAAAATCACCCTTTATAATATTGAACTTGAAGTTTTACGTGCCGGGCTGCCAGCTGTACATCGCTGATGTGAACACACATTCGAAATGTTTTGTTAAATGAATATGTCGGGAACTGGTAATACTAATATCAGTAGTTATGTCGGGTAATACCAAAATAAAGTTTGACTTTTTTTTAGCATTAACGGTCTCACCACGTTTCGATGCACTAGCGCTATTTGTGTTGTTTACAATGAGTTGAAAAATCCATTTGGCTTCCATTCGTTGGGTTATTTTTCACAACTTTCGACGTGGATTATCTCAACAAGAGTGTGTCGATGAACTCTGTTCTTTGTATGGCTATAAAGCACCATCAAAAATCACTGTATATCGCTGGTATAGTGAATTCAATCGTGGTCGTAGTTCGCTCATCGGCGAATCGCGTGAAGCTCGTCCAAAATCGGCGGATCCTTAATCCCTATCCTTAATCCCTAAACATTAGATCCACCAGCATATGTAAGATTTTGAATTTTACACTCATTTGGAAGAAGTCGTTTATCATCCCGCTGCACAAAAAGGGCAATAAGTCGGACATCGAGAACTATCGTAGCATTGCAAAACTCAGTGCTATCCCAAAACTTTTTGAAAAATTGATCACTGAACAACTGCAGCATTAATGCCGTTCACTCATCTCGACACGGTTTTATTAAAAGCAGATCTACTACGACAAATCTTCTGGAGTTCACTAATTCAATTAGTCGTGGCTTTCTTAATCAATTACAGACCGATATCATCTTTACTGACTTTAGTAAATCATTTAATTCGGTCCATCATAGGCTTCTTATTCATAAGTTGTCTAGCTTGGGTTTTCCCCCAAATTTATTTATGTGGATATCTTCCAATCCTTCAAACAGAAAAAAGCGAGTCATATTTAATGATTCATCTTCGGAGATAGTATGTGTTACTTTTGGTGTACCACAAGGCAGTCACCTAGGACCTTTACTTTTTGGTTTGTTTATCAATGATCTTCCACAGGTTGTTAAATCATCTCAAGTCTTAATGTTTGCGGATAATGTTAAGCTGCCTATTACGCTATCTTCTTCTGATTCGTATAAATGTCTTCAACTTGACCTCAATTATCTTCAATCTTGTTGCAACGTTAATATGCTCTTTCTTAATCATGATAAATGCAAGTTCACGTCGTTTCACCGCACTAAATCTGTTCTGAATACATACTTAATTGATCAAAACAAAGAGCTAAAAAACTGTAGGACTAGTCAAGGTGTGATTTTTCTCCATAAGCTGGTTGTTGGTGATGTAGATACGTCTATCCTCCTAAGTTTTCTCAACTGGAACGTACCCTGCAGAGCAATTTGCCGTTTTCGTCCGTTCACTAAGA
>JBAMBO010000531.1:0-89600 GCA_037044535.1 Lordiphosa magnipectinata
AAAAAAAAAAAATCTATGTGGCTATCTCAAAATCAATCACACTTTAAAAAAAAGTTGGGGTGGTGGTTGGTTGTTGGTTAATGGTGAGTGGGAGGGGACGGACCACGTCGGTCGGGTCGGGTCGGTCGTGTCTCTCACACCCCCACCCCAAATATTCTTTTTAAGTTTTTTATTTTGAGAATTATTCGTACTTGAATCAAGTACTAAATCTCTTGAATCAAAAATTATTTAAACTTGGATCAAGAGCTGAAACTCTTGAACCAGGAATGTCGGGATCAAAAATTAACTCTTGGATCAAGAATTTCGCTCTTAGATCAAGAAGAACTCTTACCGTACTTTTGAGAACGAATGCTCTTGATTCAAGAGTGAAATTCTCTATTTTTTCTCTGAGTATACTCACAAGTTGTGAAGGGCAATGTTTTCAAGAATGGCGTTTGATGGCAGCAGAATATAATGTGATCCTAGACTTGAACAATCACGCACACAAAGCGTATTGCAGCGAATTCGAATGAAAAATTTATCGCAGAGGCCCAACAAAGCACAAACAGGTGGATGTACATTGTACAAGCTTCTAAGCTTCTCGTTGGCTGAAGGAAATTATTTCAATGATCGCTACCACGTGAATTCAATATCACAAATTTTCAGAGCTCGATGTGATCTTCTTGCGCTGAATTGCAGAACCTACAGATCCAATACCTCAAATGAAAACGAATGCTCGCTTTGCAATAGGCATGCAAAGGAGGATACCTTCCACATTTTGGCCGAATGTCCAATTCTAAGAGAATTAAGAGTTCTTTACTGGCAAAAGTCCACCCCATCCCAATCCCAAATCATAGACATTTTGAACGGGCGAGACTGGAACACGCTCGCAGGATATATACATGAAGCATTAAAATACAGGAATCAAATCATAGAATCTAGAAATATAATATTTTAAAATAACTAAAGGGTAATTCAAATAATTGCAATTAATAAGCATTTTCAAAATAGAATAAATTGCATATATAAACTATTCTTAATAAGTAACTTTCATTATTTTGTAAATATGACTGACGGCAAAATGCCATTGTCAAACTAAAAAATTAATTATACTGCTACTACTACAACTCACAAGTTGTAACTGGTCTTGTGTCCTCATTTAAGAAGTCATCCTTTGGTGTCTTCTTTTTTAGTGGTGGCGGAGAATTTCCTTTGCTGCTAGATTCATTTTGAGGCTTCTGCCTCCAATTGTGTTGTTGTTGGAGCGTACACTAAGGAAGAAATAGAATGAAAAATATTAGTTTAAAATAATTCGAATTTTTCGTAGCACACTTTTTGAAGCTATTATTGTAAGTCTATTTTGTGCTCGATCCAAGATATTTTGTACTTGAAGTAAGTACGCACTTTTCTTAAATTTTGTTGGTTACAGTAAGTACGAATAGTTCTTGATTTCAGAACGCTTGTACACATTTTAATAGCATTAACAATTATTTTTCGATTCTAGAACGTTTTGTACTTATTTTAAGTACACCCAAGAACAAAACATACTTGAAATTTTAAGTACAAAACGGTATAAATTCTATCCCGATCGATCTAGATCTCTCCTAGCCGTTTTTCTGGTCAATTACGAACGTATCCAATAAACTTTTATTAATACGCCACAATGGATATGGACACTTATATTTACAATACGCGACAATATTTTAAATAAATTTGGAGATCGCATTCAGAAGGAGGAAAGTCTTATTCATTCGCATCTATGTACGTGAGCTTTTTAATTTTGAATATAATTTTGTGATTTAAAAGCATTTAACATACTTGTAGCATTGACATTTTTTGAGGTTGTCTCCCAAATTTTGCCCGTATTGGAATAGTTTTAGTTTTCAATGAACAAGCATGCTTGTTTCTTTTTTGTCGAAAGCTTAAAGCTCGGCTTAAGGCCATCTTTCAGCCGCATGTGTACGCGCACCCTTAGACGCCGCGCACACATGCGGCTGAAAGATGAACTGACGGCTGAGCCTGATATATTAGTACGTCAGCAAACCGAAATAAACAAACATGTTCGAAATTCATGATCTTCATAAAATTTTCTTAGCATATTCATAACGATCAGGAAAGATTCATAGGCTATGTCCCAAGTCAGTCGATCGATTCGAATATGGTTAAAAGCTGTTCAAAAGTATTTTAAAGCAGGGCTTAATCCCGAAACGAATTTCGGTTCCGGTACCGGTTCCGGTACGTCCCGAAATGAATGTTTCGGTTTTCGGTTTCGATACGGTACTCGGATTTTTATTTCGGTATACCGGTACGTACCGGTACTACCGGTGCTACCTTTTTTTAATATTGGAAAAATTAAATTCTGAGATAAATCAAAATCATTTTATTCATGTGTAATAAAACGAATCAAAATTCAACACAACATTAATGGTTTACAATACAATTTTAGGAACTTTGTGGAGGATTCTGACCACCAGTTAAGAATGTTTTCATGGTTTCGAAAACGTGCGATAAAAGTCTTAATGGAATCCAGTAGCTGTTTACGACGAAGCTGGCTAGAGAGGACGAATTTTTTTATATTTCCAATTTGCAGTGTATCCAAATGGAATTAAAATCACCCAAAACAAGATTTACGGCTTAAAGTTTAGTTGTGACCACCTCCGCTGGTCTTAATATGCGTACAGTTTCGCGAACTGAGTCCCACACTTTCCTGTGCAGAAGAAAGTCTCTGCAGCCGCAAAACTGGAGCAAATGTTGAAAATGTCTTCCGCTGTAAATATTTTAGCATCCTGTAGGTTGAGCTGCAACTCGTGACCAAATCTACGATGCGCAAAGGTAAAAAAACCGAAACAGTACCGGTACCAACGTTTCGGTTTCGTTCCGGTGCTATTGATTCCATTAATAACGGTAAACGGTTTTCGGTCAAATAAAAATTTGTATAGGTTCCGGTTCCGGTACTTGATTTGAAACGGTTTATTTCGGTTAACGGTTCCGGTACCGGTTCTGGTATTAAGCCCTGGTTTAAAGCCATTTCTTAGAAATTGTTTAAGGTATGACCTGAAATTTGGTCAGTGGATTGGAGTTAAATATCATACTGGCTCATGGCCAGCTTCGAACCGGTTCAAAAGGGGTTTAGAGACATATTTCGAAAATTATTTTAGCAATGAACTGGAAATTTGGTGTGTAGGCTTCGATACTTTACAAAGCTCAATACTTTGGATCAGCTCAAATGTTAATATCGATTTTCAGCCAGTTCAATCTTCTATATAAACGCTCTTGAACGTATCATCGCGATACGCCCGGGTCGGGCTTTCTGAAGCTATGTGAAAGACCTGAAGAGAGAATATCTGCTTCTCCGATGAATTTTCCATCGAAGGAATAAGAAGCAAATTTATTCGCCAAGGGTGAAATATTGAATTTGAATTAAATTCCAAATGTCACGGGAAGTGAAATAAACTGCCCTCTGCAGCTTGAAAATGTCATTCACTTATTCGGACGTTGCCCCACACTGCGGCAACTCCGGCTTTAAATTTTTTACAAATGTACCCTACTGCCGCACGAAGTATTAGACATCCTCAACGGCGTGAACTGGACTTAGCAAGTTGTGTAATTAAAAAAAAAAATCATAGCTGGATTATTTTAGATCGGAAAGTTATTTCTAACAAATGAAAATCATGCTAGCACGAATACTCAAGCCCAAAGCCTATGGCTGAACGATCTGGTATCTGGGGAGGACCCGGTCAACCAGGTGTATTAGGCTACTTGTATTTGCTTAAAAGTTAAACATTTTGTTTTTATTTACACTTTAATTTGGAGGCATAAAAGTTGAATTTGCATATTTACAAAAATAAAAACCAAACTACTACTACTCGCTCTGGGAACTATCATTGCCCACATTCCAGCAGGGGTGACATTTTTTTGTCCAACTCACATCGGCCTCTGCATATTGAACAGGCGGCTGAGGAGTTGAATGATTTGCATGGACAAATATGGCAAACGTGCTCTGGCATCAGCGCCCCAACTTTAATAACGAAAGTTTGTCAGCCACCTCCCCTCAGCCAATGCCAAATGCAAATAAGCAAATACAAAAAAATAACCTGCTTAGCGTCACTGCATCAGCAGCTTGTGTGTCCTTTATGTGCCACCATAATCTGTGCTTTAATATCAATCCTATTTTACAGGCACTTGGATGAGAACCAAATCGAGAAATTCGACCTGAATGCCTTCGACTGTTTGGAACATTTGAGCTCATTGCTCTTAACGGGCAATCGCTTCCAGACGCTAGATCCGCGAGTGCTAAGGAACCTTAAGAAACTGGAATTTATGTGAGTGACAATCTCGTCCTCCCTCCCAGGCGGCGCCATGTGATATGTGTTATGTGTTTTCTTTTGGCAGTTATTTCTCCTGGTTCCATTTGTGTCGAGCCGCGGCGAAGGTGAGGGTATGCGATCCGCATGGCGATGGTATTAGCAGCACTTTGCATCTGCTGGATAATCAAATATTGCGTGGCAGGTAAGCACAGCCATCACACCCTAAGCCCCCTTTTATCTTAACCAAATCAAACTAAGCTAAGCTAATCCCGCCTTACGCGTTGTAACTCACACGTACTCGAACTATGCACACAGCAAACAAATAAAATATTGCGTGCTTGAATCCTACAATCCCGACCTTAATAGTCAACTGAGTTGGGAAAAAAAAAATGAAGCATGGAACCCTGCGAGAGTCAGCGGTTTCTAAAATAGTTTTGGCACATGGCGAATTGTGCTCTATATAAGCGCCACATATTTCGGAAACTACAGGACCTATGTATTTCACTATGCAACATTCCAACCGATTTTTTTATGATTCATAGCTTGTTTGACGCCCAACTAATGTATCTGTAATGTATCATGACAATAACACAGGCCAACAAAATGACCATCTTTGTGAGGTGCAGCCCTGTATGAAATTGTGATAAGTTTTTGTTCACTGGCTTCGGTTTGGCTCCATCAGGTCTTGTTACCAAGATATGGCGGAAAAACGAAAATGTTGGGTTTTAGGCACTCTAGAATTTATGTAGGCCACTCTAGGCATAAATATCTGGATTTATGAGCTATTTTCGACAATGCACATATCAATGAATCTTTAACAATCAGAGGCGCTATATAAATACAATATAATATAAGACTACTCTTGATTTATGGCATTTTCTTTCATAATAAATCGTCCCGTTTAAACTAGAGCGTTTATTAGGTAAATAGTTTTTTATAGTTATTTGAGCATACAGCCAAACATATGATCTAACTATGTGATTTTTATGGCATTTATATCAGTTTGTTTGGCAAAGTTACAGCCTGCTTAAGACGAAAATACTTATTTCACTTTATGGGAGGAAAACTAGATTGCCACTGAAAATTTTTATGCGAACTGTGAAAAGGCAACTTGATTCAACATAGAATTTATCATCTACATGTAAACATATAACAATTTATGCTGAATCAAGTAGCCTCTTTACAGTTCCTATACAGATTTAGAGTGACAACTTAGTATTCCTCCCATAAATTTAAATATGTATTTTTGGTTTCAACAGGCTAGAGCTCCGCCAAACAAGCTAAGTTGTGTAATCTGATGAGAAACGTTTTTATACTCTGTACTAAATGTACATAAAGTATATTAAGTTTGTTTAAAAGTATGTAACTGGGAGAAAGAATAATTTTCGACCCTATAAAGTATATATATTCTTGATCAGCATCAACAGTCGAGTCGATATAGCCATGTTCGTCTGTCCGTCTGTCTGTATGAACAAACAGAGCTCAGAGATGGTAAGAGATAGAGGTTGCACATGTATGGCACATATATTTCTTATACTTGCAGGCAGATCAAGCTTATTTCGGAAAAAAACGTAATTTTGTAGATATATGATTCGTACCTTCTAGAGTTCGTAGATTTATCTTAAAACTTTTTAGCAGGCTCTAGGTCAATAAGTTATGATTTTCATCATGTTTCTAAAAGTGACATTCGTATATTTTATAATCAAGATTATTTATCGATCCACCAAAGGAATGGTGAAGATCGGATGAGCGATAGTCGCGTTATAAAAAAAGCATACAATTATGCTGGGAAGCACCGGCCGCAACGGCGATGTGCAGCACTTCTTCACTTTATAGCTTCTTTGCCACATTGTGTGGCTTTTAACTTAAATTGATAAGATGTATACAAACTTTGGGGGGTACAATTTTCGTTGGATAAATCTTCCCATTCTTAAAGTAAATTTTACTGCGAAATATTGTTACATGTATTTGGTTCTTGTTTTATTTACTGTATTTTTGGTAAAAATTACACATACAAATAGTAACGGTAATGTTTTGCGTATTTTTTGAGTATTCGATTTGTCGTTGTTTTTAAAACTGTGTCTAGCAGTAACATTGTACCATTGAAATTGTACCTCGCACTTTACAGTACTAAATATACTTTGTTTTTGTTTTTTGGTTTACTAGGTCATCAGTAAAAGTTACCATAAAAATAGTACACTTGCTGTGTAAATTTTCGTTGCAGTATTTATATTATTTATGAGGGAATTCGAACTTGAACCAGAAATTTAGTTGTATGTTTTTTGACAGATTCCATACAAGCAACATTTTAGACGCGTTCCCATCCGCCAATTGAGACGGCGTACAGTGGCTCGTTTTCCCAAAACACCGTGCAATAATCATAACTTTTTATGGAAATGGCTTAAATATATTTTAAAATACTTTTTCTAATAATTTGAAATTAAAACAAGAAAGAAAGTCGTTCATGCCCGACTATAACATACTCTGTTCCCTTACACTCGCATTTGCTCACGAGTCAAACGGCCAGTTAACACCCCCCACCCCCGCCACCTATAACCACAACGTTCAGTTCAGGAGAAGCAATCTTAGTGAGAGAGAGAGAAACTATTAGAGCGCACAACGCGGTGCGCTCACTAAGTTTCTCTCTCTCTCTCTCTTACTAAGATTGCCTCTATTGAAAGGTTTTGGTATGTTGCTGTGGTTATGGGTGGGGTGGTGGAAGGTGTTAACTGGCCGTTTTTTGCTCATAACTTGAGTATCGTTCATCCGATCTTTATCATTCCTTCAGCAAATAATTTTGATTACTAGATATCTTTAGAAGGTACAAACCATCTATCATCAAAACTGTGGAAGATACACGTTTTTTCCAAATTGCGGGGGCGGGAGGGTGCGTATCAAAAATTGAAAATAAACTTGATCTGCCTGCAAGTATAAGAAATATATGTCCCATACATGTCAAACCTCTATCTCTTACCATCTCTGAGATCTCGTCGTTCATACGGACGGACTGACAGACGGACGGACGGACAGACGGACATGGCTATATCGACTCGGCTGTTAATGCTGATCAAGAATATATATACTTTATAGGGTCGGAAATGATTCCTTCTCCCTGTTACATACTTTTGCACAAACTTAATATACTCTATGTACCTTCGGTACAGAGCATAAAAAAAATATTTTTATTAAAAAAAAATTTTTTTTTGTTAAAAACAAATTTTGTTTGTAAAATATAAAAGAAATTTATGTCTACATCAGGAGTTGCACCAATACCTTAATTTTCTACAAATTTTGAGCTGCATTTTAATGCGCCGGAACACAGAGGAAGCTGCAGGTGCACTGTTCAACATGTTATAAACTTCATCGGATCCCAAAATTTCATAACTTCATCAATGTGAGACTCATTCCGGACCTTAAATCAAAGTATTCGACTGAAATGAGGTAAATGATCTTGGGGTTATTCTTGATCACCGACTTAAGTTTGACTCTCATGTTACTGCTACTGATTGTAAGGCCAGGAGTGTTCTTGGGTTTATTAAGCGCTGGTCGAAGGAATTTGATGATCCCTATACGACGAAGATTTTGTACACTTCTCTTGTCCGTCCGATTCTCGAGTATGGATCATGTGTGTGGTCTCCGCAATATTCGACCCATCAAGATATAATTGAATCTGTGCAAAAACAGTTTTTATTGTTTGCTCTTCGTGGTTTGGGCTGGAATCCTGAGGTCCGTTTACCATCGTACTCTAGTAGACTTCTTTTGATTAACCTTCCCTCCCTTATTAACCGTAGAGTTATGCTTGGAGTAATCTTTATACATAGACTAATTAATGGTGAAATCGACTCAACTGAGTTGGTTGGCCAAATTAACCTCAACGTTCCTATTAGACCGACTCGTAATTTTATCCCCCTATCGCTACATCGTTGTAATACTAACTATGCCTTGCATGAACCGTTTCGTGTCCTCTGTGCTGATTACAATAAACTCTACCGAATAATTAACTCTGAAGCTTCTCTTCCTGCTATAAAAATTTATATTTTAACTTATTTATCCCGTAGTTAACATTACTTTATGTTCTTCCTTCGCGATTTCGTGACACACGTTAGTGGCTGCGCCTCTCGGTCGGTTGGGCGGGAGGTGGGCTGCTATTTTGCCTGGGGCTCGCGCTTAACAAGCTTTGGCTTGATGTCGCATGGGCCACTTGAACGTACTGCGCATTGTACGTCAACGTCCAAAAAAAAAATATTTGCCCTATTTGAAAATATTTAAAATTTCTTCAATCAAAATTAATATATTTCATTAAATGCATATATATCCATATTACATTTTTACAAGTGGGCAGAGTAAGCAAAGGGCGTGGCTTGGCCATAAAACATAACATTTATATCTTCTTAATATAAGTATTGATTGTATTGATATTGTATTTGTTAGAAGTTAAAACAAAATGGTTATTGCGCAACATCGCTGAAACTTGCTCTACTTGGGTCGATTTGGCAGTACGGGTTGGCATGAAAAATGGCTAATATCTCCAATCGGGCACAATTGTACCAATGCTTTTTATACCCTGGGGGATCATGAAGTTGTGCAAATGTATGCTGCCACTTCATGCAGGCAGCGCTGCCTGCGCAGGCGGCGTGTGAGCGCGCGTGTGTGTGTTTATGTGCGCTCGTATGTGTGTATGCGTTTGTGTATGTGAGTGTGTTTGTATGTGTGTCTCAATTGAGCAGGGTATTTTGTAGTCGGGGAAACTCGACTACAGCGCTCTTGTTTTTTACTTTGTTTTTTGAATATTAGCTTTAACATTTTGCGATTCAATTCTCTGAGCACGCCCGGCCATTTATTTAAAAATCAAGCTAATTATTGATTCTCCTGCTAAGGAGCATCATTGGACGTATAGCCCAACCACCTAGCAGCAGCCATAAGCAACAGAATTAATTAATGCGAAGTTACAACATTAGGAAATCCTATGTCTTTATTTGCCGATGGAAAGAGGTTTAAATACCAACTGGATGGTTGTTTGAAGTGTGAACAGCAAAACAAGTTCGCTGATGAGAGAATTCGGTTATTCTCGAAACAGCGATCGTTGTACGGACATACCCAATTGCTATTCCAAAATGTTGTAATTAATATCTGTTGATTTGTGTTGGTTATAAAGATTTATACTCAACCAAAGACCTTGAGCTAGCCAGCTGTAACTTTGGCTAATTATTGAAAATAAGAAAAAAATAGAAGCTTAAAAAAAAAAATGTTTATTAAATAAACTTAATATTTTTTTTTCTAATTTACATATTTGTATTCTAAAATTTAGAATCTAAATTCGTCCTTTAAAACAGGGAAAAAATTAAGTCTCTAGGCTTAGTATTTTTTGAGAAACATGCATTTAACTTTTCCCTTTTAGGCACTTTTTTTTTTTTAAAGTTACAAAATATTCCAACTTTGAAAAAATATTGTAAAATTTTTTTATAAACCTAATTAAATAGCTTGATCAATGCCTAGTTCAAGTGTATCAATAGATTTTCCAAATTCAACAACTCGAAATTGGATTTTCGCAAGGAGTTTTTGGAAAACGAGCCACTGTGCGGCGTTCTAATCGTTTTCATTCCATGGACCCCGAGTTCGAGTCACCCCAGAGAAAATTTTTTTAAAATTAAATTATTAATAATTCGATGTTTTTCAGAATTAGTACGTAGTATTTGCACTGTGTGTGGGTTTTCTACTGGTGCTATGTTACACATACATATGAGTTTACTGTAAACAATGGTAAAATTAACTATTTTTATTGGTTGGAGCATTTTCAACCGTCATTTCTGGTTGAAATCTACTGTGCTACAGTAATCATTACGTTATGTGTTACGCCACTCTTACTGTACCTGACGGTTAGTTCAACCCATCATTATGGGTTGGAGTATTTTAACCGCAGAATTGATTGAATTTACCGACAAAATTTTTTCTGTGTAGTCGTACCGTCAAAATTAAATAAGAACAGATAGCCACCCGGGTTGCTTCTTTAATCAAAGACATTCTTTTACATAGAAATATAAATTAGTGACCCCATAAGAAATTATATATTATATTATATTCGGAGGGGTCACGGAAATCACTTCCCATTAAATTGCAACCCAAAACCAATTCTCGGTGTCGCACAAATCTTTCAGCACCCGAACTGTTTTGATAAGCAATATTAATTTTGGATATATTGGGTCATTCTTTTATAAACCGAACAGATAAAAAACTCACCATTTTTGATTTCAATAAAAAAAAATCCGAAATTATATCTCGACATGCCCACCAAAACGTAATTTGCGGTTTTGCAAAAAAAAATGTTGTTTATTTTATAAACCATTTAAAAATAGTCAAAAACGGAAAAAATGGAAAAAAAGGGTTTTTTAAAAACTGGATTTTTCAGGTTTAGTTTATCGGACAGGTCTCGTTTTGATATTGCTGAATGGTATTTTAATGTATCTAGTTAAATAAAAATTTAATAACTTTTTAAATTATTTAATACTATTGAGTAATTGTTGCTACATTTTATATATAATCTTTTCTCAGTGTTAACCACCATTATTTAACTTCAAAAGATATACAAAATATTGCCCTAAGCATAACTTAAATTACGGTGCTTTCAAAAAGATGGAGACTTTTATAGTTTAAAAGATATTAATTACACAAAACGCGTCTGAAAAGGGTCAAAATAGACACTTTTTGCAACTTAAAGCTCAAATTAATAAAAATCTCAACGTGATGGACCATTTCTGAAAACAGATTCGTGTTCTTGTGGCCTAGTGTAATTGTTCGCAATCAGCCAACTTGCTGCTCAACCTCAGCTGGCATTTGACAACAACCATTTTTTGAGCGTTTTGCAAATTAACCGATGCAAAATCTCTCGTTGTCTCGTTGTCTTCATCGTTGTCTGAATCGAAGAAATTCAACCACTTGGTGATCTCAAGCTTACTTAGATTTCCAAATCTTTAATATCCCTTACATGTGTGTGCTTCTTTAACTGGATTACTTAACAATTCCAGTCAGTCTCTCAAGTCTCTGGTGGCTGCAGTGTCAGTTATTTTGCTTAAATTTTTAAGGCCACAGGCGAGGCAAATTGCAGCTGAAAAACGTAGAGAAACCAGGTGGCTAATAAAACTCTACCCAAAAGCAGCCAAAAGAGCTGTCCCCACTCCTTCTCCCAACTCAGCAGGACAAAAGTAAAGTATTTAATTTTTATGAAAACGTCAACCTAAGAATAATGAAATAATATACAGGAAGAAAATTGTTGGTTTTTAACGTGCAGCCACTTCCCATCTTCATTTGCCATCTTCATCATCTTTGTGTGTGTGTTGTTGTTTGCTTGGCTAAGTGTGTGCCGCACTTGGGACAACAACTGGCACTGGCGCTAAGACTTAGACTCCCGACTTGAGGCAGCACGCAGAGCGTGTAAATGTAGGCAAACATACAAATGACTGGCAAGGAGTTGAAGAAACGTAATTTTCGTTCTCAACATCAACAGAAGCAACATCGTAGGCGACGCCAACGCTGTGGCAGGCAGCCAGATAATCACTCAGCAGAGTTGATGACAAGTGACTGCCGGTTGCTGGTTTGCCGGTCTATTTGCCTTGCCCAAGTAACGAAAAATCATTTCAACTAAGAAGGCAGATGGAAAGGGGCTTAGGCGCCTTAGCTTGGCGCCCAAGGTGGGGCGTTTAAATATAAGTACACGAAGCATGATTAAATTAAGGAAAATCGTAGCAGAAATGCAGAAATTGCACAAAACTTTTGCAATTGGCGCACAACGTGTGGTCAACTGTCTCGAGCTTTAGACAAGCCAAACTAAAATATAATTCTTATTTAATGTAAGGGTAAACCAAGCCAAACTACACACGACATCTTCGCCAAAGAGTGACAGCATTACGACATCACCAGAAAAGATCAAACAGTTTGTAATTGACTTTGTCAAATACATTATCTTCTTAGAGAACGAAATTTGACCAAGGCAGCCACAACTCGTGTATAAAAACAAGTCAGCGAAAGTCGGTCAAGCCCGACTATAATATACTCTCTACCTGGAGTAGCAGCTGAAAGCAGCGCTGCTGAACAATAGATGACGCCTTTACTTGCATTATGACCCCACTACTGCCAGGGCGGGGAAGTAACTTTCTTTTGGTCATAACTTGAGTATCGTTCATCCGATTTTTATCATTTTTGTTACTTGATTACTAAATATCTTTAGAAGTTATGAACCATCTATCTATAAAACTGTGGGAGATATGACGTTTGATCAAAACTGCGGGGCGAGAGGGGGCGTGGCAAAAATTTAAAATAAGCTTGATCTGCCTGCAAGTATAAAAAGCTTATGTGACAGACGTACATGGCTATATCGACTCGGCTGTTGATGCTGATCAAGAATATATATTCTTTATAGTGTCGGAAATGATTTCTTCTCCATGTTACATACTTTTGCACTAGCTTAATATACTCTGTGGAGCCACCATAGTCACACAACCGTATCTATAGCAGCGTAAAACACAAATCTCCATAGCTCAGAAATAACTCTCAACCCTATTTTCAGTTCGCTCTGCTCACTTCACTGACCGAAAAAACAAAACAAAACGCTCTCGGGCTTCCCTCAACCGAATGTGTTCCGTTATTGTGCTCACTGTTAAGTGGCTGTGGTTGAATACAAAGACTGATCGGTCTGACAGCAACCGAATAATAGGCCCAAGTCAGTCAATTAGTCATAAAATGCGTGCTTCTCGAAGACCAATCTGTCAAAATGTTAGTTCAAAAGGTTGCAGACTCAAGAGTTGCGCCAGAGTTTACCATAAGCAGAGAGGCAGTCAATGCGAGAGAGAACGAGAGAGCGCATATAGTTCGTCGCATACATTCATATCGTTAGCCGACCCTCTAGTTCTGGGCACTAATTCGTAACTAGCGGAATTACTACTTATTAGCAGATCACCAGTACTTACCCGACTAACCCCTACAAACGCTTTTCTGAATATTCTTTTTTGTAGGAAATATCCGCGCTCATGGGGACGAGTGACACCACATCGTTTACCGCGGACTAGCGAATAGGGTAGCCATGTAAGGGGTGCTGAAATGGGTACCCATTTGAAAAGTTAATAAATACAGATGCTTAAATATAAAAATTAATAATTATACTCTGTACCGAAGGTACATGGAGTATATTAAGTTTGTGCAAAAGTATGTAACAGGGAGAAGGAATCGTTTCCGACCCTATAAAGTATATATATTCTTGATCAGCATCAACAGCCGATTCGATATAGCCATGTCCGTCTGTCCGTCTGTCCGTCTGACCGTCCGTCCGTCCGTCCGTCTGTCTGTCCGTATGAACGAAGAGATCTCAGAGATGGTAAGAGATAGAGGTTTGACATGTATGGGACATATATTTCTTATACTTGCAGGCAGATCAAGTTTATTTTCAATTTTTGCCACGCCCCCTCCCGCCCCCGTAATTTGGAAAAAACGTCATATCTCCTACAGTTTTGAAGATAGATCGTTCGTACCTTCTAGAGATACCTTGTAAACAAAATTATTTATCGATTTGCTGAAGGAATGATAAAGATCGGATGAACGATACTCAAGTTATGAGCAAAAAACGGCCAGTAAACACCCAACACCACCCCACCCACCACCGCAGCATTCTATTGAATGGCAATCTTAGTGAGAGAAAGAGAGAGAGAGAGTGAAACTTAGAGATGAGCGAGTATAACTCGTGAGCAAATGCGAGCTGCGACGTTAAGGGTACAGAGTATGTTATAGTCGGGCTTGACCGACTTTCTTTCTTGTTTTTTATTTCGATTCACTTTTTTTAACTCTTCATTTTCGTTTACGTTATTTATATTTTCGTTTACGTTATTATTTGTTTGTTTATAATATTGTTATTGTTACTAACGCTATTTTCAAAAAAACCTTTTTTTCCACAACTGGTCTTCTGCTGACCCAATTCCACCGTGCAAAGTAATGGCATCTATAAATAGAAAATTAAAATTAATCAATACATTGCCGACGATAGCAAAATTCAAAACAAATAGACCTACCAAGCAACACTCCATAACAGTTTTTATGGTTTTTTTTAAGCCAGCTTTTCTTGCACTCCATCGACATTGTAGGCAAGTACATTGAGTATTGGCCAGCACATTTTTCAAGTTTTTATACTCTGTACCGAAGGTACATAGAGTATATTAAGTTTGTGCAAAAGTATGTTACAGGGAGAAGGAATCGTTTCCGACCCTATAAAGTATATATATTCTTGATCAGCATCAACAGCCGAGTCGATATAGCCATGTCCGTCTGTCCGTCCGTCCGTCCGTCCGTATGAACGAAGAGATCTCAGAGATGGTAAGAGATAGAGGCTTGACATGTATGGGACATATATTTCTTATACTTGCAGGCAGATCAAGTTTATTTTCAATTTTTGCCACGCCCCCTCCCGCCCCCGCAATTTGGAAAAAACGTCATATCTCCTACAGTTTTGAAGATAGATCTTTCGTGCCTTCTACAGATACCTTGAAAACAAAATTATTTATCGATTTGCTGAAGAAATGATAAAGATCGGATGAACGATACTCAAGTTATGAGCAAAAAACGGCCAGTAAACACCCCCCCACCCCCCACCCATCACCACAGCATTCTATTGAACGGCAATCTTAGTGAGAGAGAGAGAGAGAGAGAGAGTGAGAAACTTAGAAACTTAGAGATGAGCGCGTATAACTCGTGAGCAAATGTGAGCTGCGACGTTAAGGGTACAGAGTACGTTATAGTCGGGCTTGACCGACTTTCTTTTTTGTTTTTATACATACTTATACCCTTGTAGAGGGTATATTAAAATTGTCCAGATGTTTGTATCGCATAGAAGGAAGCATCTCCGACCACACAAAGTATATATATTCTTGATCAGCATGACGAGCTGATATAGCCATGTCCGTCTGTCCGTCCGTCTGTTTCTATGCTATCTCCTCCGTCAGTTTTAAAGCTATCTTAACCAAACTTTGCACGAAGCCTTTTGGTACAAATACGCTGCACATTTGTCGGAATCGGCCGGATCGGATGACTATATCATATAGCTGCCTTAGGAACCATCGGTCGAAAAAGTAGTTTTAGTGAGAAAAACTTTTTTGTCTTCAACGCAAACGTCCCCAATCCTAGTATTTCCAAGTTTTCTATGATTTTACATAATTCCACCAAGTTTTATGAAAATCGGACAACTATATAGTATAGCTGCCATAAAAAATATATGTCTGAGAAAAAGTCGAAGTAGTAAAAACTTTTTTGTTTTCAATGCTATCTCTCCCAAACTTGTCACTAATCAATATTATAAGCTACTACATAATTCTACCTGAGTTTGATCCAAATCGGATGACTATAGCATATAGCTGCCATAGGAACTATCGGTCGAAAAAGTAGTTCTAGTGAGATAAACTTTTTTGTTTTCAATGGTAGCGTCTTTATACCTTCCTGTTGTGAATATTATCAGTTGGGGAGTTCGGTCAAAATCGGATGAATATATCATAAAGCTGCCATATAACTGGGAAGCAAATGCTCAAAGTAGTGGCGCCATCAAGCTACAATGGTATATAAACTTCAGTCGAGCCGAAGTTAGCTTTCCTCTATTTTTATACCCTTGCAAAGGGTATTATAATTTTGCCCAGAAGTTTGCAACGCATAGAAATATTCATTTCCGACCCCATAAACTATATATATTCTTGATCAGGGCGACGAGCTGAGTCGATTGAGCTTTGTCCGTCCGTCTGTCTGTCCGTCTGTCTGTCTGTCCGTCTGTCTGTCCGTCCGTCTGTCTGTCCGTCTGTCTGTCCGTCTGTCTGTCTGTCCGTCTGTTTCTACGCAAACTAGTCTCTCAGTTTTAAAGCTATCGAGATGAAATTTTGCACAGAGTCTTCTTTTTACTGCACGCTGCTGATATGTCGGAACCGACAGGATCGGATGACTATATCTTATAGCTGCCATAGGAACCATCGGTCGAAAAATGGGTCTTAGTGAGAAAAACTTGTTTGTTTTCAATGTTAGCGTTTTTCAATTCGGTGATTATTAATATTTTATGCTTTCAAACAGATTTGCAAATTTTGGTCAAGATCGGATGACTATATCTTATAGCTGTCATAGGAAGCATCGGTCGGAAAATGGGTATTACTGAGAAAAACTTTTTTGTTTTCACTGTTAGCGTCCTCAAGCTCGACTATTATTAATGTTTTATGCTTTCAAACAGACTTGCAAATTTTAGTTACAATCGGATGACTATATCTTATAGCTGCCATAGGACCGATCGGTCGGAAAATGGGTCTTAGTGAAAAAAAACTTTTTTGTTTTTAAGTAAATGGTTCTTAAGGTCGGTGATTATTAATATTAAACGCTTTCAAACTAATTTAAAAAAGTTGATCTACATCGGGTGACTATATCTTACGGTTGCCATAGGACCGATCGGTCGAACATGAGTCGTGGTAAAAAATTTTTTATGTTTATTTTTGTTAGCGTCCTTAAACTCGCTGATGACTTATTTTATATGCTTTCAAATAGATTCGCAAAATTGGGTCGAAATCGGATGACTATATCTTAAGGCTGCCATAGGGCCGATCGGTCGGAAATTGAGTCTTAGTGAGAAAACCTTTTTTGTTTTCAATTTTATCGTTCTTAAACTCGGCGTTTGTTAATTTGATATGTTTTCAAAAAGATTCGCGAAATTTGGTCGAAATCAGACGTTTATCTGTCGGAAAATGGGTTTTAGTTACAACAATTTTTGATTTTTATGTAAGCGTTCTTAAACTGTGACATTTGCATTTGCAAGGGTATAAAAACTTCGGCACAGACGAAGTTAGCTTGGCCTTCTCGTTTTATGTTCTTTTTTGAGCCGGTTGCCATACATTTTTTTATTTATTTGATCACTTAAGTGCTTGTCTTACCTTGTAAATAATTTTTTTTTTTATTTTAATCACTTGTTTGATTGCTCTTTTAATTTTTTCACAATATTCACTTTCGATGCTGAGGTCTGCTGCAAATGCTGTCACAAAATAAAGTAAACGGCAAAAGCAAAGAATGTTCCAGCAATGCAGAAAATGCGTGCACAGTGGTAGCATTGCGTTTGTTTTTGTTATTTAACGAATAATTCGTGCGCTTTTTTCGTTATTTTTTTCGTACACCAGAAAGTACCCATGTACGCTGGTTCGCGGTGGATTGCAGAATATACAGGGCATAAATAGTATTTTTCTTGAGTGGTTCGGCGTTCGATTACTATAGAGTTAGTCAGGAAAGTACCCATGTGCGCTGGTTCGCGGTGGGTTACAGAATATACAGGTCATAAATATTTTTAATTTTTTCGGTGGTTCGCCGTTCGTTTACCATAGGGCTACTTAGGAAAGTACCCGTGTACGAACCTGCCAAGTAGGTAGTTCGAGAATGGTCAATCGCCACCACCAGAACTAGAGGGGAGCCTTACACACCGATGCATACATACATACATAGAAGACCTTTTGAATGCGTGAATTCTGCCAAACGGGGCCAAAAAGACCTAAGAGGAAAAAAACAACCAAATAGAAGCAGAGAGCGTAGTTAAAGGTTGTTTTTGTACCCCTATTCAATGTGCCGGGCGAAAAATGTTTTTCTGACAGAGGCAAACGGGGGACCGATTTTTGCGACCTCTGCAAAGCTCTAACGGAGGCAACATCTACAAGAAATATGTTTTTGATTTTATTGACTTTAAACTAACAACTTTAAGCCGACTCTAAATCATACAAGTTAAGTTTTCACACAACTACGTATCAAAACAGTCATGTTGTTTATTGACTCTATTTTTAGCTCGCTGTTAGCAAAAATATAAATATTTTGTACAGCAAATTGGTGTGCACTAAGAGAAATATTTTGCACTAAGAACAGCTTTGCACTAATGAGTACTTACCATGTTTGCAGTTTTATTTGTTATTTTACGTTTGCCTTGTTGGTTGCAACATATTCCGCGAAAAAGCATAAAGGGAAAAATGTACATGTGAATGTCAAAGGCGGAAATTGCGGAGGAGAAGGCAGTATGCTATCGCACTGGAGTTGGCCCATCCACAAGTAAAAGTTGTCACTATTACGGGAGATTTAGCAACAGTTGGGCAACAGACCAGACTGCCAAACTCGAAAGTTATATGAGTTATAGATAAAGTTGGCCTACGAAACCGAAATTTCTGTTAAAGCCTTTAATGTTACTGTCAAGATGTGACTATTACTTATAATGTAGTGTTTGTGTCTAGCAAAATCTGAAAGGGTATGTTAGTTAGCGGCCGATTTCTTATTATTTCAATTTTAAATTTTCAACATTTCATTGTATTTTAGAACTAAATCCCTCGTAAACTAATTTGAATTTTGCTTTCAGCGAATATAAACACGCAGAAAACAAATTTTCAGAACACCAACCAACAATGGAATTTTACTCAATTGTAATCCTTAACCCATTAAGGCCGACTCCCTTGTTAGTGGGAGAAAAAGGATGAAACTTAGTGGAGGATGCCATAATGACACTCATATTCCTCGCACAAAAATTCAGCCCTCTATCTCTATACCATAGCCCGTGCAGGGGGTGGTGCGTTTTCGCAGCCGTACAGTTTTATTACTGGAAAAAGTTTTTATGAAATAATTGCATTGTAAAGGAAAATTCATGGATTAAGTTGAAGTTT
Source organism: Lordiphosa magnipectinata (assembly GCA_037044535.1). Classification (NCBI taxonomy): domain Eukaryota; kingdom Metazoa; phylum Arthropoda; class Insecta; order Diptera; family Drosophilidae; genus Lordiphosa; species Lordiphosa magnipectinata. The sequence goes on from JBAMBO010000531.1 coordinate 18,968, forward strand.
GAATTAAATTTATTTATGGTAATCTGAGAAACATTTCGGATGCACTGCCACTTTACACTTGGCACAATAGTAGACGATGTGCGAGGCACAGTGGCGACAGCGAATGCGTTTGGTCCCCTTCTCAGTGTTGTGGCCAACATTATCCAGTTTTAATCGTTTTTGAGCTGGTGTGTCTTGAGTTTTGGGACCACAATGATATGCCACTAACTAACTTTGCAGCAACGAATCAGTCACAATCTCGCGGAATTCGATTGCGATTCGTTGTGATCGTAAAATACATCTGAGTGGTCTCAGTCTTCTTTCTGAGATTCTAAGAGGTTCTCAAAGGTTCTGCCCATAAAAATACTCATTTTAAGCAAACTTAAACCAAAACGAGAAGGCCAAGCTAACTTCGTCTGTGCCGAAGTTTTTATACCCTTGCAAATGCAAATGTCACAGTTTAAGAACGCTTACTTAAAAATCAAAAAATTTTGTAACTAAAACCTATTTTCCGACAGATAAACGTCTGAAAAAAGTTTTTCTCACTAAGACTCAATTTCCGACCGATCGGCCCTATGGCACCCTTAAGATATAGTCATCCGATTTCGGCCCAATTTTGCGAATCTATTTGAAAGCATATAAAATAAGTCATCAGCGAGTTTAAGGACGCTAACAAAACTAAACAAAAAAATTTTTTACCAAGACTCATGTTCGACCGATCGGTCCTATGGCAACCATAAGATATAGTCACCCGATGTCGATCAACTTTTTCAAATTAGTTTGAAAGCGTTTAATATTAATAATCACCGACCTTAAGAACGATTTACTTAAAAACAAAAAAGTTTTTTTCACTAAGACCCATTTTCCGACCGATCGGTCCTATGGCAGCTATAAGATACAGTCATCCGATTTTGACCAAAATTTCCAAATCTGTTTGAAAGCATAAAATGTTATTAATGACCGAGTTTAATCACGTTAACATTGAAAACAAAAAAGTTTTTCTCACTAAAACCCATTTTTCGACCTATGGTTCCAATGGCAGCTATAAGATATAGTCATCCGATTTTGACCAAAATTTTCAAATCTGTTTGAAAGTATATAATATTATTAATGACCGAGTTTAATCACGTTAACATTGAAAACAAAAAAGTTTTTCTCACTAAAACCCATTTTTCGACCTATGGTTCCAATGGCAGCTATAAGATATAGTCATCCGATTTTGACCAAAATTTTCAAATCTGTTTGAAAGTATATAATATTATTAATGACCGAGTTTAATCACGTAAACATTGAAAACAAAAAAGTTTTTCTCACTAAAGCCCATTTTTCGACCCATGGTTCCTATGGCAGCTATAAGATATAGTGATCCGATCCGGTCGGTTCCGACATATTAGCAGCGTGCAGTAAAAAGAAGACTCTGTGCAAAATTTCAGCTCGATAGCTTTAAAACTGAGAGACTAGTTTGCGTAGAAACAGACGGACAGACAGACGGACAGACAGACGGACGGACAAAGCTCAATCGACTCGGCTCGTCGCCCTGATCAAGAATATATATAGCTTATGGGGTCGGAAATGAATATTTCTATGCGTTGCAAGCTTCTGGGCAAAATTATAATACCCTTTGCAAGGGTATAAAAATTACCAAAAATCCTGACGTGAGGATCTGTTCAAACTTGAACAATATACTCGACTTCATTCACACGTAGCGGTAAATATTATATTCTGAAAAGCCAATCTAGCGCATAAACATATCACTTGATGTAATAACTTTAAATTTAATTGGGGTTGCTGGGTCAGGATGCCCTTGACACCAGATGTGTATACACAAAAAAATCTGTGGTTAAATTTAACCGATATTTTGGGTTGGAAATGCGCCAACCCAAAAAATCGGTAAAATTCACAAAATTTGACAGTGACTATCACGTAAGCCTTTACGCAAAGAGAACTATTTCAATAGTAAATCTAACTGAAAATATCGTTTAGAAATGCGCCAACCCACAAAATTAGTAATATTAACCGATGCGTACAGTAAGTAAATTTTCTTACTGTGTGTACAGTAATTTTACCATAAAAATAGTAATTTAACAGCTGTTACTCAACTGTCACAAGTTGCCAATCTACTTGAGCTCATCTTCATCCCAAACCAGAAGAGGCAACCTTAATACCCCCACCCATCAATTTTGGTTCTGAAACAATTGTTTGAATATATTTTTTATTTTATTTGAAAAATTTTTACTTACTTGGGGGGGGATTCGAACTCTGGGCCCTTGGACTGAACACGATTGGACTGACGTCTTTACCAGTTACGCTACGGCGCGCGGTAATAGAAATGCGTCTAACATATTACTTGTATTGAATCTGCCTAACCACATTCATGAAAAATTTCTTAAATGTCGCATAAATGAGACCACTAGTAATTCTCAAGTTCAAATTCAGTGGAAGTACAATATAAATATAAGGGCCAAACTGAAATTTTCTCAATCAACAATTTTCGCGGTTAGATTTACTGTCGGTAGAGTTAATCCGTGAAGCAACAAAATTCATTTAAAAAGTTATACTATTTGTGCGGTAAGATTTACTTGTGGGTACAGTAAATTGCTGCAAAAACAAAGTATGAGATGAAAAAATCACGTCAGAGTAACTATTTCTATGGTAAAGTTACTGTAGTTAGCAGTAACTTATTAAAACAACAAAATATGTGAAAAAATTTTTGTGGTTGAATTTACTCAGCGTACAGTTGTTAAATGCAACAACAAAATACGAGCTAAAATAAATACGTGAACTTTACAATTTCTTCTGTAGATTTTACTGTTAGCACAGTTACCAAGCAACAACAAAACCACATGCATAAAAAATTTCGAAAAAAGTTACTGTCAGCGTTAGTTAATTTTACCCACCAGATTTTTTTGTGTGTAGGACCAGCCGTGGCAACCACTCGAGGTACACTCTCATAATTATACACACATTGTGGACTACAACACAAAGTTAGCTAAGTTGGATTTCAGGGATAAGAAATTTTAAATAAAAGCAAGATCGCTCGCAAGAGTATTTCAGTACAAACCTCAAACTACAAACGTGTATAATTCTATAAATTTCTTGGTATTTCGAGCCGGATGTTCGATTTCCGCGAATAATTGTTGAAAGCGCAACATATTTTTTAGTTTATCGAAATCCGTGAAGTAGGAGTGAATATTAATAAATACTTACAAGTGTGTGTCGGTGATCTATTCTACCCACCGTGACTTCTGCCGTGGAGTGTTTTTCAATGGTCAGAAGACTGACTTTTGGCTATCAAGGCAACAGTTTAGGCAACGGCAACCAAAGCACAGCGCATGAAGTGTCTCCTGAATCTTAAGAAGAGTTGTCACTAAAGAACAAGGTCCTGATATACAAGGTCATTCTGGCTTCGGCGTGGAGAAATGGTCTACAGATATATGGCGTCGCGGTGAAAACTCATCTGAGCAAAATTAGAGAAACCCAGGCCAAAATCCTAAGACAAATTACCAAAGCCCAATGGTACCTAAGAACCAGAAACGTCGAAAAGGACCTTACTGTTGCTATGGTTGAATATGTCATCAATAAGCAGGCCGTCTGATACCTCGTTATTTAAGTTATCTCACCAGCCAATTAAACTGGCTAGTAATTTGCCAAAAAGGCAAATGTGAAAGAAAGTCCTACCCAAGGTCCTCATAGCCGCGGCGATCACAAGAGGAACATAGGAGAGAGAGAAGAGAGACACATATGATGTTGTTGTTGCAGGTCTGCACTCGCCAACAACAAAACCTTAGCTCGGAAAGAAAGGTAGGAGAGCACGCATATGAATTTGTTGCTTTATGTAGGCTTATGGCGCGCGTGCCCGGTATACGCTCAAGCTAATCCGTTTCGTCAAACAACAACAAATGCGTGACTTGCTGAATGGGCTTGGGCATCCCTGGATTAAACAGTCCACAGGGAATTTATAAATTAAGTAAAAATATAAAAATAATATAAAAATGGACATTGATTTTGATTCGGATTATACGGTCCAAGACCCGAACTACGTTCAACAGCCAAGCGTCTCGAAAGAGAATATGATATGATTAGGTTAGGTAGTTCCGGCTGGCCCTTTGTAGGGGCCACACATAGGCCTTACGGTCCTAAGTGAGGCCGGGTGGTTTTTCTAGGTACCATTAGAAATCCAAGAGGATCTTTGACGTTTTGGCAAATACTTGTTTGGGAGACTTCCTTGCCGCCTCTTCAAGAGAGGTGAGACTTGGGGAGTGCAGATGTCTTAATCTTGTCTTAGCGGTCGCTGGGCAGCTGCAGATGAGGTGTTCCAGAGTTTCGACGACTCCAGGTTCCTTACATTTCCTGCAGGTGTCCGCTGTCGTAATGCCTAGCTTTTCACGTGAGCAACTGCTAGGCAGTGACCAGTTAGTATGCCTATAAGCAGTCTACAGTCTCTTCTTTGGAGCTCTAGCATATAGTGCGTGAGTTTTTTGGGTGAGTCTTCTTTTTACTGCACGCTGCTAATATGTCGGAACCAACCGGATCGGATGACTATATCTTATAGCTGCCATAGGAACCATCGGTCAAAAAACGGGTCTTAGTGAGAAAAACTTTTTTGTTTTCAATGTTAGCGGCCTTAAACACGGCCATTATTGATATTATTTGCTTTCAAACAGATTTGCAAATTTTGGTCAAGATCGGATGACCATATCTTATAGCTGTCGAAGGAACCATCGGTCGGAAAATGGGTCTTAGTGAAAAAAACTTTTTTGTTTTCAATGCTAGCGTCATAAAAATCGGCCATAATTAAAATATTATATGCTTTCAAACAGATTTGCAAATTTTGGACAAAATCGGATGACCATATCTTATAGCTGTCGAAGGAACCATCGGTCGGAAAATGGGTCTTAGTGAAAAAAACTTTTTTGTTTTCAATGCTAGCGTCATAAAAATCGGCCATAATTAAAATATTATATGCTTTCAAACAGATTTGCAAATTTTGGACAAAATCGGATGACCATATCTTATAGCTGTCGAAGGAACCATCGGTCGGAAAATGGGTCTTAGTGAAAAAAACTTTTTTGTTTTCAATGCTAGCGTCATAAAAATCGGCCATAATTAAAATATTATATGCTTTCAAACAGATTTGCAAATTTTGGACAAAATCGGATGACCATATCTTATAGCTGTCGAAGGAACCATCGGTCGGAAAATGGGTCTTAATGAAAAAAACTTTTTTGTTTTCAATGCTAGCGTCATAAAAATCGGCCATAATTAAAATATTATATGCTTTCAAACAGATTTGCATATTTTGGACAAAATCGGATGACCATATCTTATAGCTGTCGAAGGAACCATCGGTCGGAAAATGGGTCTTAGTGAAAAAAACTTTTTTGTTTTCAATGCTAGCGTCATAAAAATCGGCCATAATTAAAATATTATATGCTTTCAAACAGATTTGCAAATTTTGGACAAAATCGGATGACCATATCTTATAGCTGTCGAAGGAACCATCGGTCGGAAAATGGGTCTTAGTGAAAAAAACTTTTTTGTTTTCAAGTAAATCGTTCTTAAAGTCAGTGATTCTTAATATTAAACGCTTTCAAACTAATTTGAAAAAGTTGATCGACATCGGGTGACTATATCTTATGGTTGCCCATAGGACCGATCGGTCGGAAAAAAATTCTTAGTGAGAAAAATCTTTTCTGTTTTTAATTTTATCTATCCTTAACTCCGCGATTGTTAATTTGATATGTTTTTAAAAAGATTCGCGAAATTTGGTCGAAATCAGATGTTTATGTGTCGGAAAATGGGTTTTAGTTAAATTTTTTTTAGATTTTTATGTAAGCGTTCTTAAGCTCTGACATTTCAAAAACAGCATTTGCAAGGGTATAAAAACTTCGGCACAGACGAAGTTAGCTTGGCCTTCTCGTTTATTTATTTATTCATCCTAGTGTTACAAGTACAAAACTTTAAGTTTATAACACTAGTCACAAAAGAACCTTAGATAGGACAATAAAAACGCGGAGAATTGAATGAATATTAAGATAAGTTAGAATTAGAAATTATTGATTTTAATTATAATAAATTAAATTAAATTGGATTATTTTTTTTTTTTTTTTTTTGTTTTATGTAATCTTAACCTAGTATTATTTTATTTTGTTGTAGTTATAGTTAAATTTATCGTGTACTGTAGTGTGTGTTGAGTTTAGCTCGAAATAATGGTGCGCTACTAATTGATTTTAGTTCATGAGGAGTATAAAGAAGTGCTTTTCTGACGAGGATAGCTTATATTTTTGGCAAACAACATTGTTGGTTCTTTTAGAGGCGGAGAGACTTAATTTTTCGTAGAGATACGTAGGTTCCTTAGTGTTTATAATCTTGTGAAGTAATATTAGTGCTCTTAAGCTTGTAAAGTCATTAAGGGTAAGATTGTTAAATTTATATGAATGGTTAGAGATGCTGTCAGTTCGTCTCTTTTTAAAAATATACCTAGCTATGTCATTAAATAGTACCTTCAGTCTTTGTTTATTTTCGGCATCACTTTGCCCAAATAGCTCGACTCCATAGAATAAAGACGGTGTTAAATATGTTTTAGCTATAAGAAGTCGGAGGTGTTCAGGTACAAAGTTTTGGGTCAAGTATAGTTGTCGGAGAAGGCCATATGTCTTACCAACTGCCTTGTGAATATGGTCAGTCCACGTTAAATTCTGGTTAAATATAATTCCTAAATTGTTTGCCTTTTTGACATACTCTATCTCTTTATCATCAATATATAGGCTACCAAGAGTCCTAATATCAATTGCTTTTTATACCCTTGTAGAAGGTATATTAAAATTGTTCAGATGTTTGTAACGCATTGAAGGAAGCATCTCCGACCACAGAAAGTATATATATTCTTGATCAGCATGACGAGCTGAGTTGATATAGCCATGACCGTCTGTCCGTCCGTCTGTTTCTATGCTATCTCCTCCGTCAGTTTTAAAGCTATCTTAACCAAACTTTGCACGAAGCCTTTTGGTACAAATACGCTGCACATTTGTCGGAACCGGCCAGATCGGATGAATATAGCTGCCATAGGAACCATCGGTCGAAAATGTTGTTTTAGTGAGAAAATCTTTTTTGTCTTCAACGCAAACGTCCCCGAACCTTGTATTTACAAGTTATCTATGCTTTCACATAATTCGACCAAGTTCGATAGGACAACTATATAGTACAGCTGCCATAGAAATTAGGTGTCGAAAATGTATATAGGAGGCCTTGTCAAAAATGTGTACATTTGGCCGAATATACATATTTGTGTCAGTGGAATCAGGCTACTAACTTATAAAAATCATACAAGCTACAAGGGTATATAAACTTCGGTCGAGCCGAAGTGAGCTTTCCTCTATTTTTAGTAAATTACAAGGCATTTTGACTTTAAGGGATTTATCCGAGCCCATTTTTACTGGCCCATTCTGCAATGGATTTTAGCATCTACGCATTCATTAATTTTACATAACGGACGACTAATATACAATTGGACATCATCAGCATACATATGGACATTACATTTTGACTGGGTACTTGGGAGATCATTCACATACACAGAGAACAATAATGGACCTAAAATTGAACCTTGAGGGACACCACGAGTAATTGATAAGAATGACGATACATTGAGGGAGGATACGACAGCCTGACGCCTGTTGGTTAAGTAAGATCTCATTAATTTTGATGCGGTCCTTGAAAAACTAAACAGTTTGCTCAATTTAGTACACAATATGTATATCATGATTGACTGTGTCAAATGCTTTACTGTAGTCGAGCAGCGTCAGATATGTTACATGCCCATCGTCTAGCTTGTTTCGAATGGCTTCCGATACTTTTAGTAGGGCAGTGATACAGCTACGATTTTTCCTAAAGCCTGATTGATTTCTGTTTAAGAAGTTCTGTGACGTCAGGTAATTATTTATTTGGCTAGCTACAAGGGATTCAAATACTTTGGATAAGTATGGCAAGATGGAAATTGGCCTGTATTCATTTTTCTGTTTAGGGACTGGAATAATTTTTGCTACTTTCCACACTTCAGGAAATGTGGAGGTAGTAAAGGCAGTGTTCATTACATGTGTGGTGTATCTAAGAATTGTGGGCGGAATAATTTTTAAAAACTTGGGGTTGATGTCGTCAAGTCCAGTCGCATTAGATTTTATCTTAAGTACAGCTTCAAGGACATCACATTGACTTACACACGCAAAACTAAAGCTATTATCACAGAGAATATCAGGTACACAGTTCAAATACGGATTGCAGGTAACTTCAGGTACTTGACTTTGAATAAACCGTTTATTTAATTCATTAACGTCGGTATCACATTTGCTTGGAGATAGTTGTTTTTCAATGCCCAGCCCATTTATCTCCTTCCATGACTGACTAGTCGTAATCGCACTGTTAAATTTATTGCACAAATATTCGCTTTTAGCTCTAAAGATCATTTTGTTGACGTTCGTTCTCAATCTCTTAAAGAATGTATAATGATAGTCAGTCCTGTACCTCATCCATTTTTTGTACGCTTGATCACGTGATATAAGTCAGCAAGAAAGTCTTGCGGTATTTTTATTGAATTTTCAATTGTTCATAAAATTGGTTATAATAATGCGATTTAAGTCAAATATGCGCCGTTTTGTTCGATGACGAGTTCCCAACGAGATGCCAACTTCATAATGCCCCTCTTATAGAAGCTCGCTTCCGTATTGGCAAAAAACTCGGAGAGCCAATTTTCACAGTACTCTCTTGTGGCCAACTTCCGACTACCAAGCTCGTTCGCCATGGACAGAAATAGTTGGTAATCACTTGGTGCGAGATCCGGACTATACGGTGGATGCAAAAGAACCTCCCATCCGAGCTCCCGGAGCTTCTGGCGCGTCACCAAAGATGTGTGTGGCCTGGCGTTGTCCTGATGGAAGACAATTCGGCCTCTGTTGATCAAAGATGGCCTCTTCTGCATGAGTGCTGCATTCAAGCGGTCCAGTTGTTGGCAGTACAGGTCCGAATTGAGCGTTTGGCCATAGGGGAGCAGCTCATAGTGGATGATTCCCTGCCAATCCCACCAAACACACAGAAGAACCTTCCTGGCCGTCAATCCAGGCTTGGCCACCGTCTGGGCAGCTTCACCGCTTTTCGACCACGACCGTTTGCGCTTCACGTTGTCGTAAGTGACCCACTTTTCATCGCCAGTCACCATCCGCTTCAAAAACGGGTCGATTTTGTTGCGATTCAGAAGCGATTCGCATGCATCCATACGGGCAAAAATGATTCTTTGCGTCAAGTCGTGTGGCACCCATACATCGAGCTTCTATTTGAATCCAAGCTTCTTCAAATGGTTTATAACGGTTTGATGATTCATGACCAGCTCTTGGCCGATGCTACGGCTGCTACTATGCCGGTCTCTTTCGATCAATTCAGCGATTTTATCGCAATTTTCGACGACAGGCCTTCCGGACCGTGGCGCATCTTCGATCACCTCTGCACCAGAACGAAAACGTTGAAACCATCGTTGTGCGGTGGAAATGGAAACTGTATCGGGTCCATAAACTGCACAAATTTTATTGGCAGCATGAGATGCATTTTTGCCTTTATCGTAGTAGTACTGTAAAATATGCCGTATTTTCTCTTTATTTTGCTCCATGTTTGCGACGCTATAACTCACGAACGACTAAAAACAAACAACAATAAATCAAACACGTGTTAGCGCGTGAAAAGAGCTTTCCAAAAAGCTCTAGCGTGAACCGATGCGACGAATACAACTAGAACTACGCGCTTGCAAAGACAAGCTTGCGGAAATACCGCAAGACTTTTTTGACAGCCTTATACGATTGCTCGTTTAATTTCAGCACTGGCCGAATGAGTTTAACTGTAGATACTCAACTTGCGCGTCCACAGTGGATAGAAGAAATAAACTGTCCCAGTCACATTTATATTGTTCGGTATTTAGTAGGCCATAGTCAATGTTTTTGAAGTCTCTGTACATAATAGGGTAGTCAGTATAGTCAAGAGAAATATTATAAGTAAGAAATATAAGGTCATGTTTTGAGAAGGCAGGTACAGAAATTTGATTAAATAAGAGAGTATTAATTGTTTGGTTCACAAAGAACACATCCAAGAGAGTATTGCAATTTCCCGCGTAATGAGTCAGTGTACTAAAATTTACAAGATGCAAGTCAAGAGCTTCCATGCTACATTTCAGATGGTTTTCTGTTAGGACGTCACTATTTATGTCTCCAGCAATTATAATATCATTATATTGAACAGACAGACCAGAAATAAGCGATATTAGTTCTGAATATTCTACATTTCGATTTGGGCGATATATACAGCCGATTAAAACTTTTGCCTCATTCTTGGTACCACAAATCTCTAGAAAAATATATTCTATTGCATTTCCAGCGTCCTGCTTGCATATAAATTTAGTTTTAAGTTTGCTTTTTAAGAATTATTGCATCTGTTTTATTATCAAGCGTAAAAATGCGGTGGCTTAATTGTGTTGCAAAAATTGCTTTGCATGGTCGGCAATCCGACCATCCGACCAGCAGTAAAAAATGCCTTGACACATAGCAATACAATGGACTCAAGATAACATATCGCTCACTTATTTCAAGACTGGCATAACTCAAAATAATCGATTTTGTGAAAAACGCGCTTAAAGTTCTCAATGGATGTTAACCAAAAAAATAGTTCTTTTAGTTTCGAGTTAATCTAGTAAAATATTATAGAATTCAAATGCATTATTAAAATTGGAAAATGTGATACTTTAACAGAAAGACGAATGATATTTGTGCCATATAGACTGCAGAACAACTGAGATATGACGCTCTTGCATTAACATGAAAATGAACCTGTCAAATGAAATAGCGACTTATTTTCGTTTTACATGGAAAGCTTAAAAGATATCAATAATAGAACAAGACACAGCGAATATTTCTGTATCATTAAGTCAAAAATCATATTTTTTGAGTTATGATCAATAGATAATGGTATTGACGCTTCACTATCTGCAATAAAACTTGATATTAAAGTACAGTTGGGAAGTTATTTGCTTGATCTGTCGACAAATTACGAGATTCTTAAAGAATATTCAATGCTTAATGAGATAGCGATCAGGAATAACACGCCACTAACATCGTGTTAATTAGGAATTGTTTTTAATCATCTGAATGAATCATGAAATGGTATTGGTAATGGCAGTGATTGGAAAGGTACTCATTTTTCTTACCTAGGTAAGGTACAAGGTAAATGCCTAAATATATACCTAGGTCAGGTAAAAGGTATCCGAAATTTCCAGTACTTTTTAATAAGCCTTTTAAAGCATGATTAATCAAACACCACCTACCCTAAATGTTCAGGACCCGACCAAAACTTTGAGTTTGAGAAATAGAATTAAAGATTCTTGATAATCAGTTGTACAATTCTGTATTCCTAGTTTCGCAAAAACTCTTTATATATATTTTTTATTTGTATCTTTCAGACTAGCTAGGCTAGAATTTCTATTTAAATATTGACAATCATTAACAATCGCCTATATCAAGGTACAGTCGGGAACTTTCTACATAGTTTATCAACTGCAGTATTATCTTGAAATTAATATAAACGAGAAGGCCAAGCTAACTTCGTCTGTGCCGAAGTTTTATATCCTTGCAAATGCTGTTTTTGAAATGTCAGAGCTTAAGAACGCTTATATAAAAATCTAAAAAAATTTTAACTAAAACCCATTTTCCGACAGATAAACATATGATTTTGACCAAATTTCGCGAATCTTTTTGAAAGCATACAGAATTAGTAATCAGTGAGATTAAAGACGCTAACATTAATAACAAAAAAAATTTCTTACTAAGAGCTATTTTCGACGGATCGGTCCTATGGCAACCATAAGATATAGTCACCCGATGGCGATCAACTTTTTCAAATTAGTTTGAAAGCGTTTGATATTAAGAACCACCGACTTTAAGAACGATTATCTTGAAAACAAAAAAGTTTTTTTCACTAAGACCCATTTTCCGTCCGGTCGGTCCTATGGCAGCTATATGTTATAGTCATCCGATTTTGACCAAAATTTGCAAATCTGTTTGAAAGCATATAATATTAATTACGACCTAGCGTCATGAAGCTAGCATTGAAAACAAAAAAGTTTTTCCTACTAAGACCCATTTTTTGACCAATGGTTCCTATGGCAGCTATAAGATATAGTCATCCGATCCGGTCGGTTCCGACATATTAGCAGCGTGCAGTAAAAAGAAGACTCTGTGCAAAATTTCACTCGATAGCTTTAAAACTGAGAGACTAGTTTGCGTAGAAACAGACGGACAGACAGACGGACAGACAGACGGACAGACAGACGGACAGACAGACAGACGGACGGACAAAGCTCAATCGACTCAGCTCGTCGCCCTGATCAAGAATATATATAGTTTATGGGGTCGGACATGAATGTTTCTATGCGTTGCAAACTTCTGGGTAAAATTATAATACCCTTTGCAAGAGTATAAAAATAGTCTTGGACTAGATACATGGGTAGTAAAACGATATAGGCAAATTTTTTAACCTTCTTAAAAGGAAAAATTAGATTATTTTTGATAGATATATTTGATTATTTTCGCTGATAGCAAAGTTCACTGTTGAAAGGGTTCTTGAATATAATTTGGTTTGTTGTGTGTTAAATAAAATGCTGTCATTTTTAATCAATTCTAAATAGCAATCGCATTTTGAAACCATTCAAAGTAGAGTCTATGTTTTTATGTTGGTTATTTCAATGCTAGTTACGCCGACAGTATTCTGTATTTCCTCGACTTAAAGCGTCTTAAGGAACAACATAGTTATTAGATATATTATTATATCACACCAATCCCAAATTGGAAGAATGTTTAAATTATGTTAGTTTCCCACGAAGGCTATTATTTGAAATTAAATTCTCATTCAAATTAAAGTACCTTGTACCTTACTTTTTGACAAGGTAAATGTAAATTTGAACCTAGGTAAGGTAAAAGGTACTGGAATTTAAAAATACCTAGGTGAGGTAAAAGGTACACAAAATATGTATCTAGGTATGTACCTAGGTGCTTCCAAACACTGCGAAATGGTAATGGAAATAAAGATGTAATTTTTTTGATTTGATACTAAAAAATACAAAATACATACAGTACAAGTCAATAGCAACAACTATGTCTAACATTAAAGCGATATTCTTAATAGTTTACGAGATATGAAGTTGGAAGTCCCAGTCAGAAGCTGAAAATTATAAAATGCAATAAAAAGAAAACGGTGATAATCTTTTTAGTGTTGTACAATGTCTAACAAACTTTTAAAACGATCACCAAGGCTCACTAAATTACCTATACATATATCTTCTAATATTTATCTTATCGGTAAGATTAATTGGCACAGACGGTGTTAGCTTTGCCTTCTCAATTGCATTGTATTGTGTAATTATCGTCATAGCATCGTTGTAGCATTGGTGGTGGCGAGACCTCTACGATCCAACATAAAGACTAAGAGAGATTGCTCGGATCTGCGCTGTTATTTTATAAACATTGAAAGACTAGTACGGTCAAAACTTTCGCGAAAAAGATACTTTTTGTCAAAAGCGCTTCGAATTACAAAAAAAAAAAAAAAAACAAGAAAGAAAGTCGGTCAAGCCCGACTATAACATACTCTGTACCCTTAACGTCTCAGCTCGCATTTGCTCACGAGTTATACGCGCTCATCTCTAAGTTTCACTCTCTCTCTGTCTCTCTCTCTCTCTCTCTCACTAAGATTGCCGTTCAATAGAATGCTGCGGTGGTGGGTGGGGTGGTGCTGGGTGTTTACTGGACGTTTTTTGCTCATAACCTGAGTATCGTTCTTGCGATCTTTATCATTCCTTTAGCAAATCGATAAATAATTTTGTTTACAAGGTATCTCTAGAAGGTACAAACGATCTATCTTCAAAACTGTAGGAGATATGACGTTTTTTCCGAATTGCGGGGGCGGGAGGGGGCGTGGCAAAAATTGAAAATAAACGTGATCTGCCTGCAGGTATAAGAAATATATGTCCCATATATGTCAAACCTCTATCTCTTACCATCTCTGAGATCTCTTCGCTCATACGGACGGACGGACGGACGGACGGACGGACGGACAGACGGACATGGCTATATCGAATCGGCTGTTGATGCTGATCAAGAATATATATACTTTATAGGGTCGGAAACGATTCCTTCTCCCTGTTACATACTTTTGCACAAACTTAATATACTCTATGTTCCTTCGGTATAAAAACGAGAAAGCTAAGCGAACTTGGTCTGTGCCGAAGTTTTAATACACTCGCTCTAACAGTTAGTGAATGAAGTCTTAAGGCCTATTTCCAGAACAAATAAAAATTTATGTCACGAAATTGCCAGTTATTTATGTTAAGTGGATTGTAAGCTTTAGTGGGACCAAAAAACCCTAAAAAAATACCCAAAACGGCATGCCGCGGCAGCCAACTGGTAGGGTCAGACTGATTGGTCAGCAGCTTGAATTAAAATGTTTTATCAAATTAAAGTTCAAGCAATTTCAAAATTACCTCACAGCTTTCAAAGTCACATGATGTACTACCAAGTGTGCGCGACTTCGTGATCCTTGGTAGAGAAGTCTAGAGAAACTAATGAAAAAGAGTGCCAATTTATGTGCTAACATACATATGTATTTATTTTTTTTGTACTTTTTTGTTGCGCCTATTATGATTATTTAGAATTTCTTCTGGAAATCATCAAAATAAATGAGACTAAATAAATGGCTCATCAGCTGTTCAAAGCTGTTTTTTTTATATGAAGTTCAACATAAAAATTTATTTTCGTGCGTTCTGGAAACAGGCCTTTAGTAAGAAAAATCACAAATAAAATTGAAGAATTCAATTCGTAACCGGTTCATTGAAGCAATGAAAACAAACTAAAGATCAAAACAAAACAAATATAAAATATGAGAGAAGATTAATAATTCGCGCACGTCAGACCACGGCCGTGCTCAACACTATTACGATGATTAATGATAATGATGATTAATAGCACGTGTCCACCTTTATAGAAAAGAAAAGGAAGAAGGAGAGAAATGTCCAATTCAGGGGAAAAGAAGATAACAGCGGGCATCTGGAATTCGGGGAAAAATCAGTTAAATTTGCTTGTTAATTTTTCTATTTTGAAGAAATAATTTTTTCTAGTTAGGTTGCCGGATAATAAAGGCACACAAATACACATGATGAAATAACAGAGATGCACACAGTCACACGCTCTCAAATAGCGTTAATTTACAAAAAATTTATCAAAACAAAAAAAAATATAATACAAGGTTGTCCATTTAGTGTTTGGAATTTGAACTATTCAGAATTTGACTTTAAAAACGTCAAATGTCATTCGGAAAGCGACTAATATTTAGTAAAAACTTTGACATTTACGTTGAAAGTTACGTGAAAGTTGGGAAATATTAACATATTTCCAAAGTGGTGAGTACTCGACTCAAACAGTGCGAAATTTGAAAAAAGCATTTTAAAAAACAAGAAAGAAAGTCGGTCAAGCCCGACTATAACATACTCTGCACCCTTAATGTCGCAGCTCGCATTTGGTCACGAGTCAAACGGCCAGTTAACACACAACGCACAACGCAGTGCGCTCTCTAAGTCTCTCTCTCTCTCTCTCTCTCTCACTAAGATTGCTTGTGCTGAACGCAATGCTTATGTTATGTGTGGGGTGGGTGGGGGGTGTTAACTGTCCGTTTTTTGCTCATAACTTGTTTATCGTTCATCCGATCTTTACCATTCTTTCAGCAAATCGATAAATAATTTTGATTACTAGATATCTCTAGAAGGTACGAACCATCTATCATCAAAACTGTGGAAGATATAAGTTTTTTCCAAATTGCGGGGGCGGGAGGGTGCGTATCAAAAATTGAAAATAAACTTGATCTGCCTGCAAGTATAAGAAATATATGTCCCATACATGTCAAACCTCTATCTCTTACCATCTCTGAGATCTCTTCGTTCATACGGACGGACGGACAGACGTACAGACGGACAGACAGACAGACGGTCAGACGGACATGGCTATAACGACTCGGCTGTTGATGCTGATCAAGAATATATATACTTTATAGGGTCGGAAACGATTCCTTCTCCCTGTTACATACTTTTGCACAAACTTAATATACTCTATGTACCTTCGGTACAGAGTATAAAAAATGTTCCGAAAACTCAATTTGTGGATCAACTCGTGAAGCGAGTTCGAGAAACTGGAATGTTGAAAATGTGCGTGAACAACCATCGACGTCAACTCACCATCGATCTCAACAATTGGACATTTCACGCACTTCTTTGATGCGAATTTTGCACAAAGACCTTGTCATGAAGCCATACAAAGTTCAATTAGTGCATCAGCTAAAGCCAATTGACCATCCGAATCGTTTACAGTTCGCAAATTGGGCGGAAGATCTTTTGGCCTAAGATTGTGAATTTGACCGAAAAATCATCTTTTCGGATGAAGCTCGTTTCCACCTCTGTGGTTATGTTAATAAACAAAATTGTCGCATCAGGGGCACAGAAAATCCGCATATCGTCGTCCAGAAGCCAATGCACCCACCACGTGGCACTGTTTGGTGCGGATTTTGGTCTCGAGGCATCATTGGTAAATTTTTCTTTGAAAATGAAGAAGGAGCCACCGTGACCGTGAACGATGAGCGCTACCGTGCAATGTTAAGTGATTGGTTCTGCGAGGAAATTGAATTGAATTGACGGCGCTACGTGCCACACAGCGCACTCCACAATCCATCTTCAGCGCCCTATCTTTGAAAATCGAATAATCAGCAAATATGGAGATGTGAATTGGCCGCCAAGAAGCTGTGATCTGACACCGTTAGACTATCATCTTTGGGGAGCGGTCAAGGACAAATGTTATGCAAGCAATCCTGAAACAATTGATGAGTTGAAGAACGAGATTCGAGTTGGTATTGCTGACATTCGAGCCGAAACAATTGAAAATGTTCTCAAAAATTGGGGGGATCGAATGGGCTACTGCCAAGTCAGCCGTGGTTTTTCATAAATAAATGACATAAACCAACCTTTCCAATAAATTTTCAACCTTTAAAAAATATCGAGTCGTTTTTATTTTTAAGAAAATTAAGTTAAAATTTTTAAATGGACCACCTGTAATTTGGCTTACATTGAATCAGACAGAAGAAGATATATATGGGGCATTCCAAGCAAAAAAAATATATTTTCTGAGTTGATGTCTCCGAATTGGATGATAGTTAGCAGAACGAAGGTCTATGTCAAATCTTAAATCTCTAGGATAAGCGGTCTTGGCAGTGAGTTATTAACACTAGTTCAAAAAAAAAAAAATTAAATGACCCATTTCTACTGAAACTATTCTTAAATGTAATTTTTTTTTCATTTTTTCGGTAGGTGCAATTACATTTTGTCATATCTCAATTCATAATCGTCAGATGGTATGAAGCAAAATATGAGTCGAAAGGTCATTAAATTGTCAATAATAACATAAAACATTGTTTTCAAATCGGTTGTGAAGTTTGAATACAATGACCAAAAATATTTCAAAAAAATCGATTTTTTGCTCGAAAATACAAGAAATTTAATTTTTAATCGCCTAGGAAAAATATAAAAAAATATAAAAAAATTATTTTTATTCTTTTGACCTAAGAATCGCACTTCTACAAAGATAATAAGGTATTGATGAAGAAAATCTATGAATAAGTATTATAGCTGGATCAATGTAAGTACAGGAACTAACTGTCAAATTTGAGATTTTTTAAGTGTTTAGAAAATTTTATTTTTCTATTTTCTTCGTCTTTTGGTCAATATTAGAAATGGGCCACATCAGAAAAAAAATTCCAGAACAAAACAAAAGTAGAAGGAAATGAAAATTTATTTTTCAAAAATCTCAAAAACACCACTTTTTTCAGCACTCAATTGCTCACAGCTACTGTATTTATTTATAGATTTTGTGCATCGATATCTTATTGTCTTCGAAGAATTGCGGTTCTTAAGTAGAAAAATTAAAATAGTTTTTTTTAGTTTTTAAATATTTTTCCTAGGCGTTTGGAAACGAAATTTACAGCGTTTTCGAGCAAAAAATCGATTTTTTTGAAATATTTTTTATTATTGTATTCAAACTTCTAAACCGATTTAAAAATAGTATTCTGTGCGATTACTGACCATTCAATTGCCTTTCGATTCATATCTTGCTTGGCTCCATCTGATCTGAATTACGAATTGAGATATGGCATAAAATGTAAATGCACCTACCGAACAAATGGAAAAAATTCATATTTAAAAAACGTTGCCATTAAAAAATTTTCAAATTGGCTATTATGATGCCGCTTCACTCGAGTTCAGTGGGAACATTATTGCAAATTTTTACTTGATCAGGAAGCAAGTTGTTCTGCTGAACACGGCCATTGATTCGCGCGATGTGTGTGCCGTAGAACCGCCTGGCTGAAACCAAATGTCGCCGACATCAAGGGCTTCCATTTCAGGTAACAAAAAGTCATATTTCAAGGTTCGATAGTGCTCGCCATTGACGGTTATGTTCTGTCCGGTCTGGTTTTTCAAGAAATACGGACCGATGATTCCAGCAGCCCATACACCACACCAAATAGTGCATTTTTTTGGTGTAACGGTAGTTCGAAATTCTCTTCGGCTTGCTCATCAGCCAAATGGGACAATTTTGTTTGTTGACGTATCCATTTATCCAGAAATGTGCCTGTGTGTGTGAGTAGCAATGCTGGAAAGAGTGATCCAAAATTGGACCATCCGAATGGACCATTTACGGCGTAGTCGCGGTCAACATTTGAATGAAATTATCTTTTAAAAAGTAAATGTCAGAGATAGTTCATTCAGCCCATAATAAAGACTCCACCTTCCAATTTAATTTTTTGTGTTTTATATGTAATTTAAAAAAACTTCTTAATGGATCACTCTTTATACGGGTCATTCCATGTAAATTCAGCCACCTAAATTTACTTATTTCTTACAAAAAAATTGACATACCGCTCAATAACGGTCTACACATCCAGTTTATAATCCTGTTTGTTTGACAATCCCGAGATAAATGACAACAATAAACGATGATTAAAACGGATCAAATTGTAATTTTACTATTTTCAAGAAAAATGAAAAAAAAAAACAAGAAAGAAAGTCGGTCAAGCCCGACTATAACATACTCTGTACCCTTACACTCGCATTTTCTCAGGAGTCAAACGACCAGTTAACACCCCGCGCACAACGCGGTGCGCTCTCTAAGTTTCTCTCTCTCTCTCTCTCGCACTAAGATTGCTGTAGTTGTTGGTGGGGGGGTGGGTGATGTTAACTGGCCGTTTTTTGCCCATAACTTGAGTATCGTTAATCCGATCTTGATCATTCCTTCAGCAAATCGATAAATAATTTTGTTTACAAGGTATCTCTAGAAGGAACGAATGATCTATCTCCAAAACTGTAGGAGATATGAAGTTTTTTCCAAATTACGGGGGCGGGAGGGGGCGTGGCAAAAATTGAAAATAAACTTGATCTGCCTGCAAGTATAAGAAATATATGTCCCATACATGTCAAACCTCTATCTCTTACCATCTCTGAGATCTCTTCGTTCATACGGACAGACAGACGGACAGACGGACGGACGGACAGACGGACATGGCTATATAGAATCGGCTGTTGATGCTGATCAAGAATATATATACTTTATAGGGTCGGAAACGATTCCTTCTCCCTGTTACATACTTTTGCACAAACTTAATATACTCTATGTACCTTCGGTACAGAGTATAAAAAGTCACCAGTTCTTTCTTAAGCAAAATGTAATGGTTTTTCATCTATTTTTCAAAGAGGGCCAACCGATTTTTTAATGAATTATTTTTTTTTTTTGCTTATAAAGAATGTTCATATTCGGAAAAGGGTATTTTTCTACAATTACATTTTTTTTCGGTTGTTATATTTATTTATCTAAAATCGAGGGAGTAATATAAAAATCCAAATGTTCCTGCAAGTGATTTTGATTTTGATTTTAATTTTATTTTCGTAGTGACCAGATAATCTGCAGAAAATGACAAAAAAAAAACTGTGACACAAAATCAAAATCAATTCACATTGCAGGAACGACCTAAAAATCATGTTGACTATCGTCAGCTTGTTCGAATATAAAAATTAAATTTATTTTAATAAACACCTGAAAATTCCGAACCCAAAACTGCACAAGAAAACGGTTCGGTTCGGTTTATTTCGTCGATAATTTGTAGACAAAAAAGTTAGTTAATTTAGGAAAATGTAGTGGAAAAGACTTCCATCGTCCCAGCTGTCCTCTTAATGGAAAGCAATCTGTTGGGTTGCTATCGGGTCCCAGTGTTTCCACAACATTGGATTTGGTCCATCTCCTGCAACTGGCATCTCTTCAAAATATTTCTGTCCGCATGCTGTTGCAGAATGAATTCTGATTAACGTTTTTAAAGATATTGGTACAAATTGAATATACAATGAAATATATGAAACAAACTTATGTGTAGTATATAAGGTAAATTACTGGCAAACACATAGGACGTACCTGGTCCTCCAACTTGAAATCACAAAATATAAAAGGAGTAAAATTGTTTTGTATGGAAACAGACAGAAAAATCTAAATTAGCCTCTAGACTGATTTTGATTTCGATTCTGATTTTTGATTTGTTTGACATGTTTTTTGTCATTTTCTGCAGGTTATCTAGTCACACCGAAATTTAAATCAGAATAAAAATCACTGCAGGGGTTTCTATTTATTTATTATAAGTATGAATATTATTATTATTATTATGAAGAAATTATCGCGATATTACAAATTTCGCGTAACTTAGAACTAAGTTATAGCAGCTATGGCCTTAAGCTTATTGTGTAAATTTGTAATGTGAAATATTTTTGTGTAGTGGGTATAAAAATGTAAGGGGTATGCATATTGGATCTTATATCAGATTTTATACTCTGTACCGAAGGTACATAGAGTATATTAAGTTTGTGCAAAAGTATGTAACAGGGAGAAGGAATCGTTTCCGACCCTATAAAGTACATATATTCTTGATCAGCATCAACAGCCGAGTCGATATAGCCATGTCCGTCTGTCCGTCCGTCCGTATGAACGAAGAGATCTCAAAGATGGTAAGAGATAGAGGTTTGACATGTATGGGACATATATTTCTTATACTTGCAGGCAGATCAAGTTTATTTTCAATTTTTGCCACGCCCCCTCCCGCCCCCGCAATTTGGACACTTCATATCTCCTACAGTTTTGGAGTTAGATCGTTCGGTCAACCACAGCAACATACCCTAACCGTTCAACACAGGCAATCTTAGTGCGAGAGAGAAAGAGAGAGAGAGAGAGAGAAACTTAGAGAGCGCACCGCGTTGTGCGCGGGGTGTTAACTGGCCGTTTGACTTCTGAGCAAATGCGAGTGTAAGGGTACAGAGTATGTTATAGTCGGGCTTGACCGACTTTCTTTCTTGTTTTTTTTAATTTTTCTTTGAGGAATTCAATTGTTTGTTGGATATTTCTAAATGATGTTATTTCATTCATTGACGGTTTAAGAAATTTGGTTCTATCTTGCTGAAGCATGGGACAATCAATTAATATGTGTGATATTGTTAGATATGTGTTGGTGGTGGGGTATTATTTACGAGATAGCTATGGGTTAGGTTGGTGTGTCCGAGTCTTATTCTCGTAAACATCATTACGTCAGTTCGACAAATGTTTTTTGTTGGTGTATTGTCATGGCAAATATTTTTGTAATGTTGTGAGTTGTTGTTGTTTGCGATATCTTTATATTTTTTAGTATTTTGTTTGATGTATTTTAAAATATCATATGGGATGTAGTTGGTTTCAGAGATGTGGGGGAAATTGTGTGTTTTTTTTTGCTATTTCGTCTGCTACCTTCTTCTTCTTCTTCTTCTTTATTGGCCCGATGTTGCATCACAACCGCGTGACGGTCTTGGCCTCTGCAATGAATGCCCTCCACTCGCTTCTGCATTGTGCGAGCTGGCACCAGTTGTTCACACCAAGGTGAGCGACCCCTCCTGCCTTGTCCTCCAAAGTCAGCCACCCCGCTTTGTACGTCTTTTTTACTGGAGCTTCTACATCCATCCGGATTACATGTCCTAACCAGCGCAGCCGCTGTTGCTTTATGCGCTTGACTAGACTGATGTCCTTATAGAGCTCATACAGTTCATGATTCATTCGAATGCGGTATCCATCGCCAAATTTTAAAGGACCATAGATCCTCCGAAGGATTTTTCGCTCGTACACGCCAATCGCCTCCTCATCCGCTGCTGTCATTGCCCATGCTTCTGCGCCATGTTGCAGGACTTGCATGATGAGCAACTTGTATAGCGCTATTTTTGTTCTTCGAGAAATGGCGCTGCTCTTGAACTCCCTACTGAGCCCGTAGTAGCATCGGTTTCCAAGAGTAATTCTTCTTCGGATCTCCAGGCTGATCTTGTTGTCATCGGTAATCATCGTCCCGAGGTAGACAAAATCCTCTACAACCTCAAAGTTGTACTCCCCCATAGTAACAAATTGTCCAAGATGCGTAGAATTCTTGTCCGTGGATACTAGGTACTTTGTCTTGTCCTCGCTTACCGCTAAGCCCATCAGTTTAGACTGCTTCTCAATCTCTGAAAACGCCCTGCTTACCGCCCGTTCGTTTTTGCCGATAATGTCAATATCATCGGCGTATGCGAGTAGCATTAGATCTTTATAAAGAAATGAGCCCGATCTGTTGGCAATTGGGCACTGGCGCAGTATATACTCCATCAGTAGATTAAAAAAGTCTCACGATAGGGTATCACCCTGCCTAAAATCTCTCTTGGTATCAAATGGTTCCGTGAGGTTCCTTCCTATTTTGACGGAGCTTTGAGTGCTTCTCAACGTCATCATGCAAAGTCGATCGTACTTTGCTGGTATACCAAAGTTAGACAGGGCGTCAAAGAACCTTGACCTTATCGGTGTGAAAAAGGCTGATTTATTATCAAGAAAAAGATGATAGGTTTTGATATTTCTCTCATAGGTCTTCTCCAGGGTTTGTCGTTCGTCTGTGGTGGACTTACCTGGTCTGAAGCTACACTGATAAGGTCCAATCAGTGTGCTAATAAGCGGCTTTAGACGTTCACAAATAATGCACGACAGAATCTTATATGCGATGGGAAAGAGACTGATCCCACGGTTGTTGGCGCAAACTGCAGGGTCTTCTTTTTTAAAAAGTGGGCAAATTATACTTAGACTCCAATCCTCGGGCATGCTCTCGTCGGACCATATTCTGCTGATGAGTTGGTGCATGCACCTACCAACTCCTCGCCTCCAGCCTTAAACAGTTCAGCTGGCAGGTCATCTGCACCTGCTGATTTGTTGTTCTTAAGCCTTTTTATGGCTACACAGACTTCGTGATGGTCCGGTGGGTCTATCTCTATGTTGTCGATTGGTGACGTCGCTTTTTCTCCAGAGGCGGTATTGTGTTCGTTGTCGCCTCCCAGCAGGTTGGCGAAATAGCTTCTTCATTTGTCTAGCGCCACTTGCGGATCTGTGACCAGATTTCCATTTTCGTCCTTGCATTGTGTGACTCCGGGCTTGAAACCTTCAGTTAGTCGTTAAATCTTAATGAAAAGGCGCTTCTCCTCTCTCCTTTTCTTCCGGTATTGCTCTTTAACAGCCCGCGTTGCTTCCGACTGCAGACTTCTCCTGTAGGCAGCGTCTTTCTCTGCAGTAGCGTCACGGCAGTCCTCATCATACCAAGTCTGCTTTCGAGGGTGCTCGGCGTATCCGAGTATCTCCTTGGCAGCCGTACTCATGGAGTCTGCTACCTCGTTTCCTGTTATTCCGCAGTGTCCGGGGACCCATAGCAGTAACAGTTTACTGTTTTTGTACTTATTTAAGATGTTCCTGATAGAATTGGTGTAGTAGCTTTGCGTGTTGATGTTATGGATTGCTTGTAATGAGTAAAGTGAGTCTGTACAGATGGTAAATTTGCCTTTTTGTTTGCTGGCTTAATTGCATGCTGTAAGGATAGCTGATATATCAGCTATAAAAATTGAGCAGTACCACAAGGTAGTGACTGATAAGCAATTGTCTTGTTTTCAGTGGTGTTAGATGACTTGGATCCATCAGTGTATAAAAATGTTATGTCCTTCTGTGAGTTTCTGAGTTCATTGAATTTTTGTTGGTAGACTATGGGGGAGGTTTCTGTTTTGAGGGATGTATGTAAGGAAATGTTAATGTTTGAGTTATTATTTAGAGAGTGGGGATTTTTTTCGTTTTTGTATGTAGTGGGAGATATTTGGAGCTGTAGTTTTTTGCATTGTTCTATTGTGTCATAAAGTGAAGATGGAATTTTTGGTGTTCTTTTGGATTTAGTTATTTTGTTGTAGATTTTTTCTATTGGGGAGTGTTTAGAATTCATTATAATTTTGAAATTTTTTTGTGTAACGTTTATCATTCTGTATTCTATTGCAATATATTAGCTTCGTGTAGCAAATTGTGGATTGGTGTAGTACAAAAGGCGCTAAATGCGAGTCTAATTGCTGAATGGTATATCGTTCTTAGTTTGCTCAGGGTTGACTTGGGTGCTTATCCGTAGAGGTGTATGCCGTAATCGATTTTGGACATTATAATATATTTTACTACATATATGATCGTATTTATGTTACAACTAAATTTGTTGTTGGATAAGCATTTAATTGCGTTAAGTCTTTTAGAGAGTTGAAGAGTGAGATTTTCAATGTGTTGGTTCCATCTGTAGTTTTTAGCTATTGTGATTCCAAGAATTTTAAGTGAGTCCACATTTTGTAGTGTAAAGCTGTTAGATTGTAGTTTGAAGTTACAATTTCTCTTTCTGCAGATATGCAAATGTTTGCACTTCCTAACTGAAAGAGATGCACCAGAATAATTACACCATTGGTTGATGTCATTATAAAGAGGGTCTATGTTCAGAAGGTTTTGTTTTTTGCTTAGTTTTTAAACTATGGTGTAGTCATCGGCATAGGCAGTAAATTCGGATTTTTTGTGGTTGGTTATTACCTTGTTAAGTTTATTGAAGGCTATTGCAAATAAAACGACTGATAAGGGGGAACCTTGCGGAATGCCGTTTTCTAAAGAATGGGAGCTGGAATATGCATTGTTGGCAAGAACTGTTATTTTTCTATTCCTGAGGAAGTTGAAGATGTAGCCATTCCCAAATTTCAACAACACAAGATGAAGAAAAACGTCCCATGGTGGGACCAAAACCTCCAACAACTAAAAGATCAAAAACACATAGCATGGCTTAACCTAAATAGAAATATAATATAAATATATAATAACACGACTAACATTCTCACCTACAAGAAAGCTAATGCAAACGAACATCTATGCAAAATTTTACTGCTGAAATTAGCCCAAAAACGTCCATTTCAAAAATATGGTCAAACATAAACCGCTTCTGCGGTTTAAAAACACGTCACGACATTCATTGCCTAACCAATCCCAATAATCTCGCACAAAACATACTTAACAAAAGTGAAATTTGTGATCAACCTTTTGCAGGGTTTTAATTGATGTCAACTCCTGTTGCTTTATAAAAGCTAGGCATGATTTGGCTGTGTTTGTTCTCATCGATAAAGTCATATTTGCAGTTGATGCAAAATTTCACGTTGGAGCCGGTTTCATTTTCGGCAGTGTGTTGTTCGGCGGGGCAGTTGATGCATGATTTGGGAGATTTGCAGGTGGTTGTGGGGTGTCCAAGTCTTAGGCAGTTACGGCATCTGAGTGGGAGCGGTATGTACGGGCGTACATTAACTCTTTCATAGCCAATCATGATTGTCTCTGGCAGTGTGAGCGATGCGAAAGTTATAGTGATAAGTCCAGTTTCTTTAGTTGAGTTATTTTCCATTTTCATTATTTTTCGTATTTCTGAGACGTTTTGAGGTTGAAGTTCTTCTAAGATTACATCATCGTCGATG
This sequence comes from Lordiphosa magnipectinata, assembly GCA_037044535.1. Classification (NCBI taxonomy): domain Eukaryota; kingdom Metazoa; phylum Arthropoda; class Insecta; order Diptera; family Drosophilidae; genus Lordiphosa; species Lordiphosa magnipectinata. Next base: position 44,931 of record JBAMBO010000531.1, read on the forward strand.
ATGCGTAACTCATTCGAGTAGATTACTCCCTTGGAGTAGTTGAGAGTTTTGTGTTCGCTAACTGATACAGGAAAATCGTTGAAGGTGGTAAGCTTTAAGAGTTTTTCGGCCTGTGTTGTGTTCTTCGTTTTAATTAGCAGGGCGCCTATTCTTGTTTTTTTGCATGTTTCAATTTCTCCGTTGCATGTATAGTCAATAACTTTTTTAATTAGGAAAGGGGATACATTTTCAAATGTTTTATTGTCTGTTCTAATTATGTTGATGAATTTGGGTTCAGTGGTAGCTGATTTAAAGAGTCTATTTATCTCTGGTGGCATTGTTGTTGTTGTTGGGCAGCAGCCCTACTGTAACTTGTTTGTAACTGTTCTGTCGTCTATTTTGTTTTTGCTTTTCCTGTGAATTTGCTTTCTGCACTTGTACACTTGTTATACCCTTGCAAAGGGTATTATAATTTTGCCCAGAAGTTTGCAACGCATAGAAATATTCATTTCCGACCCCATAAACTATATATATTCTTGATCAGGGCTACGAGCTGAGTCGATTGAGCTTTGTCCGTCCGTCTGTCTGTCTGTCCGTCTGTCTGTCTGTCTGTCCGTCTGTCTGTCTGTCCGTCTGTTTCTACGCAAACTAGTCTCTCAGTTTTAAAGCTATCGAGCTGAAATTTTGCACAGAGTCTTCTTTTTACTGCACGCTGCTAATATGTCGGAACCGACCGGATCGGATCACTATATCTTATAGCTGCCATAGGAACCATCGGTCGAAAAATGGGTTCTGGTGAGAAAAACTTTTTTGTTTTCAATGTTAACGTGATTAAACTCGGTCATTAATAATATTATATACTTTCAAACAGATTTGAAAATTTTGGTCAACATCGGATGACTATATCTTATGGCTGCCATAGGAACCATAGGTCGAAAAATGGGTTTTAGTGAGAAAAACTTTTTTGTTTTCAATGTTAACGTGATTAAACTCGGTCATTAATAGTATTATATGCTTTCAAACAGATTTGCAAATTTTGGTCAAAATCGGATGACTTTATCTTATAGCTGCCATAGGACCGATCGGTCGGAAAATGGGTCTTAGTGAGAAAAACTTTTTTGTTTTTAAGTAAATCGTTCTTAAGGTCGGTGATTATTAATATTAAACGCTTTCAAACTAATTTGAAAAAGTTGATCGACATCGGGTGACTATATCTTATGGTTGCCATAGGACCGATCGGTCGAACATGAGTCTTGGTAAAAAAATTTTTTGTTTAGTTTTGTTAGCGTCCTTAAACTCGCTGATGACTTATTTTATATGCTTTCAAACAGATTCGCAAAATTGGGTTGAAATCGGATGACTATATCTTAAGGCTGCCATAGGGCCGATCGGTCGGAAATTGAGTCTTAGTGAGAAAAACTTTTTTCAGACGTTTATCTGTCGGAAAACAGGTTTTAGTTACAACATTTTTTGATTTTTATGTAAGCGTTCTTAAACTGTGACATTTGCATTTGCAAGGGTATAAAAACTTCGGCACAGACGAAGTTAGCTTGGCTTTCTCGTTTTAGTTGTTATTGTTGTTTTTAAGTGATAAGCACTTGAGTGATCGCTGGGTACACGTCTTTACTCCTCAAAGTTTAGAATGGTACTGAAGTAGTTATGATATATATTTAATTTGTAAGAAAACTTTATTACATATTATATTTTCTTTGAATGAAAATCGAAATATCTTTCCCGACAGAGAAATAAAGCAATGATCTTTTTGAATACCTCGAACTGGCTTGGTTTCTTCAAATCTTTTTTTAATTTGTTCTTGACTTCTTTATGCTCTGCCTTGAAAAAAAAAATAGAAATCTATCTATCTACCCTTTTCCGCGAATTTGTTGAAAATAACGCATTTAAAGGCATTTATAACTAAGTACCAATCTGGTCACAATCAAGAATGTAAGAGCGTCATTCCATTCATTCCAAGCATGAGATTTTGATTTGATCTAGCTTCTGCCGTGTTAAGATTCCATTCTTTAATTTTCTCAATCTTTATCGAAACATGGCTCTTTGATGGATGATGGTTGGGCAAGGTGCCCGCCTCCTGGCAACGCCCTTGCGACCATCAGTTCAGTTGACAGTATTTGTAGTATTTAAAACAATCTAGTTGGCCATGGAATGGAAAAGTCATTCTATGAATTCGACTTGGGTGGGATTATTGTAGGAATGTTCAGTTCAACCTGGGCTGCCGAACAATATGGAGCTACAAATATATTTATTTTCGACTATTTACTTCTTTTTTTATTTTAACATACATTGCAGTCGTTGTCCCTTTCGTCAGTTCTCAATTTTTACTAGTATTTTTCTGTTTTGGGTGTCAGATTCAAACCTAGTTTAAGCAGTAATAGATAATTAACTGTATTTTCCGTGAATTCATAGACCATAGTTGAGCAATACCATCTATTTTTTTTCTTTCAATATTCTTTTTTCATTCTGCCATATTAATTTTGTTTTGGACTTAAAGAAATATATTATATGCACAATTTAAAACGCCTCCCATTTTTGAGTGATGTTGACTTCATTGTGACAAGGCGATACTTCATTGTGACAACAAAATCTGTTGCTCAAAATTATTGTCGACATGTCAAAACACGGTGGCTAGAGGGAGACAGACATGGTCAAAAAATAACTAAAAGAGCCAAAATGACGGCGAACAGCTGACAAATATCTGAGTGGAAAGTTGTCGACGCAGCAAATTGTACTTCTACACAGAGAAAAAAAATATGTAAAAGCTACACGAAAATGTGTGATTCCTACACGCTTTGACCGGGATTTTCAACCCATAATGTTTGTTGCTTTTCTGCACGCCACGTGGTGAAATGAGAAAGCTAAACGCCACGTGTTGAAATAAGAAAGGTACACGCGACGTGTTGAAGAGCTACACGAAACGTGCAGGATTTTAATATCTAAACGCTCCGTGCAGATAAGCTAAACGCCACGTGTTGAAATAAGAAAGCTACACGCGACGTGTTGAAAAGCTACACGAAACGTGCAGAATTTTAATATCTAAACGCTCCGTGCAGATAAGCTACACAAACGTTATGGTTGAAAATCCCGGTCAAAACGTGTAGAAATTTTTATTTATTTATTTTTGTTTATATAAGCGCGCGCGCTTCTGCTGCTGCTATCTTGAAACCTCAATTATTTCGCTATGCGCATCATCTCAGGGCAGAAGAGGACCACCAACCCACACGCTTCGTGTAGATTTCCAACATGTAGCATTCACCATTTGTAATTCTAAACGCGCCGAAAAGCTACACCCAGAGAAATCTAGCACAAATCAGCGAGACTGAAATCGGCTTCAATTTAGATTTTTTTTCTTCCTGACTTTTCAAGACGAAAACTGCTCTCGACTTTGAACTTGTGAGCAATTCTCGCTCTCGCTCTTAGGGTCGCCGACGCGCTTACTACCAAGTAGATCTATGATTGATTTGAAGCCGACTTTATTTGAAATCAAGCATTTCAGTCTCAAACATGCATGCTTGATTTCAGTATTTTTGGCTTGGATCCAAGAACATTCCGTCTTACCGTACTTTTGACATCAAAACTGCTTGATATCAAGCACGATCGGCGTGGTTTTTTCTCTGAGTGTATACGCTACGTGTTGAAATGAGAACGCTACCCGTTTCGCGCAGAAAACCTACACGTCGCGTGTGGAGATCAGTTTTATAAACGAAAAATGATGTAAGAATTGAGTACTGATTTAGAGCTACATTTTTCGTTTAGAATTTACACACGCTCGTGTAGGATTTCAATATCCACACGTCACGTTTAGAAAACCTACACGTTCGTGTGGAATTCAGGTTGCTGCATGAAAAATGTAGAAGTTATTTGGAAATAAGCTGATTTTTTTATGTAGTGTAGATTTTGCATTTGCCCACGCAGCATTTAGCTTTTCAACACGAGGCGTTTAGATATTAAAATCCTACACGTTACGTGTTAGATTTCTGCACGTTGCGTTAACTGGCTGTTTTTTGCCCATAACTTGAGTATCGTTCATCCGATCTTTATCATTCCTTCAGCAAATCGATAAATAATTTTGTTTACAAGGTATCTCTAGAAGGAACGAACGATCTATCTCCAAAACTGTAGGAGATATGAAGTCCAAATTGCGGGGGCAGGAGGGGGCGTGGCAAAAATTGAAAATAAACTTGATCTGCCTGCAAGTATAAGAAATATATGTCCCATACATGTCAAACCTCTATCTCTTACCATCTCTGAGACCCTTCGTTGATACGGACGGACGGACGGACAGACGGACAGACGGACATGGCTATATCGACTCGGCTGTTGATGCTGATCAAGAATATATATACTTTATAGGGTCGGAAACGATTCCTTCTCCCTGTTACATACTTTTGCACAAACTTAATATACTCTATGTACCTTCGGTACAGAGTATAAAAAATAGGAATTTCATTATCGTAATTTTTGGTACGCAGTTTTATTTGTAGTTAAACGCTAAGAAATAAAAACATAAAATAAATGTAAAAAGAAACTTAAATTAGAATTGTGCATTTTGCGTTTTGCCTATGTTAATATTATTAATGTTAATGTTGTAATAACTTTAGTAGTCAATATTGTTTCCATTATTCATTATAACTAAATTTAGTCGAGATGGCATGGAATCAACTAGCGCTTTAAGGATGGATATATTAATATTTGCCCATTCTTCTTTAATTGCCAATTTAAGCTGCGTAGCTGTCTCAAACTGTCTCCCATTCTTGAAAACTTTAGCAGAAAGGATCCCCCAGAGATTCTCAATGGGATTCAGGTCCGGACTTAATGCTGGCGAGTTCAATACAGGTATTTTGCTGTCTCTAAAGAAGCGTTTAGTCACCTGTCCTGTTGAAAAGTCCAGTCATCGCCAGTAAGCTCTATTAATTCGATGTCCAGAAGATCGATATACATTTCTGCGTTCATTCTGTTTGAGATGAAGCATATTGGACTCGTGCCTCTGTAGCAAAACGCAGCCCACACCATCACAGGATCACCGACTCTGGCGCATATATCTCCAATATTTGTTACAGCTGTCATTGCCATCTAAGTTAAACTTGTTTTCCTCACTAAACATGACATTATGCCACTCTTCGCTCCAAAAACGGTATTTGTTAAAAAAAAAAACTCCATGCGAGCCTTCATGTGCCGTTTTTGAAGTTTTGGTTCAGGCACCATCGAGGTATGCTTAAAGAACCGGTTTTCATTAATATTTTGGACTATTCGACACCCTGTTACTTGAAGGCCCATATGATTCTTAATTTGTCCGCTACTCATTGAATCAACCACAGCATGACATTGTATCTGGCGTTTGCAGCTGGTATCGATGTTGGTCTTCCGACCGCTTCGTGGAGCTGTTCCATATTTAGTTGGATTTTTTAAATAGTTTGAAATACAGCTCCTATGTCGGTTAAGCCTTTTTGCAATATCTGCAATTTTTGATCCGGTTTCATACATTCCTTTTTTAATTCCTTGTTCATGATCAGACAAACTAGTTCCACGAAGCAGTTTATCTAACCAATTGAAAAATATTTGAAACTTATGATACATTTTACACAGTCAAATACTTACATTGAATATGTGAAATAAATATTTGCAACTTAACTTTTTGCAACGCACGTATCAATAAAAACGATCAGATAGAAATAATTTGCACATATAATTATTTACTATGAAGATTTTTTATACTCTGTACCAAAGGTACATAGAGTATAATAAGTTTGTGCAAAAGTATGTAACAGGGAGAAGGAATCGTTTCCGACCCTATAAAGTATATATATTCTTGATCAGCATCAACAGCCGAGTCGATATAGCCATGTCCGTCTGTCCGTCCGTCCGTCCGTCCGTCTGTCCGTCTGTCCGTCTGTCCGTCTGTCCGTCCGTATGAACGAAGAGATCTCAGAGATGGTAAGAGATAGAGGTTTGACATGTATGGGACATATATTTCTTATACTTGCAGGCAGATCAAGTTTATTTTCAATTTTTGCCACGCCCCCTCCCGCCCCCGCAATTTGGAAAAAACTTCATATCTCCTACAGTTTTTGAGATAGATCGTTCGTTCCTTCTAGAGATACCTTGTAAACAAAATTATTTATCGATTTGTTGAAGGAATGATAAAGATCGGATGAACGATACTCAAGTTATGGGCAAAAAACGGCCAGTTAACACCACCCACCCCCCCGTTCAACATTGGCAATCTTAGTGCGAGAGAGAAAGAGAGAGAGAGAGAGAAACTTAGAGAGCGCACCGCGTTGTGCGCGGGGTGTTAACTGGCCGTTTGACTCCTGAGCAAAGGCGAGTGTAAGGGTACAGAGTATGTTATAGTCGGGCTTGACCGACTTTCTTTCTTGTTTTAATTCAAGTTTCTTTTCACGTTTAATCAGAATTTGTTACCATTTTATGTTTTTATTTCTTAGTTAAAAATTACGATAGCGAATTTCGTATTTTTATACTATGTACCAAAGGTACACAGAGTATATGAAGTTTGTGCAAAAGTATGTAACAAGGAGAAGGAATCGTTTCCGACCATATAAAGCATATACATATATTCTTGATCAGCATCAACAGCCGAGTCGATACAGCCATGTCCGTCTGTCCGTTTGTCCGTCCATATGAACAAAAGATAGATATGGTAAGAGATAGAGGTTTGACATGTATTTGACATATACTTCTTATACTTGCAGGCAGATCAAGCTTATTTTAAATTTTTGCCACGCCCCCTACTGCCCCCACAATTTAATAAAAAACAGCTTTGTAGATCGAAGATTTGTACCTTCTAGAGACATCTAGTTATCAAGATTATTTATCTAGTTGCTGAAGGAATGATAAAGATCAGATGAACGATACTCAAGTTATGACCAAAACTCCGTTCCAGTGATTAAAGTAGTGGTCAGTTTTGAAAATCAAGTAGTGGCGCCATCTATTGGTCAATTTATGACCAAAAGGAAGTTCGCTGCCGCTACTGCAGGGTGCAGAGCATATTACAGTCGGGCTTGACCGACATTCTTAATTGTTTTTCTTTCAAAAACAAAAAAAATTTTGGGTGGCTGAGTTCGCATGGAATGACCCATATAAACTTCTGGGCAAAATTATAATACACTTTTCAAGTGTATATCAGTCCGCATTTGGTTTTCTAGTTTCAGACGAAAACCATGTTCAACAATAAAAGGCAAAATAAAGGCATGTGAAAGAATCCAAAACCTTAAAATACTGGCTAAAAGTGTTCAAAGGATGGGGTTTTTGACGAGGGCATGATCGTCAAACCAAAGTTAACGAGCTAGCTGAGCCCGTGCGCCTATCGTATCGGGAATAAATATTTTACACTATGGCTGCCGCGATTGCTTTCATTAGACAATAAACGGGTTCGGTTGCCACTTTCGAAGCACTATTTAAGTCAATGCATTTTTTGAATAGAGTCGTCACCGTTGATGAAACCTGAGTTTATCACAACACGCCAAAGACAAATGAATGGATTTTTTTGTACAAACGAAGGTGCAGAGTCTGAACGATCTGGCGTCATCAAAATCACAGTCACCCTTGCTTTCGGTATGTCAATAACTTTCATTCAACTAAAATCACACTTTGCCTGATCAGCAACCTGAAAACATATAAAAAAAAAAGTTGTTTAAATTGTAACCGGCAGTCCCCCTGAACTAACCCAGCGGCATGTGGAACAATATTCCGGTGCCCCCGCTTGTAAGCCGCTATCGTGGAGGCGGTGCACCTGGTGTTGACACTAATATACGTCCCACTTCCCTAATGGTAGATTTGGATGATCCAACGTCTAGGCCATTGGGCGGTGCGGAACATCATAATCAGGTGAGATTGCTGGTACTTAGAGAGCGTTTGCGACGAGCTCTCTACCATTGAAAATGAATTATGAAGGAGCCAGCATTGCAGAAGCTGGAGACGCCATTGTCCTGAAATAGCCTAGAATATCAATTGGTTACCAAAAATACAATAAATAAAAAATTAAACACACAAGTCGCCGATTTACATTGAATTCGCTCCTGGTTGGGCTCTCGAGCATCATCGCCTACTCGAGGCCAAGTAATTGGTCTTATTGCAACGAAGACTACAGCCGCCAGCACAGGCGGGGCAAATGCAGTACCAGACACTGCAACAGTTGAACATTTTCCCACATCCTGTGGCTGGGGGGTATAACCATAGTTGTAAGCAATCTCGAAACTCAAGTGCCTTGAAATTGATTTAATTGGGATTTAATGAGTGAAATAGGCAAACAAATTTGCAATTGCAAATGAAGTGTTTTGGGTTGGATATAGATAAGCTCACAATTTAGAATTTGAATGGAAATTAATGGTAAATATTGTGGAGTTAAATGTCAGTTTGGGAGGATGGGAGATAAGATTTTGTCACAATTATTATTCTTACATATCGAGTTTCAATTCCATGGAATGAAAAAAGATAATCTCATCCACAATTGTCCGGTAATTTTGCTTGTGGTCGATTTTCATTTTCATCCAGAAATAATTTTCCAAATTTTCATTCGCTTGAACTGGGTATGGTATCCACCTAATTACTTGGAAAAACTTGTGGCTGTATCTCCATCAATCGCTGAGATCAACGCGTTCATACGGACAGACGAACAGACGGACATGGCTATATCGACGCGGCTGTTGACGCTGACCAAGAGTATGGCCGTTTCCTGAGCTACGTACGTACGCGATAAATCCTTCACCCAAACATAGTGGTACATAGCGCTTGGAGAGTACTTTCAAATCATGGAAAAACATTTTGGACAGCTTGCCTTAGCAAAGAAATAATGGTTAATTAACTTACCGTTCGTACGCTCCACAAAAGAAAGTCATATTTGAAATTAACAAACATTTTCTTTATTTTCAGGGATTTTGGCAGTATAATCAAATAAATTGTTAAGGGATAAAGAAAAAAGGATTATTCAACGGTCCTAAGACTGTCTTGGGTAGCTCTATAGAGTGGTTCGTTCGTTCGTAATGTTTAATTACATTTGTTCGATCGTTTCGTTATGTACGTTTCATTTTCTTTCACTACTATAAATCAAGTAGAAATGGTTACGGGAGGGAACCGCGATTACATAATTGACCACACTGGTAAAATTCAAAAACCATCTGATATCTTCTGTGGTGCAAAAGTTGGCCTTTATTTGTAAACCTGTTTTTAACTTAAGACATAGTCGCAATTTAACTTATTATTGAAAGTTTGTATATGGGTTTTGTTCAATTTGGTTCACATACTAACAGTGTTGGGCAAATTTTTATTGATTAACAATTAATTAATTGTTAATTTATTAATTGTTAATTTTTTTATAAATTTTGATTGAAAACTAACAATTGAACAGGGTTCGAAATCGCTCTTTGCTCGCAACTCTCGAGAGCCAGCTCTATCTCTCTGCTCATGACACTCAGCTCTTGGCTCTGAGCTGAAAGGCACAGCTCGTGAGCCACAGCTCTCGGTTCTAAGCTGGGAACCACAGACTTTGTGGTTCACGAGTTCCTTAAACCTATTTACCGTGACTGCCGACTTATTAAATCGCGAAAAAAATACAATAGAGGATAAAATAGTGTTAATGAAAAACGCTAATGCCAATCAAGTGGAAAATCATACCAAAATCAATTCATAAGCGCAATTCACACTTAAGATCTCCTTGGTAATGAGACCGCTTAATGCTTAAGAAACTGCTTTTCTAGGCAACAACTACATTGCCATGATTTTGACAATACTGAACCGCGATAAATACCATAGACGACCAAATCGCAAAGAATATAGTCAAGATCATAAAGAATGTTTCAAACCATTTCCCGTTACTGCCAAAGCATTAAACCGCGGAAAAATACCACAGGGGATCAAAAATAGTAATAATGGCAACCAAACTTTACTCCTAACCAAGTGGAAAATCATTCAAGGATCAATGCCGATAAATGGAACCCCGTTCCTTGGATGACCAATGCTGAAGAACATTGATGGAGCATAATGAATGTATCAGAACCACCATTTTTATACTCTGTACCGAAGGTACATAGAGTATATTAAGTTTGTGCAAAAGTATTTAACAGGGAGAAGGAATCATTTCCGACCCTATAAAGTATATATATTCTTGATCAGCATCAACAGCCGAGTCGATATAGCCATGTCCGTCTGTCCGTCCGTCCGTCCGTATGAACGAAGAGATCTCAGAGATGGTAAGAGATAGAGGTTTGACATGTATGGGACATATATTTCTTATACTTGCAGGCAGATCAAGTTTATTTTCAATTTTTGCCACGCCCCCTCCCGCCCCCGCAATTTGGAAAAAACGTCATATCTCCTACAGTTTTAAAGATAGATCATTTGTACCTTCTAGAGATACCTTGTAAATTTATTTATTGTATTATTTATTTATCGATTTGCTGAAGGAATGATAAAGATCGGATGAACGATACTCAAGTTATGAGCAAAAAACGACCAATAAACACCTAGCACCACCCCACCCACCACCGCAGCATTCTATTGAACGTCAATCTTAGTGAGAGAGAGAGAGAGAGACAGAGAGAGTGAAACTTAGAGATGAGCGCGTATAACTCGTGAGCAAATGCGAGCTGAGACGTTAAGGGTACAGAGTATGTTATAGTCGGGCTTGACCGACTTTCTTTCTTGTTTTTGTATGTTTTTTTATTATTATTATTTCTTATAATAGTTAATATTACATTTAAGTACTATCCTCTTTTCAAATATGCTATCCGATAGACTGTGGCTCTTTGGCAAATCAGTCATTGTGGCAAATGAAAAGAGACGTTCAACTGCTGCCGTCTATGGTAATGGCGTGCTGTATTTTACAAAAAGTTTCGAATTTCGGGATATTGATTAAACAGCTTCAGTTCCTGACTTTCCTCCGCAACAAATTGTAGCATCAAAAGTTCTGCTTTAGTAAAAGGAGCATCCGAGGGCAGTCGATTCACTTCGGTTATCACCACATCAGAGTCAGAAGCAAAATTGAAAAAAATTATTATCTTGATTTGTTTTTTTCTTGTTGCCATTGTCGATTCATTTTTAGTTTTGTTCTTTGATATGCACGTTTTAAAAACTTTTAAAAGCTTAGAACGATCCGCTAACTGTAAACATGTCAACCACTTATTCTAAAAGCGCGGATATGATAAAGCTGCTAATGTCGAAAAATTGTCAAATTCTTTTTCAACGCTTTGCCTGTACGAATTTATTAAAGGTTTGCAATAAATAAAATGGTTGATCCTTTCTATTTTCCGTGGTTGCCAAGATGGTAAGGAGCTACCTGCTGCATCGCTTTCCGAGGAAGATACAATATTTTCTGCAGTGCCCAGAGCATAGTCCAAGGAATTGCTGTCTTTATCCATTTTAACGGTCTGGTACATTTTATTTCAGTATTTATTGTGCTGATTTAGGGCCGATTTCTCTTCTTCCAGATAGCTGCTATGCGTCAGATAAGCTATTTGTAAGTTTATGTGACATATAGCTCTATGTAGAGTATGAGAAATCGGCCCTTAGTCTCTTTTTATACTTATGCTTTTTTTCTGAGCCAAATTATTTCACTGTACAAACTTTGAACTACAAATCACACAGCTTACTTAATTGTTAGTGTAACTGTAGTCTAGAACAATTGAAAAATTCAACTGCAATTGATTTAGTTGTAAGTTACAATTAATTTAAATTTATAATTGCTAAATTAATTGCAAGGTGCAACTAATATTTTAATTGCAACTAATTTCAATTGCAATTGAATTAATTGATTAAAATTTTTAGTTGATTAATCGATTGATTGAAAATTTAATTGATTAATGCCCAACACTGCATACTAAGGACATGCATCAAACTTGCTACAATTCTTTATGCACAAGTCGTAATCGGCGTTTGAGTAATACTTTTGTGCAAAATAAAAATTAATATCGGGACGATTTTCATTATTTTTGAGTTTTATTTTTCTCAAGTCATAATGATTATTCCCCGAGTTTTATATTAAAAATCTAAAAACAATCATTAACTTCAACGGCAACCTGCTGTGCTAAACGTTGTGTATATAACAACAAAATATCTGCACGCCAGATCTATGCCTACTGTCGGCTTTGTACCAACACAGGTCATACCACCTGTGCAAACTTTGGAGCTACTGGTGTTCGTGTGGGTGACCTTATAAAGGAACGATATGGACTCAACTGGACGAGCTGGGACTGCCGAGACACTGAAGCCGACATAAGGCGTTTCACTCGACAGACTCACCTTAAATTTGGATCTGTATCCGCTGGTTTCCGGGATTTTTATACCAAGTTCCTGTCTGTGGAGACAGATTTTAAAGACATGAAAACCCTTAAACTAAGTGACTCTCCTACTAAAAGGAAGAAGCGTGGAAAGCGTACTAATCTTTCAACAATTTTAGAGACAGCCATCCAACTCGCCTGCTGTGTCTCCTACCTTATCTGCTGACCATAACACGCAAATGGTGAATATTCCTGAACCAATTGGTGCTCAGTCATCAAATGGAGTTGGCAGGGCTCTCTCTGATCCTGACTCTAGTGCTGAATCTACTACAACTACGATGACCGGCACTGCTTTTAATCCTGCTCACTTTAATACTGATGAATCATCGGGCATTTCAATTGCTGATGCTGCTACTAACGCCCCACAATCTGGTGGATCGCGGCCCCTACTATAAACTGATCAACCCATGCCCCTAACCGGCGTCACTCCAAGGAAATCAATATATGTGTCTCGTCTAATGCTTGATGCGACCGAAGATGATGTTAAAATCACTTATGCACCTACCTTAATGCTCCTGCTTCTGATTTTGATATCAGAAAGTTCAGATTTAAAGGGAAGAGAATCAAATCTTCTTTTAAAATCTCACTTCCTGGTTCACTTTTTTGTACGGTTCTTGATCATAGTCCAAAAATAGACCAAAAACCTTGAAGCCTGTTGTTGTAAATGGCCATCCAAAAAACTAAGGTCGTCCTTCTGTGTTCACTATCAGAATGTGAACAGTCTTCTAGGTAAACTTCGAATGTTGTATACAAATAGTTGCTTTCACTAAAACGTGGCTTAACTATTTTTCGTCGAGATCGCCAAAATCGTTTAGGTGGTGGTATTCCTATTGCTGTTAAAGCCGACCTTTCCTCGCATCTCATTCCTTTTCACAATGTTCATAACTAGACATCGGATTTTATGCACTTTTTTAAATGAAGGTTGATTGAGGTGAAAATTCGGAATTATGCTAATTTAATAACCCACTACAAGGTGACAGAAAATTTAGAAACAAAATAAATAATTATAACCCACTTTCCATTGGAAACTGCATATATGCATTTCTCAAATGTCGAATGCCAAATTAGTACGCATTCAAAGTGAAGAAAAACATATGCCAAAACATTATTTTATTTAGACAAAAGGCGAAACTTATAGCTCTTTATTATCACTATAATTGGTGCAAAAGGTGACTTTGGGCAATTGTTCGTTTTCAAGATAATTACAAAAAACCAACGCATTCGCATGCGACAAAAACAGAAGTCACTTTCAAGGCGAGCAGTTCAAACACTGATTTCAGCACATCCTGAAGGAATATTTGAAAGGGACTAATTTTAAAATATTATGCATTGATGTATCTTAAAAATTTTTTTTTTATTCAAAAATATTTAGTAGTTTATTTATTATTTAATTTTAATCACTGTTGCACGCGACATGTCGCATGCGACATTTTGTTCCATCATACTTGTAATGTGTTTTCCATTATAATTCGAAGAAAAAACTTAAAGTTTATTGCAAACACATAGTTTCTCATGGTTTCTTGTGCATTCTTTTTTGATCATTTGTACTCTCAGAAAGATTTTAGATAGCAAAAGTAAAAGAAATCTTAAGGCACTTTTATCAAAAAAAAGTGAAAAATTAATGTCCAAATTAGAAAAATTGAGCTAGAGCGGCCGTAAATCTGAATATTTCGAAATGGGTTATGTATAAATGTAAGATTGGCTTTTATTAATCCAATTTGACTGTTTCCTCATGAAAATTTCATAAAACATAGTGTTTTTAACCACTTTTAATTTTTTGGCTGCGGTTGACATTTCTGTGGAAGTGCCCATATGTCAAACGCGACAGTCGTACGCATTTAAAGTGGAATAGAAGTCAAATTAATATAATTTTATTATCTTTTGTTACTTTAACTAATAGCACTTTCGAAGCCCTTTATTAAGTGGGAAAAAAGTAGAGCACACCTAGTGCTGATTCCAAGATAAAGCCAATCAAAAAGCGATTCGCACGCGACAAAAAATGGAAGTGGTGTTTTTGGCCATTAATATAAAAGCAAAACACAGCGAGATCTGCCAAAACCATTTAGTGCGACTAATTTTAAAATGTTGTTTAATAATTTAACTGTATATTAGAATTTATTTGATCGAAAAATTTTCTTAATTTTTTTTTATTTAAAAATAAAATATGATTCCATACGTGACATTGCGAACGCGACACTTTTTTCCATCATTTTTATACTCTGTACCGAAGGTACATAGAGTATATTAAGTTTGTGCAACAGTATGTAACAGGGAGAAGGAACCGTTTCCGACCCTATAAAGTATATATATTCTTGATCAGCATCAACAGCCGAGTCGATATAGCCATGTCCGTCTGTCTGTCTGTCTGTCTGTCCGTCCGTATGAACGACGAGATCTCAGAGATGGTAAGAGATAGAGGTTTGACATGTATGGGACATATATTTCTTATACTTGCAGGCAGATCAAGTTTATTTACAATTTTTGCCACGCCCCCTCTCGCCCCCGCAATTTAGAAATAACGTTATATCTCCTACAGTTTTGGAGATAGATCGTTTGTTCCTTCTAGAGATACCTTGCAAACAAAATTTACCTTATTTATCGATATGCTGAAGGAATGATAAAGTTCGGATGAACGATACTCAAGTTATGGGCAAAAAACGGCCAGTTAACACCACCCACCCCCCCACCAACAACCATAGCAACATACCCTAACCGTTCAACACAGGCAATCTTAGTGCGAGAGAGAAAGAGAGAGAGAAACTTAGAGCGCACCGCGTTGTGCGCGGGGTGTTAACTGGCCGTTTGACTCCTGAGCAAATGCGAGTGTAAGAGTACAGAGTATGTTATAGTCGGGCTTGACCGACTTTCTTTCTTGTTTTATATATGTGGCTTTTGTTATAGTGCGAAGCAAAAACTTACGATTAATTGCAATCACAAAGTTTCTCATGGTTTCTTATGCATTCTTTTATAACCCTTTGTAGCCTCAGAAAGATTTTAGATAGCAAAAGTAAGTGCAATCCAAAGGCACTTTTATCAAAAAACGAGAAGGCCAAGCTAACTTCGTCTGTGCCGAAGTTTTTATACCCTTGCAAAAGCTGTTTTTGAAATTTCGACCAAATTTCGCGAATCTTTTTGAAAACATATCAAATTAACAATCGCCAAGTTTAAGAACGATAAAATTGAAAACAAAAAAGATTTTCTCACTAAGACTCATTTTCCGACCGATAAGTCCTATGGCAGCCTGAAGATATAGTCATCTGATTTCGACCAAATTTATCAAATAAGTTTGAAAGCGTTTAATATTAATAATCACCGACCTTAAGAACGATTTACTTGAAAACAAAACAATTTTTTTCACTAAGACCCATTTTCCGACCGATCGGTCCTATGGCAGCTATAAGATATGGTCATCCGATTTTGACCAAAGTTTGCAAATCTGTTTGAAAGCATATAGTATTAATAATGACCGTGTTTGGGAACGCTAACATTAAGAACAAAAAAGTTTTTCTTACTAAGACTCATTTTTTGACCGATGGTTCCTATGGCAGCTATAAGATATAGTCATCCGATCCGGTCGGTTCCGACATATTAGCAGCGTGCATTAAAAAGAAGACTCTGTGCAAAATTTCAGCTCGATAGCTTTAAAACTGAGAGACTAGTTTGCGTAGAAACAGACGGACAAACAGACAGACGGACAGACAGACGGAAAATTCGCGCTAACGCAGCCGTGAAAGCGAATATTTCCAAGTGGGTTATGATTAAATGTAAGATTGGCTTACATTAGTTTAATTTAATTGTTTCCCCTTGAAAATTTGATAAAACAGTGTGTTTCTAAGCAATTTTTATTTTTGGGTCTTGGTGGACCTTTTGGTGGAAATGCCCATATTCAGAATATGCACCTGTCATTTGCTCGGTCTTCAACTTCCATTTAACCGTCTATATATACCATCTATATATTCTTTATAATAATCTAAGCTCAAGAATGATAATTTTTGAAAATTTCTGCATTTTTATACATTTTTTATACAATTACATATTTTGCATATTTGTTTGCATATTTTGCATATTTATTGCATATTTTGCATATGCAAAAGCTGAGCTTAGATTATTATAAAGAATATATAGATGGCAAATATAGACGGTTAAATGGAAGTTGTTGACCGAGCAAATGAAAGGTTTTCCCTTAAAGTTCTAAAATATTGGGAAATTTCTAAATTGTGCATTAATTTCAGATTTTTATGAAGATTTTATGGGCGGCTAGAGTACACGGGTAAATAAAGGAGATATGGAACAAATGGTCAAAAAAATCGCGAAATTTGCAAAATTTTCAAAGGACCTAAGATAACTATGAAGGTCGGATAGATGGCAATTGAAGACGTGTATATAAGAGGCTTAGACCAAAAACCGCGAATTTCGTCAAATTTTCATTTGAGTATTTACGAAAGCGCAGGCGTTGGTAAATAAGAGGCGTCGATTGAACTGGCTAAAATTTGCCAATCTTTTATATGACCAAAGATTATATGAAGACTTAATAGACGGGTAAATATAGGAAGTGTAGATCGAACTGTTAAAAAAACCGCGAAATTTTTCAAATTATGATTTCAGTTTTGATTTTTCGCGTAATTTGCAAAATTTTATGAGTTTTGGGAATCATTAAGATGTGATAGATGGCAATTGTGGACGCGTAAAAGGTTAAATCCAACGCTCCAAAAAAGTTGCGAAATTTATAATGTAGACAGGTAAATTGACGGGTCAAAATCAAGCGGACCAAAAATCCGGATATATACAAAATTTTATGATTAGTTCAGATTATCATGAATATTTAATGGTTGGCAGTTAAAGACGGTTAAATAGGAGGTGTCGGTCAATCCCCTTCAGTTCGCGTCGCCTATGAATCACCAATGATTCACCGATGAATTGGCCTAGGGCATCGATGAATCATCGGTGAGCTCCCATACAAAAAAGTGGTGAATTTAACATGGGCATGTCCTAGGCGGTCATGCATGACTGTTTATTGGTGAATCACTGATGAATCACGCATAAATTCATCGATGATTTCATCATGATTTCTTTGCAAAATTCATTAATGAATTCACCAATTAATTCACTTATGGTTCACCCATGATTCCTGCATGACTTTTGCAAAGAAGTCACAACTGAATCATCGATGAATTTGTATCAGAATTCATCAATGATTTCACCTATAAATTCATATTAGATTTTCGATGAAATTGTTGCAAAAATCACCGATGAATTGAAACTAGATTGACTAAAATTCGATTCATGAATTTCATAAAATAATAAACCAAGGACTTTTCCACCGATTCCCAAACACGCAACTTTTTATATTTGTTTTATTAACTAATTTTATTTATCAGTATATTGAATAATAAACATAATTTACATATAACAAATAAATATAGAAAACACATAATATAATTGAATGAAAAAAACTACATAAAAGAAGCAATCCACATCACAGCAACTAGTCTGCAGATAATTAAAGCACATACGATTATTTCGGTCACAACAAAATTAAACAAATTGACATGTTAAACGTCTCGCGCTGCCAGTAAAAACACAAATGCAACTTAGATTTTTCTACGCAAGTGACGACGGGCACGGAAACGCAAAAGACAAAAGCAACAATTGATGCGCCGTTAATTTTTTTTTTTGACCTTCGGTTACTTTTACCTACTCAATGCAAAGGCATATCCGACTATATAAAATATATGAATACATTTATTTATGATCCATAAATAGTTGATTGCTTTTGGGAAAATAATGAAAAAATTCCATCATAAGGCTATGCCAGAAACGACCTGTCCAAGCCTCTTATTTTAAAATTCTAAAATATATACCTAGAATATAGTTTTAATGCTTGCACAAATTGAAAGGGTATGCAAACTTCTTCGTTTGGCGGTGGCAAACATTTTGTCTTTGCCTGTGAGAGCAGCGCGAGGCGTGGCCTTTTTTTTGGGTTTTTTGTGGGTAATATTGCAACAACAAATATACACAGAATTGAGCTCTGCCGACGTCGACGTCAACGCCGATGCGTGAAAGACTAGTGAATTTTGCGAGTAGTGAATTCTGGAACTGAAGGGCATCTCTGGTTTAGATTGACACGAAGACTGGTATATAGATGGGTAAATAGGAGGTGAGGATCATACGAACCATAAACTAGTGAAATTGGAAAAAAAAATTTAACGAATTTAGATTATCATGAAAATTTGATAGATGGCAATTGTATATTAAGCTTCACTTCTTTGTATTGTGTTTAAAATTCGAAAGGGGGCGCAGTAACGTACTCCGGGTGCCTGGTATGTAAATATGTATTGCAAAACAGTTTGATGGCAAATCTCATAGCAATTTTTGAATTAAAATGTGATTTTATCACTAATTTTCGGCATTTAAATTGATTACAAGTTGAATTGGTGACGTTGATTTACAAGTTCAAACAGATTTGCAACAAAATCAGAAAATTGTTAGCACTGAAACATTATGTAATTTCATAAAAACAGGTTTTTTGCATATTTTGCATATTTAGCATACTCTGCATATTTTGAATATTTTTTATGCAATTTATGCAAAATTGTTTTTGGCGGACTTAGATCATTGATCAATAAAAATAAGATCTTTGCAATCAGAACTAAAATCGGACATGCGGTTCAAAATATGCAAATATGCAAAATCCGATGTCTATTCATAACATCGAATTCATTTCCGTTCGCATCAGCATGTGTAACCATTACATTTATGTTACATGTTCTTATATCCCTCCTCACTCTGATATAAGCATATATATGCTACACATGTCAGCCATTCAGTCAATATTTGCAATGGTCACAGACAATGACTATTTTATAGTTTTGGGTGACTTTAATCTCCCAACAATTTCCTGGGTGCCTCTGGACTGCTCTAATAATTTTTTAACAGCCACATGTCAGCACCACTTTGTTGATGGTGTAATTGAACTCTCGTTGGGTCAAGTAAGCGACATTTGTAACCGCAATGGTAGACTTCTTGTTTTAATATTTGTCTTGGATTTCTCTAATCCATTAATCAACCAAATCGACTCCCTTTCTATACCTAAAGATATTCACCATCCTACTCTTGAGCTACTCCTTGAGGTTATGGTTCCAACTGAATCAGTACCTCTAACTGAGCCTAGATTAACCCATTGTTTTCGTAGAGCCAACCATGCTCAGCTTGACCGCTCACTTTCTCAAACCGATTGGTCATTCCTTGATTCAGACTACACGCTTGAAATGGCTTTTAAAATGTTCTATGAGAAGCTGAATGCCGCACTTGACATTTCTGTTCCAAATATTTTTGAATCAAATGCAAGTAGTAAGCCGCATTGGTTTACTCGTAGACTGTCGTACCTTAAAAATCAAAAATCCAATACTCTATAAGAAATTAAAGCAAACCGGTTCTCAAGTTGTTTTCTCAAAGTATGCAGTAGCTAAAGCAAAGTTCTCTCTTCTCAACAGGGAGTGCTAGAATAATTACCTATCTCGATGTAAAATTGATTTTCGTGAAAATCCAAAACTTTTCTACTCCTTTGTTAATTCTAAAAGGAAATCTTCAATCTTTCCCTCATCTCTCTATTACAAAAATGACACTGCTACTAATCATGCTGACATTGCTCATTGCTGATTTCTTTCAATCAACATACACATCTGCTATTTATAATTCGGCTTCATCTTATCCGTATGCACTTCCCCATACTTGTGGTATTTTTTAATGCCAGTTATTCATGAATCCGACGTTCATCAAAACTTAAAGCTCGTTAAGCCATCTTTTTCGTCTAGGCCAGACAACATTCCTGGTTGTGTCTTAAAATTTTGCGCTAGTGCTTTATGTAAGCCTTTAGCGAGTCTATTTCAAATGTCTCTCAATAATTCGTTTCTACCCACTATATGGAAGAACTCTTTCGTTATACCCCTCTACAAAAAATGGAGTAAGTCGAACATCGAGAATTATCGTGGCATTGCAAAATTAATTGTGATCCCTAAGCTACATATTTGAGAAACTTATCACTACACAACACTTTTGCAGCTCCATAATCTCTCCGACTCAACATGGCTTCATGAAGCGCCGTTCTATTTCAACCAATCTCCTAGAGTTTACCTCTATCATCCGGCAGCAAACTGACGTTGTTTTTACTGACTTTAGCAAAGCGTTTGATTCTGTAAGTCAGCTTCTTCTCTTGCATTAGCTTTCAGTTATAGGTTTCCCTGAATTACTGCTCAAATGGATCTCTATTTATCTGTCGAATCGGACTCAGCGAGTCTTATTTAATTCCTTCAATTTATAATTGCCTTCAATTTTGGTGCCAAATCAATTTGCTGTACTTAAATCATTCAAAGTGCAAGTACATGACATTTTACCGCAATAGACCTCAGTTGTTTACTTACTCTATTGGGGACAACAATCTTGAACGCATCCAAACTATGACTGACCTAGGTGTTTTATTCGACCATAAGCTTTGTTAAAAAATCTAAGGGCGTTTTGGCTTTTATTAAACGCTGGTCAAAGGAATTCGATGATCCATACATCACTCTTGTTCTTCCAATCCTTGAATATTGCTCTTGCGTTTGGTTCCCTCAGTATGATAAGTAGACATCGGAGTTTATGCACTTTTTTAAATGAAGGTTGATTGAGGTGAAAATTTGGATTTATACTAATTAAAACTTTCCATTGGAAACTGCATATTCAATATATGCAAATTTTGCATATTTTACATATGCAAAATATGCAAACAAATATGCAAAATATGCAATAAATATGTAAAATATGTAATTGTATAAAAAATGTATAAAAATTGAGAAATTTGCAAAAATTCTTTATCTTGAGCTTAGATTATTATTAAAAATATATAGATGGCATATATATACGGTTAAATGGGAGTTGTAGACCGAGCAAATGAAAGGTGTGCCTTGAAAGTTCCAGAATATTGGGAAATTTCTAAATTGTTCATTAATGTCAGGTTTTTATGAAAATTTTATGGACGGCTAGAGTACACGGGTAAATAAAGATGTGGAACAAATGGTCAAAAAAATCGCGAAATTTAACAAATTCTCATTTGAATTTAGATTATCATAAAGAAGGGTAAACCGGCGGGTAAATAGGAGGAGTAGATCAAATGGTCAAGGGAATCGCGAAATTGCCAAATTTTCAAACGACCTAAGATAACTATGAAGGTTGGATAGATGGCAATTAAATACGCGTATATTAGAGGCTTAGACCAAAAACCGCGAAATTTGTCAAATTTTCATTTGACTATTTACGAAAGCGCAGCAAATTTTATAGGCACTCGGAAACTCCAGAATTATATATTAATCCCTTCCTGTCATGTGGATGCGGAGAATATACCTCTCCCGCACAACTACATTGTGAAATTGGGTCTAGGGATATTTCCGTCCCGCGCCCATTTCTAGTAAATATATGAGGATTGTGCATTTCACAGTAATTCCGAAATTTAAAGCGACAATATTTTCTATAAAACTTCCACACCTTGTTGAGGCAACTTGATCCCATGGCAGCCATTCTTCAATTAATATTCAATTCAAATTTGGTTTCCCTCTTTTCCCCACCCCCTCTTCCCACGCACCCTCCACTCTTCCTCCCCTCTTCCACTGTTAACTCTAAGCCCACTGTTCCCCCCTCTTCACTCTCTTCGTCCACTCTTCACCCCCTCTTCACACCCTCTTCACCTCCCCATTTCCTCTCTTTCCCACCCCACCCCTTCTCCATCCCACTCCACACACCCGCAAACACACAACCCACCTGCAGCATGCACACTCACGCCCATCATACAACTATCTCAGGTATGGCGCTCAGACAACATTTTTAACTAGTCGCTTTTGCTTAGAGCGCGAGAGAGAGTAAGCGACACACATTCACTGAAATAAGGTATGCGTGTAGAACAAAAATCCCATGCAGAAACAACAATAACAGAAATGTCGTGAGAACATTTGAGAGCGTAACTCTTATCCCTTTGCGACTGTTGTTGGTTTCATTTATGTATGGAGACAATAGATACCAGTTACAGAGAAAATAGAGAGTTATATCCTAGACAGACAACGTTGTCTTCCTGTATTTTAAAACAGTTTGATTCCAATTCTTTTAGCCATTTTTGAATCAAACAGGTTTTTTTATCGCTTATTTTCGGCATTTTAATTAATTAGAAGTTGAATTGATGAAGTTGATTTTCAAAGTGAAACGGATTTGCAACAAAATCAGAAAATGGTGAGCACAGAATCACAAAAAGAACACATTAACATTTAGGATTATAATGTATCAGAAATATGTCATTTCATAAGAAAATAGGTTTTTTAAATATCATATTTTGCATATTTTGCATATTTTTTTATGCAAATATGCAATTTATGCAAAATGGTTTTTAGCGGACTTAGATCGTTTTTCAATAAAAATAAGATGTGTGCAATCAGAACTTAAATCGGACATGCGGTTCAAAATATGCAATTATGTAAAATCCGATGTCTAATGATAAGTATAAGTATAAGTATAAGTATAAGTATTTCTCCCGTTATGTGGATGCTCGTTCTAGATTTAATGTGCTGAACGCACAATGTTATAAAGACTATCTTAACCGTTGCAGACTTCAATTCTCGCACAATCCTAAGCAGTTTTATACGTTTGTTAACTCTAAACGCAAATCTTCCACTATGCCCTCTTCTGTGCTGTATGGCAATGCGAAAGCAAACACTGATCAGGCCATAGCCGATCTGTTTGCCGAGATTTTTACACCAACCTACTCGTCTTCTAGCTTCTTTGCGAATCAACCATACCCCTATCAGTTGAATGGGTAAAATTGTATTTTTAGCCCTGTAATCACTGAAAGCTCTCTCCTTTGCGATCTTAACTCTGTTAAACCTGTGTATGCACCGGGTCCCGATGGAGTACCTGCTTGTGCACTTAGGTTTTGTGCTGATGCACTTTGTAAGCCTATTCACAAATTATTTGAATTGTCTCTTGAGTCATCCTCTTTCCCTGTGTTGTGGAAGGAATCTTATATCATTCCTCTCCATAAAAAAGGTAATAAGTCAGATGTTGAGAATTATAGAGGTATTTCCAAGTTGTCTGCAATTCCAAAAGCTTTTGAGAGAATTATGACATCTCAACTGCAACATTTATGTAGTTCCATTATTTCACCCTATCAACATGGATTTGTGAAGCGTCGATCTACTATCACTAACTTATTAGAGCTTACATCATTAGTGATCAAAGGGTTCTTTGGTAAGATGCAAACTGACGTCATTTATACTGATTTTAGGGAGGCTTTTGATTCTGTTAATCACTCCTTATTGCTTCATAAACTGAGTTTAATTGGTTTCCCAACTACCCTTCCTAGTTGGATCTCTGATTACCTAAGTTCTAGAACACAAAAAGTTCTATTTTGTAATACACATTCGAAACTAATCCAGGTTACCTCTGGTGTACCCCAAGGTAGTCACTTAGGTCCATTGCTTTTTACTCTCTTCATAAATGATCTTCCGTCTGTCTTGACTCACTCTCGTGTGCTTATGTACGCCGATGATGTGAAACTATGTTTAACATATAACGATTTGGTTTCCCGTTATAGTTTGCAAGCTGACTTGGATGCATTTCAGTCTTGGTGTAAAGATAATCTATTAAACCTAAACAGTTCCAAGTGTAAGGTTATGACATTTTACAGGAGCTTGCCACAATTCTCCACTTATATGCTTGATAATGTCCCACTTGAGTGCTTAAATGATTCAGCCAATGAGGTAAATGATCTTGGGGTTATTCTTGATCACCGACTTAAATTTGACTCTCATGTTACGGCTACTGTTTGTAGGGCCAGGAGTGTTCTTGGGTTTATTAAGCGCTGGTCGAAGGAATTAGATGATCCCTATTCGACGAAGATTTTGTACACTTCTACTGTCCGTCCGATTCTCGAGTACGGATCATGTGTGTGGTCTCCGCAATATTCGACCCATCAAGATAGAATTGAATCTGTGCAAAAACAGTTTTTATTGTTTGCTCTTCGTGGTTTGGGCTGGAATCCTGAGGTCCGTTTACCATCGTACTCTAGTAGACTTCTTTTGATTAACCTTCCCTCCCTTATTAACCGTAGAGTTATGCTTGGAGTAATCTTTATACATAGACTAATTAATGGTGAAATCGACTCAATTGAGTTGGTTGGCCAAATTAACCTCAACGTTCCTATTAGACCGACTCGTAATTTTATTCCCCTATCACTAAATCGTTGTAATACTAACTTTGCGTTGCATGAACCGTTTCGTGTCCTCTGTGCTGATTACAATAAACTCTACCGAATAATTAACTCTGAAGCTTCTCTTCCTGCTATAAAAATTTCTATTTTAACTTATTTAGCCCGTAGTTAACATTACTTTTTGTTCTTCCTTCGCGATTTCGTGTCACACGTTAGTGGCTGCGCCTTTCGGTCGATTGGGCGGGAGGTGGACTGCTATTTTGCTTGGGGTTCGCGCGTAACAAGCTTAGGCTTGGTGTCGCATGGGCCACTTGAACGTACTGCGCATTGTACGTCAACGTCCAACGTCCATATATATATAAAGACCTTATAGAAAGTGTTCAAAAACCATTTCTTTTTTTTTGCATTGCGCGGCTTAAATTGGGAGACTCAACGCCTACTACCATCGTATACTGACAGGCTATGGCTAATAAATCTGCCAACGTTGAAGAATCGGAGGACTTGTCATGGCGTGATATTCGTAAATAAGCTAAGCAATAAAAGTACATAAGCAAAGTTATAAGTAAAATTAAAAAACAGTACGGAAAACCCGATTTTTGGGGAAAATTCGACTTGCGCGACCTCTAAACGTTTTCAGAAAAATCTGAAAAAAAACTCAAAAATACTTACCCTTAAAAGCTTTCAGAAAATGCCACAGCACCCGTGAAAATTAAAAAAAAAATATTTTTTTTTGGGGCACCCTACTGAGCATGTGTAGGACGAATTTCGCACTGCATGACCCTTTTCGCTTTGTATGTGCGAATTATAATATGTTTAACCATTTGTTGTCAACTGAATGTTCTCAGTATATCAATTCAAATAATATTATATTGATTCTACCCTCTCCATGCTCTTGAACCTGTCTTCTCCATCCACTTGATGTGAGCCGGGGCATATCAATAAAAAACTCCCCTATCTGGATGGTGAAGCAGGTTAAATACTATCAACCATGCTCTCATTTTCACTTTCGCAAAACTTTTGCCATTTTAAACCGGTTTTCGGACCAAATTTTGACTCAAAATCGCAAAATGTTTACGAAAGCGAAATCGGGAGCATGGCTGTATGTAACACTTTAATATTGACAGAAAATTGTTAACTATTATGCTACACATAAACAAAAAGATCGATTTTTTAATAGAACTCACAATCGTTTCGGTCCCTGGTATGCCCCTTTACAATTTTTGGAAAACTCGGAACACAGAACAGGTACACAGAAAAAAAAAGGCGAGCTAAAATCAAGTTCAAAAAATAGATTTGATCTCGACCTGCGGATTGAAATTTCAAGTACGAGTCTTACGAAAAACACATTTCATGTACGGATCCTTCTTGAAAATCAAATGATCATTACTCGACATTGAAGTAAATACGGAATTCCAATGTCAAAGCGAAATGAAACCGAGAGCAAGTCAGTCAGGCTAAATGGGTACACACAAATTTTTCTCTCAACTTAGGGTTTTTTTTGCGGTGATTTGCACATATGTTACCTTAGAATTCCCTACCAGTTATAGCACTTCCGACATGAGAGGGCAGCTGTTGAATTGCGGTCGATGGACCAAGACAGTGTGCAGCCTCCGTTGTGGTGTTGTTTGTGTTCTCTTTTTACAGTTGTATGCAAACGACTAATGACCTCGATTTAATGAAAAGCCGATTTTGTTCTTCTTGTTTGGATCCGAATGTTTGATCAAGTCAAGCCCGAATAACAAGATAAAATCAATCCCGAGCTAAAATCGGCAGAGATAAGAATTTCGAGATTGAACAATCCGTACACAAGTCAATCATCTCGTACTTGGTTTGAGAGAATCCTGTCTTGAACAACTTCTGACATCGTTTGGGACTAATTTTAGCCCGGAAATCTCAGAATTTTTTTCTGTGTATGTATATTTATTTACATTTATCTTGTGCCTCACCTAGGTAAGAAAAATAAGAAAGAAAGTCGGTCAAGCCCGACTATAACATACTCTGTATCCTTACACTCGCATGTGCTCACGAGTCAAACCAGTCAGGACTCAATCAATCAGCGAGCCAATGAAGTTAAAACCTTCATCCTCTGCCTTCCGATTATCATTTTCTTCTTTTGGTCAACCTTTTTCACTAAAGGTGGCCATTCTTACCTAGAAATTTCCAATGCAAAAAAATATGAACTTATACGAACTGCAAGGGTATATGACTTCCGCAGTAGGAGAATGTATTACAATCGGACTTGACCGACTTTCTTACTACTGAGTGGCGCATTCGTATACGGAAATTGATTTCATAACCATTCATCACATTTGTCAATCGTCTGTCCATTAATTTACGCTGCAGTCGTTAAACTAAGTAAAGGCTAGGAAATGCTGATCCAGAGCAAATTATTAGATGCAAGGCACTAGTCACTTGTCATTGGCGTCAACTGCAACCCCACTCAATTTTGATCAAAATCATCTACAATTGTATCCATCGCCTCCCGGTAACCCAATGGCCATCGCCGCACACATGTACAACAACTGCAATAATGAGACGTCCGCACAAAGGGTCGCCGCCTTTGTTTGCACCTAATTGGCCCAAGGACTGTGGGCCTCCCCAATGGGCCAACTTAAATTTGCTTTAATTGCCCGAATTTATGAGCATTGATATTCTAGGTGCATTTCTCAAGACAATTGTCCGCTCTTTCTCGTCCCTTTCTTAGTGTTTGGGTCATGGCTTCCATAGCTGTCGTGGGCAATCTGCTTGTCCTGTTGGGTCGTTATTTTTACAAATCGCGTAGCAACGTGGAGCACTCGCTATACTTGCGGCACCTGGCTGCCAGCGACCTGCTTATGGGCATCTATCTCACATTAATTGCCTGTGCGGACATCAGCTTTCGTGGCGAGTATATCGAGCACGAGGAGTCGTGGCGTCACAGCGGTCTCTGTGCGCTGGCGGGTGAGTGCAGTGTACTTGAAACGTATAGATTTATTAAGAAACTTACAACAATCATGTTTCCCCTCCTTAGGTTTTCTAAGTACTTTTAGCTGCCAGTCCTCCACACTGCTATTGACTTTGGTTACCTGGGACCGTCTAATGTCCGTTACCAGACCTTTGCAACCCAGGGATACTGAGAAATTACGGTAGGTACACTTTATTTATCAGTAAATCCCAATAATTACGCAGTGTATGAATTTCATTAGAATCGGTCCTTTACTTTGAAAGTCTATTTATAACACAAATGCAGGCAATTATATTTGTGCACTCAAGCCTAGTACTCAGAACTAGAGATTGACGCAGGAAAGAAAATTAATTATTTTCAGGTTCCGCGAAATTTCCGTTCCGCCGTTCTATAGAATTAAAGATTAATTAAATAAAATGAACAGATTGAAATTTATTTATGAAGGAAAGAACCGCTTAAAATATAGGTGCCCAGTAGGCACTGCTCACTGGCTATGGACATAGGCACTCACACAGGCAGCACATAGCACAAACCAAAGTAAATTGTAAAACAGGGGTGCCCTGGAAAGCCAATACAAATGCACAAAATACAGCTCAAGCAAGAAGAACCACAAGAAATAGAAAGAGAAAACCGATTTTTGTTTGGGTGTGTGAGTGTGTATGTGGTCATTGCTGTCTCAAGCACACGCCTGCGAGCGCAGACTACGCAAAGGCAACATTGTTGTTGCTTTATAATTTGCCAGAGACATAGGAGAGAGAGAAGAGAGTCACATATGATGTTGTTGTTGCAGGTCTGCACGCGCCAACAACAAAACCTTTGTTCGGAAAGAAAGAGAGGAGAGCACTCATATGAAATTGTTTTTGCTTTTTATAATCTTATGGCCGCGTAAGTGGTATGCGCGCGGGTTATTGCTTTGCGTAAAGCAAAAACAAATGCGTGGCTTGCGGAATAGGCTTGGGCACTCCTGTTGTAAAATTATTCTCTTTCTCCTTTGCCTCTTGCAAAACCAAACGCAACAACAAATAAGTATTGGAGGTCTTCGCAGTAGATTTTGCTGATACACACTCACGCACATCACCAGGCAATAATCGGTTTTCTCTTTCTTTTTTAAGGGGTTGTTGTTGCTTCAGAAATATTTTCTCATTCGTTTTGTTGTCTTCGCTGCCGTAAATGAATAACTAACCTATATGTAATTTAACATCAAATTAAAGAATAATAAATGTTTTTCAAACTTTCTTAGTTATTATACCCGTAACTTTTACATGCAGATACATATAAAGAGATAAATATTTGCTAAGTAGTTAGAGAATAATAAAGTTCTAGTCTTTGGAGTTTTGAACGTAGCCGCCGATTGTAAATGTGTCGATAAGAATTAAGACGATGGTCACACTGATAGGAGATCGCAGTATCAGAAGGCGTTGGTAGTAGATGGACGCTGACACAGGCGAGACTCAAAGACGAACGAATACGTCGCACAGTGGTCCAGCCGCGCACCGCCTTGATCAAAACCCTAATTTCATTTTTGTTGAAAAGTTAAAATTTTTTTAGATAAATCGACAGTTTAAATACACAAATTAAGTTAGCCAAAATACTGTTTTGATATGTTTATGAATATAAATGTTACAGCCGCCCAAACTTAGTCAATTTTTCGCAAACCGAATAATGCATAAATTTTGGTTTATTAATTAAGTTTGACTTATCATATCTTCGGCTATAGTGAGCATTTTTAAGTTGTTAAAATTTTGTTGGATAGGTGTACTATTTCTTTTTTTTATAAATATATAACATTTCAAAATCGAAGTTGTAGTTTGTGAACAATTGCTTTTGCGGCAGATACCTATTTTACGCCTATATTTAAAATTTCCGAGGCTGGCAAAAGTTGTCATCAAAAGTCTTCACAAAATGTATTGCTTCATTTCACAGTCTAATATGTCCCCTTTAAGGAAAATATCATTAGCCGACACCGATCGAGACCCAACTCGAGAAAAAGTGACTTATGTGAAAACAGTCAAGGTTTGTTTGTGTAAGCCTTAGGCCGTTCGCACACGGCTCGTATCGTCATTGTAACGTATGCAACGTGATGTTCGAGAGGTATACGAATCAGATTCGCAAGGGAAGAATCGCTAACGACTCGTCCGCTCTGTAAAATCATCGTTACATGCATGCTGCATAGCGAATATATTCATTTTTATATTTTTCTTGAAAATGTATGAAAAAATCTAAATTTTGTATGGGAGCTATAATGATGTCCGATTTAACTTGGTAGAAATATGGAAACAAATAAAATAAATAATTTAAAACCTAATTTACAAAATAAAAAAATAATGATTTTCAAATATATTTTGAAAAAGTTCGAATTTTTCTATAAAAAGTATGAAAAAATATTGATTTTGTATCTAAATAATGTCCGACTGTCTCGAAACTTGGTAGAACTTTGAAAACAACTAAAAAAATAAGTTTGATAAAAATTTGGAACCCTACACTAATTTTTGTGAATTTCAGGTGCAATAAAGATAACACCAGGTGTGAACAATTTTAATAATGTAAAACATGTACCTAAACCTTGACCGATTAAATTGTAGTTTTGAAAAAACAGCTGAGCATTACATTATATAAATTCTGACCAATAATCAGCAGCCTAGCTTTATTAATATGGCTTACAGGTGCTTGAAAGGAAACATATTTTCCGAAATTTTGACTTTGGCGCTCTATAGCTCCGGAAATACTAAGTCTGTTTTAATAAACAACAACCTTGAACAATTTTTAATCAAACAAAAAAAAAAGTAGAAGGCCAGACTAACTTCGTCTGTGCCGAAGTTTTTATACCCTTGCAAATGCAAATGTCACAGTTTAAGAACGCTTACATAAAAATCAAAACTTTTTGTAACTAAAACCCATTTTCCGACAGATAAACGTCTGATTTCATATCAAATTAACAAACGCCGAGTTTAAGAACGATAAAACTGAAAACAAAAAAGTTTTTCTCACTAAGACTCAATGTCCGACCAATCGGCCCTAGGGCAGCCTTAAGATATAGTCATCCGATTTTAACCAAAATTTGCAAATCTATTTGAAAGCATATAAAATAACTCATCAGCGAGTTTAAGGACGCTAACGAAATAATAAAAAAAATTTTTACTAAGACTCATTTTCGACCGATCGGTCCTATGGCAACCATAAGATATAGTCCCCCGATGTCGATTAACTTTTTCAAATTAGTTTGAAAGCATAGAATATTAATAATGACCGAATTTAAGAACGCTAACATTGAAAACAAAAAAGTTTTTCTCACTAAGACCCATTTTTCGACCGATGGTTCCTATGGCAGCTATAAGATATAGTCATCCGATCCGGTCGGTTCCGACATATTAGCAGCGTGCAGTAAATAGAAGACTCTGTGGAAAATTTCAGCTCGATAGCTTTAAAACTGAGAGACTAGTTTGCGTAGAAACAGACGGACAGACAGACAGACGGACAGACAGACAGACGGACAGACAGACAGACGGACAGACAGACGGACGGACAAAGCTCAATCGACTCAGCTCGTCGCCCTGATAAAGAATATATAATATATAGTTTCTGGGGTCGGAAATGAATATTTCTATGCGTTGCAAACTTCTGGGCAAAATTATAATACCCTTTGCAAGTGTATAAAAATGAATTCAAAATTTTTATCGGTTCAAAAGATACAGAATTTTGTCCAAGGTAAAACGATTCTGGACCACTTTGCGTCGTATATATTTTATGTAGAAACCTAAGATAAGATCAGTGAGACATATCAGACTAATTTTCTTGAACTTTTCAGAATTGTTCTGCGACTGCTGCTACTGTGGGGCATTAGTTTTATCCTGGCAGCTGCCCCCCTACTGCCCAATGCGTACTTTGGCACGCATTTCTATGGTAACAATGGAGTCTGCCTCTCGCTGCACATACACGATCCTTATGCTAAGGTGAGCGATGCTTAAGCCAAGCATAAATCTCGTACTAATCAGTATTCACCTTTAAGGGCTGGGAGTATTCCGCTTTGTTGTTCATCTGCATCAATACGATCTCATTAATCTTCATACTATTCTCCTATGTGCGTATGCTGCAAGCCATACGAGACTCAGCCGGTGGTATGCGAAGCACCCATAGCGGACGCGACAGTGTGGTGGCCACACGGTGAGTACTGAGTCAGTGGAAAGATGGGCGCGTGTCACATACTTAAGCACGAGCAGGGTCTAAAATTTCCTTATTTCCTTTTATTACAAAAAACAATAAAATATTTTTATCTAAGCGTATAGCGAAAACGTAATCTAGGAACAATTCTTAGAAACATTGCTCTAGAAACCAGAACACAGTGGACGAAATGACCAATTTAGCGGAAATAAATTAAGATTTTCCAAAGTAAATGAGATAATCGAAATCTGTTTTTTTTCTTTTTCTTAAATGTAGGTAAATGAAATAGAATAAGTTTTTGATAATAATTTTTTTTTTTAATTTTAAAAACCATTTATTTTTTCTTATTTTAATTAAAACTATAAATTAAAAAACAATAAGGGTATTCACTATGCTGAGCACATATGTAGGCACATGGGCAATAGTGTAGGCATTTCCAACAACAATTTACTCTAAACCAACCCTGATTTGGAAAAGTCGGGCACTTGTGCCCAAATTTATTTTGAAACAAGTAAGAGCGCTGTAGTCGAGTTTCCCGACTACAAAATACCCTGTTCAATTGAGACACACACCCAGTCGGACTTGACTGCATGCCAGAAGCACATCTGTTATAGTTCTTTTGTCACTAAGAAGTAGTTCCAAAGACATGCAATCTTCCATTCGCTTTTGTAGGTTCAACTTCGTAAAAACGATCGGCTCTCCCTTTCAACTTTAGTTTCCACTTGCACGCTGTCAGATGGCGTTCTCTTGGCAGTGGTGTTTGCATGCATGCTGGTATGGTTTCCAAAAAGAACGCATGCAGAACGTATTTAGCATTGCATCCTGCACCAGTGCTATTAGAACGTGTGCAGTATCGCATGCCAAAGCAGTTCCAAAGGAACGTACCCGCAACCCCAATTAAAAAAAATGATTTTAAATACATTGTAAAATACAAACTCATCTTTTTGATTAAACATTTCAATATAATTCATAATATTTTTATATATCTAAATTCAATATTGGCGCTACATAGATACATACATTTTTATTTTGAGTTCCCTTGGGATTCGTCTCCAGGTAGAAGTCTCTGCGTCGGGCCAGTCTAGCAGTCTTAGAAATACATACTTGCTTTGTTTACGCATTACAAAGTGGTTGCCTCGATCATTCTCCTAGACCAGGCATGCCCAAAAGCTGCATACGACAGAGCACTCACCAATACTCACAAAGATAAGCACCAATACCAATAAAGAAATTGTTGTTGGTCAGTTTGCTTGCGCTCGCAAACGCCAATCAAAGAAGAGAACAAAACCGGTTTTTGTTCTACGCGTCGCATACACACGAAATCGTTAGCGTGTGTGTCGTTTTGTATGCCTCGCGCCCTGCATGTATACGATCAATGATTTCCTGTTTGTCGGAATTACAATAACAAAACGTACCCAAAGAGCATACGGCTGGGCATCGCTGTCCTAGACTAGAAAAATACGAAAAAATTTAAATATAAATATTTCGCTGCTAGCATTAATTAAATTAAATACTTACGATTAACAAATATAAAATGAGAAGCACATTACATTTTTAATTCATTACGCGGCAAACGTCAACTTCTAACTAAAGTCAAATAAAAACTGTGACACTGAAAAACCATGTGTTTTTTGCGTTCCCCTTTGTTTTCTTAATTGTTACCCATTGCTAGAAGGGACGGTTGCATGTTATGCAAATTTTATGCCTTCCAACATACTGCAAAAGAAACGTGCTTGCAAAAAACGAACGATCGTTTATCGTTCGGGTCGCACTTCCCATTAAAAGGGACGTATGCATGTTATGCAGACTTCTTCGCTTCTAACCCACTGCAAAAAGGAACGTGCATCCGTTTTCATACAGATTGTATGCCGTCTTTCATACTGAAAAAATTGGTAGTGCAATCTTCCTTGTAAAAAGAACAGTGCCAGATGACATTTTTAATGGGAACAGGGTATAAAAAGCAAAAAATTCTAGACAGAAACCTAGAGGACCTAATGGGGCGAAAGTAGTTAGGTAAAGTTGCTGACCGGTTCAACGTGGCGGAACTAGCGCGATCCTGGCTTCCTGCGCCTCAAGTCGACTCACTTCTCCTCGTTGGTGACCCCCGGTCACAAAGTGGTGTATCCGCAAACCTGCTGGATAACGTGAAGAGTCAAAAAACTCCGCCAATGACAACTGCGACAACAATTACTACATACTACATCTGCAAAAGTCGACAACAATAAAACGTGCAGATATTTAATGGCAGAATACCCACCTTAAATAATTTCAGCTTCACTATTTAATTCGCTTGCTTTCCATTCCAGAAGAATATCCCAAGCGGTTTTAGATGGCGTTTCTTTTTAAATAATTTTTTTTCTTAATAAATCTCAAAAGCATAGCAGTCCCGCCTGCTCGAACGTCAAACGTAATTGTGCACAAATTTCTTGCAGAAAGGGCTGCTTACAATACTAGTCAGGCAAACTTGCCCAAGTGCCTATGTGCACAACAAAGTGAATACCCTAATTGTTATTCTGAGTACTAACTTTCATTAAATATAATTGCATTCTGAAAATGATTTATTTTAAGAAGATTTTTCACTTCAACATCAATTATATTATTTCTCGAAGACCTAGATGGAGCTTCAGCCAGAGGAGTGCATGGAAAAGGTCGTCCATTGCATAGATTCTGAAGGTTTCCGAGTGTGAAACTATCAAAAGTTTCGAAGATCCTTATTCCGAGCTTTCAGGGCTTCCTCCTCAAGCCCACTGGCCCAGTCCATATTTGAATTTTGTGAACTGAACTCGGTATTTAAAAGCATGAATATTCATTCAAAAACTGTTTCGCTGTTTCGAACCAGCTCTGTTGAATTACTTCAACGGATAGCACTCTGTTTAGTTTAAATGTATGATACTTAACGTATGATACTTAATATCGTGATCTTTTTTTCCGTGCGACGTCTTGTTCGAGTGCTTTCTAAGATCTGCATTAATTCAAAGACGCAAGGGTTCATCTAGAGTATATTTAACAGGAAGACCATTATCACCTCCCACACATTTTTTAGTTCTTGCAGTTATCTCATTATATTCATCTAATATCTATAACACTTTGGATGCATTTTTTCTTTCAGTTTCGTATAGGCTAGCTTGCGTTGTCGCCACAGGATAATTCGTTTATTATTTGGGAAACTTTGTGGACTTGGACTTTACTGGTCGTCCAACTTTCTTAAAAGTGCGTAAATCAAGAAAAAACAAGAAAGAAAGTCGGTCAAGCCCGACTATAACATACTCTGTACCCTTAACGTCGCAGCTCGCACTTGCTCACGAGTTATACGCGCTCATCTCTAAGTTTCACGCTCTCTCTCTCTCTCTCTCTCTCTCTCACTAAGATTGCCGTTCAATAGAATGCTGCGGTGGTGGGTGGGATGGTGTTGGGTGTTTACTGGCCGTTTTTTGCTCATAACTTGAGTATCGTTCATCCGATCTTTATCATTTCTTCAGCAAATCGATAAATAATTTTGTTTACAAGGTATCTCTAGAAGGTACAACCGATCTATCTTGAAAACTGTAGGAGATATGACGTTTTTTCCAAATTGCGGGGGCGGGAGGGGGCGTGGCAAAAATTGAAAATAAACTTGATCTGCCTGCAAGTATAAGAAATATATGCCCCATACATGTCAAACCTCTATCTCTTACCATCTCTGAGATCTCTTCGTTCATACGGACGGACGGACGGACGGACAGACGGACATGGCTATATCGACTCGGCTGTTGATGCTGATCAAGAATATATATACTTTATAGGGTCGGAAACGATTCCTTCTCCCTGTTACATACTTTTGCACAAACTTAATATACTCTATGTACCTTCGGTACAGAGTAAAACAAGGGCTTTTTTCAAAAATTGAAGGCACGTACTGGATTCTTTCCACCTTTGCACTAACGGGACAATTAACGTTCTGAGTTTTCTACCAATTTCAAGCAATTGGTTATCATGACAATTCGATTTATTGGTAAATGTGTGCGTTTCCATTGCGATTTTTTTTCGAGGCAGTGCCTCATTACGCCAAATGGAAAAACGGAACCTTTTTGAAACCGACATTGCAAATAAAAATAAATCATTTAAGGAAGAACTACCAAAACTTGCAGAAGCTGGCAGACATTTTACATTTTATATATATATATCATATATGTATATATCATTCTGAAGTTTCTTCACATTAATTCACATTAAATCATGAAGCAAACTTGCTCGCCAACAATACAATAACAATAAAAATAAGTACTTCTTCTTAAATAAATATCTTTGATACATTTTTTCACTTTAATATTAAGGCAATCACTTGAATTTATCGTACACTCAAGAACTTTGGGAAGCTGTGTATTAGATGACGCCCAAAAATATATGCAAGCAAAGGACCTTAGTTTATCATTGAGCGGTCAGAAAATAAGAGCTTTGCAGAAGTCATTATAGATAGTTGGCGTTCTTGGGTATGCAAAAGATATGTCAGAAGACCTTGTCCATGTCATTATCGATGGTAGTAGACGCTAATATGTCCCATGAAGATGAGCTAATGTGAAAACATTTAAAATTCATAGACGAAATCATCATAGAAATTAAGGATAGGTTTCGGCGATTGCAGGAATTGGCGAGCAAGTTTGCTTCAGCAGGCAACATTCATGATTTAATGTGAAGAATGAGCGCGTCTTCGAGCTTTTGTAGCTGCCTCAGGGAGCACCCGTCATATGCAAATGAGGGCCCGCTGGGTTTACTAAAGTTTATATCTTCTTAAAATTAGAAGATTCGCTACCATATTTAATAGTGATGCTAAGAGGTTTTTTACTACATCGGTCATAGTCTTGCTCTTATATTTCGTTCACCTAATTCGTTCGACATAAAACAAAATGAAAACTGAAAAAAGTTGATAAAAAAAAAAAAAATTTGTTTTTACAAATGTCAGTTATTTTGGAGATAAAAGCGAGGGGAACACACGAAAGGAGATACAGAAGGGCTAATAAATTTAAATCGATTTTGGGACCAAAGAACTTTTTTTTTTAAATGTAGACAATATTAAGAACACCTTCTACGCCGTTCTAAGTTAATTATCTGCACCACCGGGCTATTTGCTTGCTGAGTGCTTAACATACGACTGGGTTCTTTGCTATGAGTGCTATGAAAAGAAAAAGAAAATTATACATATAAAAACAAGACTGAAATACACTCAGAGAAAAAATAGAGAATTTCGCTCTTGAATCAAGAGCATTCGTTCTCAAAAGTACGGTAAGAGTGAAAATTCTTGATCCAAGAGCGAAATCCTTGATTCAAGAGTGAATTTTTGATCCCGACATTCCTGATTCAAGAGTTTCACATCTTGAACCAAGTATGAATAATTTTTGATTCAAGAGTTTCAGTACTTGATCCAAGAACGAATAATTCTCAAAATAAAAAAATTAAAAAGAATATTTGGGGTGGGGAGTGGTAGAGACACGACCGACCCGACCCGACCGAAGTTGTCCGTCTCCCTCCATTCTCTCAAAGTTAAGTTGCCCTCACCCCCCTTGCCTATAAAAAACCAAATTCAAAACGATTAGAACGAATTTATCTCAATTCCAAGAGCGAAATTCTTGAAAATTCAAGAACGACTAATTTTTTTTCAAGAGCGTCCGTACTCAAATTATTCGTTCTAGTTTTTTTTAGTGAACGGACGAAAACGGCAAATTGCTCTGCAGGGTACGTTCCAGTTGAGAAAACTCAGGAGGATAGACGAATCTACATCACCAACAACCAGCTTATGGAGAAAAATCACACCTTGACTAGTCCTACAGTTTTTTAGCTCTTTGCTGTGATCAATTAAGTATGTATTCAGAACAGATTTAGTGCGGTGAAACGACCTGAACTTGCATTTATCATGATTAAGATAGAGCATATTAACGTTGCAACAAGAAGACATTTATACGAATCAGGAGAAGATAGCGTAAAAGGCAGCTTAACATCATCCGCAAACATTAAGACTTGAGATGATTTAACAACCTGTGGAAGATCATTGACAAACAAACCAAAAAGTAAAGGTCCTCGGTAACTACCTTGCGGTACACCAAAAGTAACACATACTATCTCCGAAGATGAATCATTAAATATGACTCGCTTTTTTCTGTTTGAAAGATAGGAAGATATCCACATAAATAAATTTGGGTGAAAACCCAAGCTAGACAACTTATGAATAAGAAGCCTATGATTGACCGAATTAAATGATTTACTAAAGTCAGTAAAGATGATATCGGTCTGTAATTGATTAAGAAAGCCACGACTAATTAAATTAGTGAACTCCAGAAGATTTGTCGTAGTAGATCTGCTTTTAATAAAACCGTGTCGAGATGAGTGAACGGCATTAATGCTGCAGTTGTTCAGTGATCAATTTTTCAAAAAGTTTTGGGATAGCACTGAGTTTTGCAATGCTACGATAGTTCTCGATGCCCGACTTATTGCCCTTTTTGTGCAGCGGGATGATAAGCGACTTCTTCCAAATGAGTGTAAAATTCAAAATCTTACATATGCTGGTGGATCTAATGTTTAGGGATGCAGCATCGATGTTTTCTGCCAGAACAACCGATTTTGGACGACCTTTACGGGATTAGCCGCTGAGCGAACTACGACCATGATTGAATTCACTATACCAGCCACTATTATAGCCATACAAGGAACAGAGTTCATCGACACACTCTTGTTGAGATAATCCACGTCGAAAGTTGTGAAAAATAAGCCAACGAATACCTTCTCTTGAAATTTCTATTTTAGTGTCAAATGGATTTTTCAACTCATTGTAAACAACACAAATAGCGCTAGTGCATCGAAACTGGGTGAGACCGTTAATGCTAAAAAAAAGTCAAACTTTATTTTGGTATTACCCGACATAACTACTGATATTAGTATTACCAGTTCCCGACATTTACATTTAACAAAACATTTCGAATGTGTGTTCACATCAGCGATGTACAGCTGGCAGCCCGGCACGTAAAACTTCAAGTTCAATATTATAAAGGGTGATTTTTATGCCATTAGGTTATTTAGTGTACATTTTTTGACACCTCACGCGCGATTCGTAGCATGTGGCAACGCCAAAAATGCTCAGTAAGGTTTGCCATTTCAAATTATTCATTCAAAATTTATTACCAAAATTAATGCTTTGTGAGAAATGTGTTTCGTCTTCAGCGATGAAGCTCATTTTTGGCTCAATGGGCACGTCAACAAACAGAATTGCCGAATTTGGTCTAAAGAGCAGCCGGAGGTAGTTCAAGAGCTGCCAATGCACCCTGAAAAGTGCACTGTTTGGTGCGCTTTGTGTGCCGGTGGACCGTAGTTGGACCGTAGTTTTGCAAAAATATTGAAAATCGCAACGTTACAGTCAACGGAGCAAAGTACCGTGCGATGATAACCGACTTTTATTTTTTTGTCCAAAATGGAAGAATTGGACTTGGTTGACTTAAGGTTTGAACAAGACGGCATTTGGCACCGTCTTGGCACACGGCAAAATTTTTAATTTTTGCCCATCACATATGCTTATTGAATTCTGTTGGTTTTTGCAAGTGAATATGTTAAAAATATTTTTTGCTTATAAGGCCTACATTTGTTTGATTTTGATTGCGAAAGTAAAGAAAACTTGAAACCTAAGGTATGCGAATTTTCCGTTGTTTTTCAATTTTCAAAAAATTATCGATTAAAAGATCACCCTTTACAAGTAATGATTGATTGCCTGTTTACAGTGCGACATCCTTCCCAGCCCTAAAAAAAACACGCAAAGATAACCTTAGCGGTAAATCGCTACAATAAACAAATGTTTTAATTGGGTATTTCACATGATTCTTTTTCCAAATCAATTTTCAACATCTTAATCCCGTTGTAGAATAAAGGTCGGTATGTCATCATTTTGGAGTTGGTATATGGAGATCCAGTGTAACATTAATTCTATGGCCAAATAAAACACGGCACAATAGGCCACTAAAATCATGATTAGTCCCTGCTTATTTTTCCCATCGTTCTCCGCCTGTCCTATGTTCTTCAGTTGGATAATGATATTCTGCAGAAACATTTGGCAGCAAGTGCCCAACCAGGGCAACATTAGGCAAAAGTAGTATTTGTTCATGAACTTCTTATTCATCCGCCGGGGCCAGCTGGGCAAACATCGAATGGTGGACACTAGAGCCATTGCCGTGAAGAAAGCCGATAAGCATATGTTCTGCAACATGTTTGGATAATGGTAGATAAATTGTATTTTCTCCAAGTCACCCGTTTGCTCTATGATGGTCAATTGTGGCTCGGCCCTGATAACGGCAAGTATGACGGTGGCATAGATGAACTTGCCGAATAGTTCTAAAACCGCCATTTGTGTGAGTAACTAAAAGATATTGCTTTAGATTGAAGTAGTTTAAAATTTGGGATAGTTTCGATTGTATAACTTGTTAAAACTTGGAGAATAAAAATAGTTCCAAAATATGTTGACGAATATGGATTTTAAACTGATTCCTGTAGTATGATTGAAATTGTGTGAAAAATATTTTATTTATATTGTAGACAAATAGTCTACGGCCTACTACAGAGCAAAATGTTGTCATTTTGAACACATTTATTCCAAATGGTATATCTTTGCTTAAGAAAAATGTAGAACTGCTTGTTAAAGTTTATTTCAAAGTTAGGGAGAAGTACTTTCCGATAATATCAAAGGGAGTCAAAATAACAGAATGGATTCCCCAAAAAACGCGCCTAATAAGGGTAAAAATAAGCATTTAAGCTTTAAGCTTTAATAACTAAGACGCTAGCGTGATGGACCATTTTCCAATCGATCGGATTCAACATATTCCATTAAGAAATTCCATAAATAAATTATTCACTTTTTATTCGCAGTGGG
Source organism: Lordiphosa magnipectinata (assembly GCA_037044535.1). NCBI lineage: Eukaryota > Metazoa > Arthropoda > Insecta > Diptera > Drosophilidae > Lordiphosa > Lordiphosa magnipectinata. Next base: position 85,424 of record JBAMBO010000531.1, read on the forward strand.
GTAAATTTTCAATTTTCGCCCAATTAGCTTCAAACTCATTTTCAAAGCTACTCATACAAAAATATGAAAGAAGTGACTTACAAATTTAGGAAAAGCTACAAACACAAATGCAAATGAAGAAGAAATATATGACAAGCTCAAAACTCTTACCTTACTCTTACTCTTATTACACTATGAAGGTTTTAGAAATGCGAAATTTTGTACATCGATGGGGGGGGTCACAACAATCGATGGTTGGCCAAATTCACAACCATCGATAGTGCCATCGATGGTTTTCTCTGCACCACAAGCTTGTTCTATTATTACACTTGCGAAAAAAGAGCTTGCTTGTTCTGACTCAATGTGTTTGCGATCATTTTGTGTGTGTCTAACAAAGGCGGCGAGCACAAGCAAACCAAGTATATGCACGAGAATTAGGCGATCGTTGCAGCTATAAAAACATTGTATGTTAGGCAGCTTACAGTTTATCCAAAATGCTAGTTAACAGAAATTATATATTATCTATAAATTTAATTTGATATTGTTTATCAAAATTTAATTTTCGAAATTTGAAATAAACGCCGCTAAGTCAGCCAGTTCGTCCACTGTGCAGAGGTCTAATATTAAAATCGTGTTCAGTTGTGCAAGCTCGTGTCACATAGAAAAACTTAACACGCGCCCATCTTTAGTCAGTAGTCAAATAGATAAAGCAACTCATTATCTATCCCCAGCTTCGCCATTATTGTAACCACGGACTGTGCCTGCTGGCTTCCCATTATAGTGGTAAAAGTGGCTGCCCTATCAGGTAAGTAGCGAAATTTCAATCACCTTGTTGAGAATCACTTTAAACGTCGTCCACAGGTTGTGTCATCTCACCGGACTTGTATGCCTGGCTGGCGGTTCTGGTTCTTCCCGTGAACTCAGCATTGAACCCTGTTCTCTACACACTAACCACAGCTGCTTTCAAGCAGCAATTGCGTCGCTATTGCCATACACTGCCCAGCTGTTCGTTGGTTAATAACGAGACTCGTTCCCAGACTCAAACCGCCTACGAGTCGGGCTTGAGCGTGAGTCTGGCACATTTAGGTGGTGGCGGAGTTGGCGGTTCGGGGCGCAAGCGTTTGTCCCATCGTCACATGAGCTACTTGTAAATGCTGGGAGATCCACAAGACTTGGAGGTGCTCATTAAATAACCAATGTAAACAGGAAAATGTAGGGTCGAGGGTTTGAAGAAATCAGTCACTGAAGTCAAAGACAAAAAGTGGCCTCAGTAGCATTACGAGCATCAAGGAAAACACTTCGGCGTTCGCTTACTGGATAAACTACTTACCCTATAGGTCTGACAAGCAATCTGCAACCGGTCGATGTAAAACATAAATTATCAGGTCTGTTCCCAATTTCGAGTGGATTAAAAAAGTAAAACGATTAGAGTTCCGAATCGTTTTCATATGATGTTCCCGTTTCCGAGTGAAATAGAAATCGATTTTCTTTTCGAATGAATGTTCGAATCGTTATCGAAATTTACAATTTCGATCAACACTGCGCATGCGCTAATGCGGAATTGCGAACACCTCGGTTTCAATTCGATCGTTTTTGCTTTCATCTACATGCAATTTCTGAGGTACAACTTTGATATAATTAATTTTAAATCAAAGTGTTTGCTCAATATATCTATGGATACTTCAAAAACTTCACAATATTTGACTTAAAAAAAAAAAAATATTTGATAGACGAAATGTTTAACCGTTGACATAAAAATTTTGAATTACTTTTTCAGGGCGATGGCAATGCGTTCAGAGAAATTGCTTTGCTTCCGGGTATGTCTTTTTTTTCCTAAATATTCCAAAAAGACCACTTGAGTTTGAAAGTTTCTCCTGTTATTTAAAACAAACACAGCAGCGGTTTTTGTCAATAGAAACAGCAAAATTTTAAGAAATGAAAATGATAAGAAATGATTCCAGTGGAAATGGGCAGGTAATCGCCCTCAACTGCATTATCATTTCCATGTTCATAAGCAGACTATTAGCAAAATACAAATTGATGTACATGGTCTACGTATATGGTCTACAGGACTTGAATAACGTTTTTATACCCATGTAGAGGGTTAATTAAAATTGTTCAGATGTTTGTAACGCATAGAAGGAAGCATCTCCTACCACATAAAGTATATTTATAGTCTTGATTAGCATGACGAGCTGAGTTGTAATAGACATGTCCGTCTGTTTCTATGCGATCTCCTCCGTCAGTTAACCAAACTTAGCAAGAAGTTTTTTGGTATAAAGACGCTGCACATTTATCGGAACCGGCCAGATCGGATGACTGTAGCATACAGCTGCCATAGGAGCCATCGGTCAAAAAAGTAGTTTTAGTGTTCTGCAACGCGAACGTCCCCAAACCTCGCTTTTATTAGTTTTCTATGCTTTCACATAATTCCATCAAGTTTTATTAAAATCGGACAACTATATAGTATAGCTGCCAAACAAAAGATAGTTGCTTTCAATGCCATAGCTCCCAAACTTGTTACTGATCAATATTGTATGATTACACACAATTCAGCCAAGTTTAATCCAAATCGGATGACTATAGCATATAAAATTTCCTCTTTTTTTTTTGATTTAAAATGATTTCATAATTACATCCAAAATATGGAAAAATTTGTTGTGGAAAATGAATTCCAACATATGTAAATTAACTGCTCCATAACTCAATTTTAATCACTAGGCGAAATCGAAATTTCAAAATTTTAGGCTGATCTCAAATGCCTTTAACTGTCTAAAAAATGCTTAAAATGCGGGGTAGACTTAGTGATAGTTGATTATTGATTCATAAAATTATTTTCGATAACAAAGTGTTTTTGAGGTGGAAAGACCAACAAGGTCGAACAAGAATTAACAAAAGTCAAGTGCGATTTTATTTCACAAACTCACTCCCACACACAAAGCATAGAAAGGCTCCGGCGGAATGAGAAGGTCGAATCGCCACATTATGGCCCCATAAAAGGGCAATATTTTGAATAATTATTGAAGTCAAGATTTCACAAGCAGTTTCCGTAAACACAGATTGCAAACATAAAACTTTTCAACAAATTTTGTCAACGAATCGATTGCGGTGTCTAACTCAGCCGATTTCGATTACGGTTAAATATGGGTCATTCGTTTATAAACCGAACAGTTAGAAAACTCACCATTTTTGATTTCAATAAAAAAAAATCCGATATAAGATCTTGACATGCCCACCAAAACGTAATTTGGGGTTTTGCAAAAAAAAATTTTTGTTAATTTTATAAACAATTTCAAAAATCTTCAAAAACGGGAAAATGGAAAAAAAAGGGTTTTTTAAAAACTGGATTTCTCAGATTTGGTTTATCGGACAGGTCTCGTGTTGATATAGCTGAATAGTATTTTAATGTATCTACTAAAATAATAATTTAAAACTTTTTTAAATTATTTAATAATATTAAGTAATTGTTGCTAAATTTTATATATAATTTTTTCTCAGTGTTAACAACCATGATATAGCTTCTTAGGATACACAAATTATTGCCCTAAACATAACTTAAATTACGGTGCTTTCAAAAAAATGAAGACTTTTATAGTTTAAAAAATATTCATTTTTGAAGTTATAAACAAATAAAAATATGCCCTTAAATAAAGCTTTGCCACGATGTTAGTTTCAAAGCTATGTGACTGAAACTTGGCAATTAAGCTTTATATTCATCAAGCTTTTCAAAAATGTCAACATCATACAGATCGGGCGTCTATATCATATAGCTGTCATAGGAATGCTGAATTTGGTGGTGGTATAATTTAGTTTGCAAACTATGGTCACACTACACCACCACAAAATTCAATTAATCATAGCATTCGTATGGCAGCTATATGATATAGGCGTCCGATCTGCCTGAAGTTGACATTTTTTAAAATCTTGATAAATATAAAGCACACACTATTAAATAATTTAAAAAGTTATTAAATTATTAATTTAGTAGATACATTAAAATACTATTCAGCAAAATCAACACGAGACCTGTTCGATAAACCAAACCTGAGAAATCTAGTTTTTGGCGATTTTTTGAAATTGTTTATAATATGAACAAAATTTTTTTTTTACAAATCCCCATTACCCAATTACGTTTTAGTGTCGAGATCTAATTTCGGATTTTTTTTTATTGAAATCAAAAATGGTGAGTTTTTTAACT
>JBAMBO010000532.1:0-72352 GCA_037044535.1 Lordiphosa magnipectinata
CACTATTAAAAACTAAAAACATGTTAGTAATTTCTTATTTAAGTAATATTGTTATTTGAAAAGGATTGAAATATTCTTAAATGGTTTTTAGATAAAGTGCCCTATTCAAGTGGTGCAAAATGAAGACACCAAAATTTGTTACTTATTGGTTAACAATGTTTTTTGTATACTTACAACTTTTGAATAATTTTGTAATTTTCGTCTAATTACTACATTTAAATAAACTTTATAAGAAAACAAAAATTATTTTCCTAGATGGCTTGGCTTAGCAGCAATTAACTATAGAAAATCGACTTTAGAGGTGTCCTATTCAAGTGGCGAGCAGTGTAAGTCGAAGCAAGGACGGCGACATACACAGTCTCGCACCAAGGAGGACGAAATCGTTAAAAAGGCTAACTAACCGTATTAAAAGATATATTTACTAAAACAAAATGACACATAACGTCGAATGCATGAAGAGCGAACCTGATTTGTTTGCCCCTCATCCCACACAAAGTAGCATTTTACGGACTGAAGAAGTAAAATCCAATTGCGTCATTAGATTCAACAAGTTCAATTGAGTTTGTTTGTTTGGGAAATGGCGAATCATACAGAGACTTATCAAGTGTTTATCTAAGACTAGTAGTTAAACTTAAGGATCATGAAAATAATAGCATTACAAATAATTCTGTTGGTGTTGTAAATAATATACTACATTCAATATTCAGAAGTTCATCGGTTTATCTTAATAATATTTTGGTATCACAAAGTGATAATAATTACCATTATCGTTCATATTTGCAAACAATTCTGAACAACGGCTGTGATGGCAGTGCAACTACGAGTCACTTAACTACACAGGGTTATTATCCTACTTATGTGCGACAAAATATTTTAACAGATGGATATCAGGCGCTAAGTCATATTTTTCAAAAAAGCAATAAAGTGGAACTCTTTGGAAAAGTGCATGGAGATATTTTTAATCAACCTAGACTATTGATAAATAATGTAGATTTACCTTCAATATTGAAAAACCAGCATTTTATTTGTTGGAAACGGATACAGAGTCAAATCTAAAAATATTGGAAGCTCAGCTCTTTATGAACCATATAGCAGTTAATCCGAGTATTTTACTTGCACATCATCAAGTTCTTCAACATAACGAGAGCGTAAGTTAAAGTCGGCTCTAACCGACTTCGATATACCCGTTACTCATGGAAACAAATGTTTATTAGCCTTCCTGTATGCCTGAGGTGGGTCAGCCGAAAAGTATGCAACATTTTTTAACTCGGCTATTTATTATCCGCCAGATATTAATAGACATTTGTCAATTACTAAATCCAACATAAATGACTCCAAATTCATCACGATAAACAGATCAGACAACAAAACTTTTGAAAACGTCGGTCAAGCCCGACTATTACATACTCTGCACCCTTAATGTCGCAGCTCGAATTTGGTTACGAGTCAAACGGCCAGTTAACACACAACGCACAATGCAGTGCGCTCTCTAAGTCTCTCTCTCTCTCTCTCTCTCTCTCTCTTACTAAGATTGCTGCTGAACGCAATGCTTAGGTTATGGGTGGGGTGGGTGGTGGGTGTTAACTGACCGTTTTTTGCTCATAACTTGAGTATCGTTCATCCGATCTTTATCATTCCTTCAGCAAATCGATAAATAATTTTGAGTACTAGATATCTCTAGAAAGTACGAACCATCTATCATCAAAACTGTAGGAGATATGACGTTTTTTCCAAATTGCGGGGGCGTGAGGGGGCGTGGCGAAAAATTGAAAATAAACTTGATCTGCGTGCAGACAATAGGAGTCTACGGTTCAAATTTGGTTGCTCTAGCTCTTCTAGTCTCTGAGATCTAGGTGGTGATGGTCTCATACAGACAGACGGACGGAGCAGGACAGACGGACAGACGGACGTGGCTATATCGAATCGGCTGTTGATGCTGATCAAGAATATATATACTTTATATGGTCGGAAATGATTCCTTCTGGCTGTTACATACATTTGCTCGACTTTAGTATACCCTTTTACTCTACGAGTAACGGGTATAAAAATGCTATATATCCCTACAACAAAGTTGAAGTAAAATCATTTACACTCTATCCAGGCTACAACACACTATCCATCGAAAACGTTGTTATTGGTCACCTACCAAATTTCATAGCGTTTTGTATGGTTAAGAACAGCGCTTATTCTGGAAATCGTCGACAAGATCCGTTCAAATTTGAGCAATTTAACATTCAGCGACTTAATCTATTAGTTAATGGTGTACAAGTTCCGACTCAAGCTCTGGAGTTTGATTACTCAGCTCCTAAAAATATACAAAGCTCTCGTGCGTATAATATGCTCTTTAGAGCCAATGGCATAAGCCATTATGATAGAGGACTACAAATTTCGAAGGAAATGTTTGATAAAAACTGTTTTATATTAGCATTTGACTTAACTGCTGATCGTTCAAACTTAACTGTATGCTCAAATCTGATTTCTCAAGGAACTATTCGTATTGAGGGGCGCTTTGCCGAAGCGCTAAGTGAAGCTGTTACTTGTATTGTGTATTGTAAATACGATTCAATGATTGATATTGACAAGCATCGAAACATTCGCACCCTCTTGTGAAATGAATTGGTATTCAAATACATAGCTTCCTTTCGAGGAATGCATATACAAAATCAATTTTCCAGGGTGTTTTCCCCTCAGATAAATTGCCTTACCATATTTTTACATATCCTGCGTTAATTGTTGCAAATACCGATGAATCTAAGCAGGAGGGTACCCACTGGTTAGTCTTTTTCTTTGAAACTGCACGGAAAGCAGAGTTTTTTGACTCCTATGGTCAATATCCTAAACAAAAAGAGTTCATTAAATTCTTAAAATCAAATTCTAAAAAATAATAATAATAATAATAATAAATTCAAGGATTCTTTTCAAGTAAATGTGGACATTATTGCTTGCTATATGGTCTATATAAATGCAAAAGGAAAACCCTAAAAACATCCTTGAACAACTTCAATACTAAGGATTTTAATTTAAATGATAAGCTAGTATTACCCTTGCTTAACTACAATTTTAAGAAATATAAAAACAAATAAATAAAACGATTTAATTTTACATAATTGGGTTTGTTTTTTATTGGGTTTTTGTACACATTTGCTTTCTTAATTTATAGTAGTGAATCATAATATTTAAGGCATTATTATACCCGTTACTCGTAGAGTAAAAGGGTATACTAAAGTCGTGCAAATGTATGTAACAGGCAGAAGGAATCATTTCCGACCATATAAAGTATATATATTCTTGATCAGCATCAACAGCCGAGTCGATATAGCCATGTCCGTCTGTCCGTCTGTCCGTCCGTCCGTCTGTCTGTATGAACACCTAGATCTCAGAGACTAGAAGAGCTAGAGCAACCAATTTTGAAATGTAGACTCCTATTGTCTGCACGCAGATCAAGTTTATTTCAAATTTTTGCCACGCCCACCCCACGCCCCCACAATAGAAAATGTTGAATAACTCCCACAATTTTTGAGATATCGATCTCAAATTCAAAACGTAGATTTATATTCGCAACATCTATAAGCCCTCCAATTCATCAAGATCGGATAATAAATAGCCGAGTTAAAAAAATGTTGCATACTTTTCGGCTGACCCACCTCAGGCATACAGGAAGGCTATTAAACATTTGTTTCCATGAGTAACGGGTATATCGAAGTCGGTTAGAGCCGACTTTAACTTACGCTCTCGTTTTTTAGCTTAGGCAGCAAGTGACATGTGCATGTGTCAGGCCCATCAGTGGCTTCATCATCACTCCAAGGGCAGAGCTTGTAGTGGAATCCGTGCTTGGAGTAGATCAGTTCTTTTTCCTCCAAGTCCTCCAATGTTGTCTTCAGGTATTTCAGTTGTTGCAAGTGCTCGTCATAGATGGAACCATCAAACTGGTGAAGAAAGACTTCGATTTGCTTAGAGTGCATCTTGTCCTGGTTGAATTGAAACTGAGTTGTGTACAAAAAATGGCTCTTATTTATATTTGAGAGATGAGTAGGAAATTCATTATTCTGAACCTTTAAACTCGAATTGATCAGTACTATATCTGCCCTCTTCTTTCCCTTCATACACAACATATAAAATTCCATTTTCCTTTAACTTCTTATATGGTGTTTTAGATGCAAATTTTGTAACAAATCCTTTAGGTAGGAATATCCAAACACATTTGCTATCACTGTCTTTCAAGTAAAGGGCTATTTTTTCTCCAAAAGAAGTTTTTTTCAGTTGACAATCGGTGATGGTATATTCTTCTCCCACCAACAGGTTCTCAATCTTTGTGTAACCATTCACGTTCTTTAAACCGTTTAGTGATTCTAGGAACTCCTGTATATATAAGTGATAAAGTAACGAGAAGGGGAAATGCAGCGATCGAAAGGGGAAGTGCGGCGAATTCGCTGCATAAAGGGGAATCAAGGCGGATTCAGGGAAATGGGGATATGAATGGGAGTCCATGGGAATAGCAGCACGACAGACGGCGGATGCGCAGCAAGTAAACGGAAGGATCCGTTAAGTTTGGAGCAAAGCCTAGTTGTCGCAGTCATCGCAACTGTGGGGGCGATATCGCTGGCAATTCAAAAGAGCGCTGTTGTTAGGCAGAGGAAAGTGCCGTATGGAAGATCTGGGAGTCTCGAACGTTCTAGAAAGAGACAAGGAGACACCGGGAGACAGCCGGGAGGGCTATATAAGGGGTCGCTGACGGCATAGAGAAAAGAATGTTAGTCGGGATCTAAGCGAGTGCGGAACTAATCGTAAAAGTACAAGTGAATAATAATAGAATAAAGAATTCCCTGTGTTGTTATTGCAAGTCCAATATAAATTTGTTGGAACGATCCTCGATTACCCTGAGCATAGCCTGCATTGGATTTCGGGTCAAAAAGGACTCGTTACAATATTTAACTAAAAGCACAAAAAAGTATACATATCATTAGTGTATTGGTGTGCTTGCTAAAGACCGAAATGGTTTCAGAGTTTAACTAGATGTTACTAAGTTAAGTTTTCATTGAATCACCTCTTTTATACCAAATTGGTTAGTATATTATCATGTTATGTATTTGGTAACATTATTAACCAATCGTATCACTTGAAATATTTGAAAGTCTATGATTGGTTCGTATAACATAATATAAAATGAATCACCGAGAAAAAGAGATGTCACTACTAGACGTTGATTATAAGTGTATTCGTTCCTAAATTATTTTAGATATATATTGTAAGGAAGTTTTTCAGCTGAGGTAGGATTCAGTCCTGTCCAAGATCACTTACAAGAAAATTTATAGAAGTGCCGGGACTTGGGAAGGGAAAAATTCTGATAATTTTGGCAAGAACTTGTATAATTGGGGTTGCCTTTTTGGTACCCACCACGCTGACGGCGACCCAGCTCAGCGTAGCGGATCCCTTAGTGGTTGAGAGGTCAACCCTAGCCACCTGCCGGCGACCCAGCACAGGTTGGCCAGACTTAGCCCCACACCCGCTTGAGATGTACCCACGGCACCTACCTCAGTGGGAGGGGGTTTAGCACAGTGGCAGAACTGCTCGTTATCGTTATCGTTATCGTTATCGTTATCGTTATCGTTATCGTTATCGTTATCGTTATCGTTATCGTTATCGTTATCGTTATCGTTATCGTTATCGTTATCGTTATCGTTATCGTTATCGTTAACTTCCTTACAAACCGAGTTTCAAGCCAATCGGATGAATATAGTTTTCGCAAGCAGAATTTTCCTGGAATTTTCACGCCTGGTGGCGGATTTTCCGACATTGGAAAATAACATTTCAAATTATTTCGTATTCCATCGTTACGAACCGAGTTTCAAGCCAATCGGATGACAAATAGTTTTTGCATGCAGAATTTTCCGGGAATTTTTACGCCTGGCGGCGGATTTTCCCGACATTGGAAAATCACATTTCAAATTATTCTGTATTCTATCCTTACAAACCGAGTTTCAAGCCAATCGGATGAAAAATATTTTTTTTGCATGCAGAATTTTCCAGGAATTTTCACGGCTTTTCCGACATTGGAAAATCACATTTCAAATTATTTCGTATTAATTGCTTACAAACCGAGTTTCAACTCAATCGGATGAAAAATAGTTTTTTGCATGCAGAATTTTCCGGCCATTTTACTCGTGGGAGGATTTTCCAAAATCGGGAAAACACGTGTCGAATTATTTCGCGTACTTTGCTTACAAACCAAGTAATCGAATGAATCGGATGAAATAATAAAATTTTCCCATACAAACTTTTCCGACGCTTTTCCGACTTTTCCGGTTGGAAGTTTCCAAAACCCCGTCGTACTTCACCACTAAAGGAAACTCCTGTCCAAGTTTCAGCCTTCTATCACTTACCGTCTGCGCTCTGCGTTGATTGCCAATCAGTGAATCAGTCAGTCAGTCAGGACAAACTGTTTTATATGTAGAGTAGATAGAAGTAGATAACTAAAGAAAAAAAAAAAAGGAAAAGAAATAACTAAAAAAACAACAATTTAATTTACTTGTTAGACACTTTTATAAAATGTCTGCTACATACAGATAAATTAAGGGGAAATTTTAACTTTTAAAGCCGGAACGATACCATCAAACCTAAAGATATCCGATTTTGGATTATTGATAAATTCTCTGTAAAATATTCTGCATTTTTTAAGCTATGTTGCGCAAAGAACTTCACATGTTGAAAATCGTCAAAGAATATTTAACAATGAAGCACACTTTGATACGCATCTCTTATTTGAGTGATGTTAACTCCATTGTGACAAGGAGATACTTCATAGAGACAACAAAATCTGTTACTCAAAATTACTGTCGACGTAGGAAAACACGGTGGGTTTCCGCGCATCCTTTGAGTCCTTGTAGGACGATAGTAGGGCAGTACGTGGGAGTTGTGCGAAATAGACGAATCTGCGAGACAAGCGATTGCTTGGACGTGCACAGCGTGTCTTTGGCCAACGAAACCCTGCGAACACGGCGGTGAGCCGGATAGGAGGCGTACCTTGCGATTTGGCAAGGATACCTCAGATAGGTTTATGCGCATGTACCATAGTTATAAGTGAAACATCAAAGTGAAACATTAAAGTGAACAATAAAGTGAACAATAAAGTGAACCACGTCGCTGGTGAATAATAGAATAAAGAATTCCTTGTGTTGTTATTGCAAGTCCAATATAAATTTGTTGGAACGATCCTCGACTACCCTGAGCATAGCCTGCATTGGTTTTCGGGTCAAAAAGGACTGGTTACAACTGGCGCCCAACGTGGTCTTGTCAATAACAATACAAAAAGAGTCAAATAAAAAGTGCTAAAATGGGAAGAGCATGGATCTATCACCTCAAAAAGGAAGAATTGTTACACAACGCAGAAGAATTCGGTATCGAACTAACCGGCAACGTGGATAACATGAGGAAACAATTTGGAGAATGGATCATAATCAACGAAGCATGCCCGGAATGGAAAGACAGGATAAAATCCATGGCGGAAATACCATATATTTTAAGTCACCATTACCAAAAGCTGTTCAATCATTGCTACCTAGAAAAATAGACACCAACCTAGAAGAATTGTCAATCCCATACATGTCAGGAGTAAAGACTTCAGGTGAAGAAGCCAAGCAGGAGAAAACAGCAACAGCAACAGCAACCAGAAAACCAAACATTAACACAAATGAATGCGCAAAGGTAGCCAAACAAGTCAGGGAATGGGCATTCAGGTTCGACGGAAATACTAAACCGTGAGAGTTCTTAGAACAGGTCGAATGGTCAGCAAAAATGTACGGTCTTGATCTAGATATGATCCCACGAGCCATGCCAGAATTACTCAAGGATAAGGCCTTAAACTGGTATCTAGCCAACAACAAGCAATGGAAGAAGTGGGAAGAGTTCGGAGAAAGCTTTAAGGCATATTTCCTTCCTAGGGGCTATTTTAGCAAACTAGCTGAAAAGGTTCACCAAAGAAAGCAACACTGGAACGAAGCATTCAAAGACTATATGTTAGAAATGCAAACATTAATGAGGCCATTACAGTGTACAGAAGTCGAGCAATTGGATATAATCGGAGAAAATTGCACACCAGACCTCCGAGCATTTGTTCGCCCACATCGTATCAGAAATTTAGATACACTGATGCAATTAGGCGACGAATTCGAAGCATTGGAAAGGGATCGGGAAACATTTAAACAAGAGAGCCAAGCAGAAAGGAACAAATCAATGCCTATGGCCGCACCGCGGAAGACACTGGGAGAAGACATATGCAGAAGACACAAACACAACAAAGAACAGGACCAGCAAATAATGGAAACGTGAACTTCGTTCAGAACCCAGCACAGGCACGCCGCAGATGCGGACAATCAGGGCATTGGGCACGAGACATTCTGCTGGCAATGTGGTCGAATAGGGGTAAGAACATGCGAGTGCTGCAAGCAGTCGGGAAACGCTCAGCGACCTCAGCCTCCAAGGGGCGAGCAGAGGTCGCCAGAATCTGCCTCGCAAAATTAGTGGGAAGTCTACAAGAAGAGGAAAACCAATTGTCGGCATGGGTGTTGATTGGAGAAGAGAAAATAAAGGCCACAATCGACACAGGGGCTACCGGGAGTTTCGCAAGCCAGGAACTATGCCACAAATTAAAGGCAGTGGGACCAAGAAAAACCTCAAAGAAACAAGTACTTTTGGCAGACGGCAGGAACGCGGAAATAGGAACACAGCTGAGCGTACAAATCGTATTCGGCGATCGAAGTGCAACCATAGACTTGATGATACTACCGGGAGTGATAGATCATCTTGTGCTAGGTTGGAACTTCTTGCAAGGAGTAGGGGCGGAGCTGTCATGCGCAGGACATAAAGTGGTCATACCGGCCCGAAGCCGCAGGAACGGATGGTTAGAGGAAAAATTGTCAATTGTCAGAGATATTACCCCAAGAATCCGAAAATGCAGGAAGAAATCAACAAAAAGGTAGACGAGTTACTGGAAATGGGGAGCATTGAGCCGTCTAATAGCCCTTATAGCTCACCTGTGGTCATGGTGAAGAAAAAGAAAACGGGAAAATGGAGATTCTGCGTAGATTTCAGGACAGTCAACGAAAAATCGATAAAGGATGCATACCCGATGCCAAGGATCAACTACATACTGGATCAGCTGAAGGAAGCGTGTTACATAAGTAGTCTGGACTTAAAGGATGGATACTGGCAGATACCGCTGGAAGAAAGCAGTCGACCAATGACGGCATTTACTGTTCCAGGGAAGGGACTATTCCAATGGAAGGTTATGCCATTCGGGTTACATTCAGCATCAGCAACATTTCAGAGAGCACTCTACCAAGTGATCGGCCCAGAAATGATGCCACACGCGTTTGCTTACCAGGATGACATAATAGTGATAGGTCGTACACTAGAAGAACACATGGCAAATCTAAAGGAGGTTTTCCGACGGTTAAAGAAGGCAAATCTGCGTATAAATGCGGATAAATGTCAATTCTTCAGAAAAGAATTGCTGTACCTCGGCCATCGGATAACAGGAAAGGGCATATGTACGGATCCAGAAAACGTGGCAGCGATTGCGGAACTGAAACCACCAGCTAACGTGAAGGAACTACGACAATATTTAGGGGTCGCATCATGGTACAGAAGATTTGTCCCAGACTTCGCAACAATGGTACAACCATTACATTCGTTGTTAAAGAAAAAGTTCAAATGGATATGGACAGATGAGCATCAGAAGGCATTCGAATTGGTAAAAAATAAACTAACTGCAGATCCGGTTTTGACGTGTCCCGATTTTGAACGAATGTTCATACAGATGCGAGCGACTATGGTATTGGGGCCGTTCTAACACAAGAAACAGAAGAGGGCGAAAAGGTCATATCATACTCAAGTAGAACGCTTAACCAAGCGGAGAAAAACTATTCGGCCACAGAAAAGGAATGCTTGGCAATAGTTTGGGCAATCCGAAGGCTGAAACCGTACTTAGAGGGATACCATTTCAAGGTAAAATGGCTCTACAGTATTGAAAGCCCGACGGGCAGAATAGCTAGATGGGCATTGGAGCTACAGCAATATGACTTCGAAATCGCATATCGAAAAGGCCAATTAAACGTCGTGGCAGATGCACTGTCAAGACAACCACTAGAAACCTGCAGAAGGGCCAAAGAAAAAGGAATTGCAGAAGTACACAGGGAAGACAAAATTAAGTGCGAATGGATAAAGGAAATGACGAAGAAGGTACTAAATAATCCACAAAAATTTCCAGACTATTTGGCTGAAGGTGGAGAATTGTACCGTCATATCCCTCATAGGGCAGGTAACGAAGACGTAGTTTCGTTGAAATTATGTGTTCCTACAGGGTCTAGAGGAAGAGTACTAGGAGAAAACCATGAGAACAATCGCAAGAATAGCATCAAGGTATTATTGGCCAGGAATGCATAGAGACGTACGAATGTACGTGAACAGGTGCGAAACATGCCAAAAGTATAAGCCAAGCCAACTACAAGCAGCAGGCGAAATGCTCACACAGGTTCCAGAGGAACCATGGGCGACTGTATGCGCAGATTTTGTCGGCCCTCTACCACGATCTAAGCATGGAAATACCATGCTGTTAGTCCTCATAGATCGGTTTTCGAAATGGACAGAGCTAATCCCGATGAGAAAAGCAACAGCGGAGTCGTTAAAAAAGGCGTTCAGAGAAAGAATCTTGTCAAGATTCGGGGTTCCAAAGGTCGTAATCACGGACAATGGGGTCCAGTTTACAAGTCGGGTTTTTAAACGATTTTTGGAGGACATAGGAGCCAAACAGCAGTTCACAGCTCCACAAGAAAATCCGACTGAACGAGCAAATCGGACCGTGAAGACAATGATTGCACAATTCGCAGGAGAAGAACAAAGAACATGGGACGAAAAGTGGCCAGAAATAATGTTAGCCGTAAACTCGAACGTAACAGAGTCTACGGGATATTCGCCGACCTTCATTACACAGGGAAGAGAACCAAGACTTCCGAAAGCCTTATATGACGAGGTGACGATAGGAATCGGACAAGAACCACAAAACTGCGAGAATTATTCGAGGTAATTAGAAGGAACCTAGAAAGAGCAGCCCAAGATCAAGCGAGATATTACAATTTGAGACGTCGACCGTGGAAACCTGAGATAGGACAAACAGTATGGGCCAAAGAGCATAACTTGTCAAAAGCAGTATAGGGATTTGCTGCAAAATTGGCACCCAGATACGGAGTACCGCTCACGTAAGTGAGTTTAAACCACAGGTCGTGGAGGGTCAAAAAGAATGATTGACGATTGTCAAAAAAAAAAAAAAAAAAAACATAACGCCCATGGTTATGAACGCGAGAGAAACTGATGGTTTTCAGTGAATGCTTGAAAAACTGATGATTTTCAGTGAATGCGGCCAAAACTGATGATTTTCAGTTAAATACGAGCGAAACTGTTGATTTTCAGTTGAATGCGAGGGAAACTGATGATTTTCAGTTAAAAGAATGGAGAAAACTGATGATTTTCAGTTGAATGCGAGGGAAACTGATGATTTGCAGTTAAAAAAATGGAGAAAACTGATCATTTTCAGTCAGATAAAAGAATAACAGATAATTCTCAGTCTGGAGGTTCAGCCTGAAATATAAAAATTTTACATCGTAGAGAAAAAGTCCACCCTAACAAAACATATACCCCTGCTAGTTGCTATGCAGCGAAACACGGCGAATTGGCGGAAGTAGGGGAAAATAAAGGCCAATGGGAGGGAAAGAGACAGGTGGAGAGGGATGACGATGTAGCGAACTCCAGTTGGGAATACTCTCTTGCCACAATTCCATGATGGCCGTCGTGATCCTAACGGGGTTCGCCAGAGCTGCGAGGCCCTATAAAGGAGACCTCAAACGGTGCGGACGGCACCTGTAAAGATCGAAAAATGGGAGCGACAATAACGAAGAGCAGCAAACCCGCGTCGAGTAACGTGGCGAGACGGGGGCGAGGACGCCGGACACCGCCGAGTGGGCATCCCAGGTTGGCCGACGGCAGGCGGCGGTTACCATTCGCTGGCATGGGCCGACGGATGCAATGGCGCAGCACACCGGCGAGAGGAGTGCGGGCAAGGAGTGCCACACCGGTGCTGCAACTTTTGGCATCCCCATTGGTGTCGCAAACCCGTCGCCTCAAGGGATCGGGAATTGGAGCACCACGACGGATGAAAGCGGCGTGGAGAGTGTGGATTGGGAGCGGGAGTTTGGAGTGGTGGAGCCCATGGTCGATGTACGGGACATGGCAAGGGCTAATGGGTCGCCATACCGGCCCATAAGAAGCCCATCTCCACTCCCAGTCTGCAGACCGGCCCGTCCACCAACACCGAGGCCCGACTCCGAGATAATCATATTATCGTCGGAAGAGGAAGATACGCCGGAGAAGGAACCTTGGACGCCACCATCGAGGTCGCAGTGGCACCAGACCTGGGTGAGCAAAGGGAGGAGAGTGCACCAGGTCACAACGGTGGTCACGTGGAGCGAAAAGGGCACCAATGAGCGGGACCCACGGACTACCCGAGGCCAGCGTGAGGGCCCGCTGGTAGAGATGCCGTCATCAGAGGAGGAAGGGGCTGAGGCGTCTAAGGCGGCGGGACATCCAGAGGAGGGAGAGAGAGGGCCATGGACGTGGCCGACCCCGGAGGATGCGTCGGTTGGGCAACAGGCATGCCCAGAAGCCGGCGATATGGAAAGCGGAAGGAGGCCGACGCTGCTGAGGCAGCGGTCATGCCCTGAGGCAGAACAGCCAAGGCCCACATTCGCCAAGCAGGCATCGTGGCCAGGAACCAAGACGGAGGAGAGGAGGTCTCCAGTAGAGCAACCGGCTGGGCCGCGGAGAAGGTGGCGATCGTTGGAGCTGCGCGAGTGGCCGCGTGAGGCGCTTGTGCTGCTACTGGCTCGGAAGGCTGAGCAACATCGGAGATGGGCCCACATATTGTGGATAGGGGCCACAAGATACCGGCTAAAGGTGCGCGGGGGTAAGGGGGAGGTGTGGGTGGACACCACACCTTTTTGAAAAAAAAAGCTAAAAAAAAAATGAAACAATAAACAAGAACATAAAGGGCAATAATCGTCTTTAATGTGGGGACAAACGCACTGACACGAACACGCACGGGGGACACACAAGGGCTAAGCCGGGAGGGGGGCACATTAAGGGGGAACCGAACATGGATAAAGATGATCAGGAACATTGAGTATCCACCAAATATTAAAATCACAAATCACAGATAAACACAATAAAAAAAAATTTGTTTAAACAAAAAAAAAAAAACAACAAAAGCAGGCGCTGCACGGGGGAAAACGTTGAGGCAGGGCAGGGCAAGGACATACAGGCATGCAAGCACACAGGTATGGCCATACAGGGGCATCGACAGCGCAGTCGCGGTCCGCAGAGGCGTCAGGTGATGCTAGAGAGAAAGGAGAAAGGGGTTAGAGCTGGCATATCAAGGTAAAAGAAAATAAAGAAAGCCTTACCTGAGAGAAGTTAAAGTCGGCTCTAACCGACTTCGATATACCCGTTACTCATGGAAACAAATGTTTCATAGCCTTCCTGTATGCCTGAGGTGGGTCAGCCGAAAAGTATGCAACATTTTTTTAACTCGGCTATTTATCATCCGATCTTGATGAAAATTTCACCATTTTTTGTTGTGGGGGCGGGGTGGGCGTGGCAAAAATTTGAAATAAACTTGATCTGCGTGCAGACAATAGGAGTCAAGATTTCAAATTTGGTTGCTCTAGCTCTTCTAGTCTCTGAGATCTAGGTGTTCATACAGACAGACGGACGGACGGACAGACGGGCATGGCTATATCGACTCGGCTGTTGATGCTGGTCAAGAATATATATACTTTATATGGTCGGAAATGATTCCTTCTGCCTGTTACATACATTTGCACGACTTTAGTATACCCTTTTACTCTTCGAGTAACGGGTATAAAAATATTGCCCATGTGCGCTAGGGAATGGGAGATCGTCGATTGGCAGGTGACCGATTAGTATCGATATAAGGAACGATGTCGGGTAACGATGGTTACTTGGTATCGTTGCAATTGAGATGGGATGAAGGCCGATAGGTGGTCGATCGATAGATCAAGTTGGCATCGATAGTATTCAGGGCGGGAAATTCAAAATTGGATACACACGAAGACGGAAATGGGACATTTCGGCTTCCCGAAGAAAGAGGGGAGTGAGAGGAATGGTTATTCCTCACAGACAGAAGGGCATGGAGCGAAAGGGGAAATGTAGACTTCGAAAGGGGAAGTGCGGCGAATTCGCCGCATAAAGGGGAAACAAGGCGGATTCAGGGGAGAGGGGAAATGAATGGGAGTCCAGGGGAATAGCAGCACGACAGACGGCAGATGCGCAGCAAGTAAACGGAAGGATCCGTTAAGTTTGGAGCAGAGGCTAGTTGTCTCAGTCGCTCCAATTGGCTGAGGGGACGATATCGCTGGCAATTCAAAAGAGCGCTGTTGCTAGGCAGAGGAAAGTGGCGTACACACAAAAAAATCTGTGTTTAAATTTAACCGATATTTTGGGTTAGAAATGCGCCAACCCAAAAACTCGGTAACATTCACAAAATTTTACAGTAACTATCACGTAAACCTTTACGCAAAGTGAACTATTGCAATAGTAAATCTAACTAAAAATATCGTTTAGAAATGCGCCAACCCACAAAATTAGTAATATTAACCGATGCGTACAGTAAGTAAATTTTCTTACTGTGTGTACAGTAATTTTACCATAAAAATAGTAATTTAACAGCTGTTACTCAACTGAAGAAGAGTAGGTTTGGATATTATTTTCGCTGTCACAAGTTGCCAATCCACTTGAGCTCATCATCATCCCAGACCAGAAGAGGCAACCTTAATACCCCCACCCACCAATTTTGGTTCTGAAACAATTGTTTGAATTAAACACATTTTATTTTATTTGAAAAATTTTTACTTACTTGGGGGGGGGGGATTCGAACTCTGGGCCCTTGGACTGAACACGATTGGACGGACGTCTTTACCAGTTACGCAACGGCACGCGTTAATAGAAACGCGTCTAATAGCCTATTTCCACTGGCTTCATTTCTTATCATTTTCATTTCTATAAAATGATGCTGTTTCCATTGACAAATCGTCTTCATTTTGATATTCGCAATGCCACGTTGACAAAAACAGCTGAATGGTTTGATTTAAACAACAGGCGCCACTTTCAAACTCACGGGGACTTTTTGCAATATTTACCCAAAAAAAGACATACCCGGCAGGAAAGCAATTACCCTGGGCGAACGCATTGTTAACGTAATTATCAGCAGAAAGCTAAATACACAACTTTTTTTGACTAATTTATATTTTAAACAAAATTGCGCCCACTTTTTAAATTCAATTCCACATTTAATTGGTGATGACACTTTCTATTTCCAGAGAGTAACGAGTAGTGTCAGAGAGCATCGAGTACTTTAAAAAAAAAAAACCAAACTCCTTCGTGGGGAATGCCATCATTTTTGAGAAATGAAAGAAATGAAGGGCAAAATGCAACAACAATTTGTATGGAAGAAATGATATCATTTTCTTAATTTCTTGTCATTTCAAGAAATGAAGCCTCATTTCTTTGGTGGAAATAGGCTATAACATATTACTTGTATTGAATCTGCCTAACCACATGCACGAAAAATTTCTTAAATGTCGCATAAATGAGACCACTAGTAATTCTCAAGTTCAAATTCAGTGAAAGTACAATATAAATATAAATATATAATATAATATAAATCAGTCAACAATTTTCGCGGTTAGATTTATTGTCGGTAGAGTTAATCCGTGAAGCAACAAAATTCATTTAAAAATTTATACTATTTGTGCGGTAAGATTTACTTGTGGGTACAGTAAATTGCTGCAAAAACAAAGTATGAGATGAAAAAATCACGACGGAGTAACTATTTTTCTATGGTAAAGTTACTGTATTTAGCAGTAACTTATTAAAACAACAAAATAAGTGAAAAAATATTTGTGGTTGAATTTACTCAGCGTACAGTTGTTAAATGCAACAACAAAATACGAGCCAAAATAAATACGTGAACTTAACAATTTCTTCTGTAGATTTTACTGTTAGCACAGTTACCAAGCAACAACAAAACCACATGCATAAAAAATTTCGAAAAAAGTTACTGTCAGCGTAGTTAATTTTACCCACCAGATTTTTTTGTGTGTACGGAAGATCTGGGAGTCTCGATTGTTCTAGAAGGAGACAAGGAGACACCCGGAGACAGCCCGGGAGGGCTATATAAGGAGTCGCTGACGGCATGGAAAGAGGTCAATGTGAATCGGGATCTAAGCGAGTGCGGAACGAATCGTAAAAGTATAAGTGCGGCGAAACGGAGTATTCCAGAATACTACAGACGGGAAATCGAGTGCGGAATCCTTGAAAAGGATACGGAACAGTCCTCGTGGAAGGACTTAAACCGGATACGGGACATCCTAGCGGAAGGATATCGACGATCATCGAGAAAGGTAGCTGTGCGCACGTAAAGCCTGTGGGTCGAACGCTGGTTCGACTTTATAGGCGGTCATACTAGCCAGCGCATCCTTTGAGTCCTTGTAGGACGATAGTAGGGCGGTACGTGGGAGTTGTGCGGAATAGACGAACCTGCGAGTCAAGCAATTGCTTGGACGTGCACGGCGTGTCTTTGGACAACGAAACCCTGCGAACACGGCGGTGAGCCGGATAGGAGGCGTAACTTGCGATTTGGCAAGGATACCTCAGATAGGCTTATGCGCATGTACCATATCGTCATCGTCATCGTCGTCATCGTCGTCGTCATCGTCGTCATCGTCGTCATCGTCGTCGTCATCGTCGTCATCGTCGTCATCGTCATCGTCGTCGTCATCGTCGTCGTCATCGTCGTCGTCATCGTCATCGTCATCGTCATCGTCATCGTCATCGTCATCGTCATCGTCATCGTCATCGTCATCGTCATCCTCATCGTTATCGTCATCGTTACCCTTTTTGTTACCTTACCATTTCACTTTATTTCGTATTCTATTCTTACAAACCGAGTTTCAAGCCAATCGGGTGAAAAATAGTTTTTTTGCATGCAGAATTTTCCAGGAATTTTCACGGCTTTATTATTTCGTATTAATTACTTACAAACCGAGTTTCAACTCAATCGGATGAAAAATAGTTTTTTGCATGCAGAATTTTCCGGCCGTGCACTCAATTGTCTATTCATTTTTCTTCTTTTACTTTACGTTACTTTCTTTGACTTTTAACACATGGCCGAGATGGCCAAATAACCAACCGCTTTTGGATGCATTAATTGCAATTAATCACAAACAAAAGCTTAAGCAAAACAGCTGTTTAGCTGAGAGGCGCGCTTTGCAGCGGCAAAAAGAGCGGTTTTATCACTCTTGCTTAGACAAGGGCAAGAGTCATGTTTACCGTTTAAAACAGAGATGGGCGCGACGTTCACAATGCACACGAAGGCAGCGCTGCCTCCAAGGCATATATGATAATTGGTAAATTAAACCCAATCCGCGAACATGCACTTATTTTTCCCAGTTCAGTATATGGACTTGAATATGTATGTACTTTTCTTTGGGTCACTTAAACACTTTCGATCGGCCTGTAAGCATCAGCAGCTAGCATATACACATGTACATATGTATGTGTGTTTCATTAAGTTTTGCTTAATTTGCAAACACGAGGCCAATTTGCTTGCAGATTACAGCCGTTCGATCGAGCTTGATAAAAAAATGAATATTTGGCACTGCACTTTACTGTTTGATTGATTGATTGAATGACTGTGGGGGGGGATTTGCTCTGACCCTTTTGGGGTATTTTTCACTGATTTTTCTGAATTTTTGGGCACTAGAGTTCTACTCTTTCATTTTCACTAATTTAAACTGCGGCTTTCAATGATGACGATGACGACGAAACTGACGATGGCCAGCTGGGCCGCTGGTTAGCTTCGGGCGGCTTCTGCCGAATCGATGATGGATAAGTAGATGATCCAAAGGTGACAAAGAGAAGATTTGTATGTGCCTTTAATAAAATCGCACCCACAACAGAACTGCAAGCGTTTGTTTGGCTCTTTGCGCGAGCTATTGCGGCCAGTGGGTGTGGGTGGGGTGGGTTGAGAAGGCCAGAAGAAGAACTTCTGCCTGCGCTGTAGGCGAAAAATAAAGATATTGGAGTTCTTCTGGTTTTGTTTCAACCAATAAAACATACCTTATTGAATTTTCAGCGAAGAGCAAAGAGTGATCTTTGCTGCTCTGCCGGGGGGGATAAATTTGCCAATTTGCGATATGCCAAAACTGGCACCAAAATTTATGCCAGTAGAAATGTTCGTTTGGGTGGATTGATTAAATTTTATCCACCTAGAACAACGTAAATAACGTAAAGGCAGGTATCCGGCACTTGGCTTTCGACCTTCCAATTGAGGGAGGAGCCGATTATCAGCTTGTGCGTGGTGACACGTGTAACAGCAAAGAGGCCAATATGAGGGCAGTCAGACCATTTATAGCTGCCAAGGCAGGCGGAAGCAAAGGGTTTTCACTAAAGGTAGCTGCGCTTAATGTCAAAGTAAAGCTTTGCGAGCAGTCGCAATGACTTTTATCGTTGGCAGGCAACCTTGGAGTGCCTCTAAAACTGTAATGCGCGCAAAATTCAAATATCGTAGTTTTTTTATTTTGCAGCGACCACTACATGTTTTAGTGATAAAAACTTTTTTGTCTTCAACGCAAACGTCCACAAACCTCTTATTTATAAGTTTTCTATGCTTTCACATAATTCCACCAAGTTTGATGGGACAACTATATACGCAAAATTCAAATATCGTAGTTTTTATACTCTGTACCGAAGGTACATAGAGTATATTAAGTTTGTGCAAAAGTATGTAACAGGGAGAAGGAATCGTTTCCGACCCTATAAAGTATATATATTCTTCCGTCTGTCCGTCCGTCCGTATGAACGAAGAGATCTCAGAGATGGTAAGAGATAGAGTTTTGACATGTATGGGGCATATATTTCTTATACTTGCAGGCAGATCAAGTTTATTTTCAATTTTTGCCAAGCCCCCTCCCGCCCCCGCAATTTGGAAAAAATGTCATATCTCCTACAGTTTTGAAGATAGATCGTTAGATCGATAGAGAGATACCTTGTAAACAAAATTATTTATCGATTTGCAGAAGGAATGATAAAGATCGGATGAACGATACTCAAGTTATGAGCAAAAAACGGCCAATAAACACCCACCACCCATCACCACAGCATTCTATTGAACGGCAATCTTAGTGAGAGAGAGAGAAAGAGACAGAGAGAGTGAAACTTAGAGATGAGCGAGTATAACTCGTGAGCAAATGCGAGCTGCGACGTTAAGGGTACAGAGTATGTTATAGTCGGGCTTGACCGACTTTCTTGTTTTATTTTGCAGCGACCACTACATGTTTTAGTGATAAAAACTTTTTTGTCTTCAACGAAAACGTCCACAAACCTCTTATTTATAAGTTTTCTATGCTTTCACATAATTCCACCAAGTTTGATAGGACAACTATATAGTATAGCTGGCATAGAAATTAGGTGTAGAAAAGGTATATAGGAGGCCTTGTCACAAATGTGTACATTTGGCCGAATGTACATGTACAAATGTGTACATTTGGCCGAATGTACATATTTGTGTCTACTAATTTATATAAATCATACAAGCTACAAGGGTATAAAAACTTCGGTCGAGCCGAAGTTAGTTTTCCTCTATTTTTTAATTTTGTTTTTGCTTGTGTTGCTTCAATTGGTCAAATGTACTACTTATATCACCAATACCAAACGGTGTGCATATATGTGTATGTACATAAATGCTCAAGGGCGTAGCCAACTTTCCGAAAAGAAAGGAGCAGCATTGCCTGAACGTTTCTTAAATATTTCTCATATTAAATGTTTCAACATTAAATAATTAGATCAAGATGCATTTGATAAGACATGAGAAACAATCTTCAAAATAATAGCGGAAAACTTAAGATAGCTGGCTACGCCCCTGTAAATGCTGCATATATGTATATGTAAATGTTGGATGAACAAACTGTCTGCAGCTCTCATTGTGTGTTTATGTATGTACAATGTAAATACATATATATGTATTTAACTTTTGTTGCTTAGCACACAGTTATGCATATACTTGGGACTGTTACGTAGTCATCGGATCAGTCGTCGCTCACTTCCCTTTTTCCCATGTACATGCCCAGGCGATGTGCACCAATGTAGTTTTTGTGTAACTCAATTTTTAGAGTTTCATTAAAAAATGGACCCCATACGTAGACCCTACCCTTAAGTCTATTTCATGCTCGATTTAATTATTTAGCCAATATTAAGACGTTTTTTTATATAAGCCTGACTCATACATAATTAATGTACTGAAGGATAACTTATGGCAGCCACTATGCATTAGAACAAAGCTCACTATTTAACTAACAAAGCTTCATTATCAAAGCTCAAGTCTAAAAGCTTCAAGCCAAAAGCTCTACTCTAAAGCCAAACTTCTTATCTAAGCTTTGGCCCATATAAGCAATAGCATGTAAGATATATTCCTAGGTACCGTAATTAAGTCTAGCATAAGATTAGCATTAAGATCTCTTCTAACACATGTATGCATATCTAGTCCATAAGAATCAATGTAAACAGATTGGCATTAATACTGGGGCATTGCGCCCTTAATAAACACAAGGTTAAAACCTCAAACCGCCTCCTACAGTACAGTCAAGAACAAAATATAAATGAAATGTTACAAATTCCATTTACTGTTTTCAATAAATTTTTGAAATTTAAATTTGTATTCGACATATTGTGGTACACCCGGACATGGCCAAAGGGTTTGTCAAAGGCGTCCGCATTGCATCAATCAAATATTTGTATTGTAAAAAAGCACGGCAAGTGGGGGCATTTCAAACAAGTAGCTTCCCCTGTCGTATGGAAGGGGCCATTTGGCTTAAAAGTCACGGCTTGTATATTATTAATGTTGCTATATTTTTGGTTATTTTGCGTGGGTGATATGAAAGTGGCCAATTCGGTTTAATTTATTTTCGCAAATTTACCTCAACGTATAATGCTTGCAAAGGGAGCATTTTAATATCGACTGGACAACCAAATTTTGTGTCGATGCCAAATGAAATTGATGTCCAAGCATTGAACTGCGAAACTTTTGGTATTTAACTCAATTGTTAATATAATAGCTTGCCTTTTAAGCCCACAATTCATCAAACGGAATATCTCGTGGGAATAAGAAAATAATTAGGAAAATTAGGACAGACAGTGGCTGCTGCACATTTTGCTTTGTACTTTCAGAATTTGTTTACATTACTCTAAGCAACAGGGTCCAGTATATTGAAGGGTTGGTGGTGATTCTAGATGATATTCATGTCTCAACACGAATTTGTTTTCAGAAATGGCCCATCACGTCGAGATTTTTAGTAATGTGAGCTTAAAGTTGCAAAAATGCCTATTTTGTCCCTTTTTAGACGCGATTTGTGGAGAACGTACCATTTTGAATACATATAATAAAATAACAAAATTGTCTACTACCCAGAGGTATGCCTTTCAAACCAATATAACGGGATAGTAGTTTGTATAGAATTTTAATGAAAATTTCCAACAAAATGATAAGTAACGATAAAGGGTCAAAATAGGCATTTTTAAACACTTTAAGCATAAATTACAAAAAATCTCGCGGTGATGGACCATTTCTGAAAACAGATTCGTGTTTAGCACACAAAAATCATATAGAATAACCACCATCTTCAATACACTGGAAAAGTCTAATATTGTTGCCTTGTGTTATTTTCTACTGAGATTTCGACAGATTGCCACGTTTAAATGAAATTGCAATAAAAGATCGAGAGATGAACAAAAACTATAAACATATTAACTAATTTTAAATGTAAAATTCGCTGTACAGCCCCAAACGGGGCCAAGACAAGCTTCTCTCAATCTCTTGGCGTGTGTGCTTATAGTTTTTCGCACACGAAAAAGGGACCTACAGCTTAACGCCGAATAAGAAAGGAAAAGTTTGAGAAGCTTTTTCATGGCTAGGTTGGGGTTCCTCCTTAAGAGTAAGCTTGGCATACAGTTCCTCCAGTTGACCCTTAGAGTGCACCATGGTAAGTGCACGTTGATAACGCGCTAGATTTTCTATCGATATGGAAGGATTTTACCTCAGTGGGATTTGGTATAGCACAGTGGCAGAACTGTATGGACCCCCTTTATTGAAAACATGATATGCCCATGAGCTGTACATGGCCAAGGCAAGCAGCAATTGTTCCATTCTTTGTTATTCCCGATACTCGTAGAGTAAAAGGGTTATCGTTATCGCCATCGTCATCGTCATCGTCATCGTCATCGTCATCGTCATCGTCATCGTCATCGTCATCGTCATCGTCATCGTCATCGTCATCGTCATCGTCATCGTCATCGTCATCGTCATCGTCATCGTCATCGTCATCGTCATCGTCATCGTCATCGTCATCGTCATCGTCATCGTCATCGTCATCGTCATCGTCATCGTCATCGTCATCGTCATCGTCATCGTCATCGTCATCGTCATCGTCATCGTCATCGTCATCGTCATCGTCATCGTCATCGTCATCGTCATCGTCATCGTCATCGTCATCGTCATCGTCATCGTCATCGTCATCGTCATCGTCATCGTCATCGTCATCGTCATCGTCATCGTCATCGTCATCGTCATCGTCATCGTCATCGTCATCGTCATCGTCATCGTCATCGTCATCGTCATCGTCATCGTCATCGTCATCGTCATCGTCATCGTCATCGTCATCGTCATCGTCATCGTCATCGTCATCGTCATCGTCATCGTCATCGTCATCGTCATCGTCATCGTCATCGTCATCGTCATCGTCATCGTCATCGTCATCGTCATCGTCATCGTCATCGTCATCGTCATCGTCATCGTCATCGTCATCGTCATCGTCATCGTCATCGTCATCGTCATCGTCATCGTCATCGTCATCGTCATCGTCATCGTCATCGTCATCGTCATCGTCATCGTCATCGTCATCGTCATCGTCATCGTCATCGTCATCGTCATCGTCATCGTCATCGTCATCGTCATCGTCATCGTCATCGTCATCGTCATCGTCATCGTCATCGTCATCGTCATCGTCATCGTCATCGTCATCGTCATCGTCATCGTCATCGTCATCGTCATCGTCATCGTCATCGTCATCGTCATCGTCATCGTCATCGTCATCGTCATCGTCATCGTCATCGTCATCGTCATCGTCATCGTCATCGTCATCGTCATCGTCATCGTCATCGTCATCGTCATCGTCATCGTCATCGTCATCGTCATCGTCATCGTCATCGTCATCGTCATCGTCATCGTCATCGTCATCGTCATCGTCATCGTCATCGTCATCGTCATCGTCATCGTCATCGTCATCGTCATCGTCATCGTCATCGTCATCGTCATCGTCATCGTCATCGTCATCGTCATCGTCATCGTCATCGTCATCGTCATCGTCATCGTCATCGTCATCGTCATCGTCATCGTCATCGTCATCGTCATCGTCATCGTCATCGTCATCGTCATCGTCATCGTCATCGTCATCGTCATCGTCATCGTCATCGTCATCGTCATCGTCATCGTCATCGTCATCGTCATCGTCATCGTCATCGTCATCGTCATCGTCATCGTCATCGTCATCTTCATCGTCATCGTCATCGTCATCGTCATCTTCATCGTCATCGTCATCGTCATCGTCATCGTTATCGTCATCGTTATCGTCTTATAGCCTATTTCCACCAAAGAAATGAAGCTTCATTTCTTGAAATGACAAGAAATGAAGAAAATGATATCATTTCTTCCATACAAATTGTTGTTGCATTTTGCCCTTCATTTCCTTCATTTCTCAAAAATGATGGCATTCCCCACGAAGGAATTTGGTATTTTTTTAAAAAGTACTTGCTACTCTCTGGCACTACTCGTTACTCTCTGGAAATAGAAAGTGTCATCACCAATAAACTATTGATTTGAATTTAAAAATAAGGCGCAATTTTGTTTATAATATAATTTAGTCAAAATAAGTTGTGTATTTAGCTTTCTGCTCATTATTCAGGGCGTTAACAATGCGTTCGCCCAGGGTAATTGCTTTCCTGCCGGGTATGTCTTTTTTTTGGGTAAATATTGCAAAAACTCCCCGTGAGCTTGAAAGTGGCGCCTGTTGTTTAAATCAAACCATTCAGCTGTTTTTGTCAACGTGGCATTGCGAATATCAAAATGATGAAGATTTGTCAATGGAAACAGCATCATTTTTAGAAATGAAAATGATAAGAAATGAAGCCAGTGGAAATAGGCTATTAGTACGCACTTTCACCACTAATGGAAACTCCTGTCCAAATTATATATAAAAGAGATAGAAGGCTTCATGTCATGTGTCACAGAAATCTCTAGAGATTTCATCTTCGGTTGGTTTGCATATCGCTCGAAAAATTCGTCGGTGTCACAGAACTGCAAGAGATTTCATTTTCTTATTTGAAAATCTAGTTAGAGCTGAAGCTGTTCCAATTGAAATATAATCTCTAAAAACAGCGCTGCATCTCTCGCAAAAAAATTTCCCATTTTTTAGCTACGAGGTAATTTGATGTTCATGTGATATTTATATATATATTATATATTCATCTCATATTCTTAAAAAATAAAATGCGAAATTTAAAAATGTGCTCGCACCACTCATGAAGTATAACTTGCCAACCCTTAGTCAGCTGGCTGTCACATAGAGGGCGTCGCAACCTGTAGATGGCGCCACGTGAGGTGGTTGCTTTTGACTAGTATGAAAGACTTTGGTTGGTTTTTAAATAATAATTAAAACGCAAATTTCAATGCTTAAACTAATTAAATAATTTATTAATTTGATGCAACATGTCCAGAAAAATAGTGTTGCTTACATTTCCAAAACTAATTTTACTTGTCAAAAGTGTTTGGGTGGTAAATTTTGCTAAATCTCCTAACAAAACACGAGAGATTTGAAACCAACCGAAAGAGATTTCTGTGAAACCGAGAATTGGTTTCGGGTTGGAATTTGGTTGGAAGAGATTTCTGTGACACCGCAGAGTACAGCAGAGTCGTCTGCGAAGGTAGAGGTGGAAAGGAAATTGCTTGCGGGAAGATCGGCCGTATACAGAACATAAACGGTGGGGGCAAGTACGCTTCCTTGAGGTACTCCTGCCTTGAGGTCGAACTCTTCTGAGGTGAAATCGTTAGATTGTACAGAAAACATTCAATTTGTTAGATAAGACCTGAGCAACGCGTGAGTGTTTTATTTTATATTAAAGTCCATCTAGCCAAATATGTCGAATTCTTGGGCAACATAAAGGAATACTGCACTACAGGACTGTAATAATATTTGGTATTTCTTATTATATACTATATTCCTATTATATACTAGATTACACTATTAAGCAATAGGTATCTTTGTATGATCATGTGATGGTCACACTTGAGGTGATAAGAAAACCATGTGGTGTGGAAAATTGTAAAGTAATAAAAATTGTAACTTTAATTGAAGTCAACAAGTCTTTTACATGGTGTCAGAAGTGAAAGCATAAAATGGGTGATGCACGGAAAGAGCTAGGAGAGTTGGATTGCTCAAATTTGTCAGCAGACTGGAAAAACTGGAAGCGTGACTTTGTGGTCTACATGATTGCAAATGATAAGAACAAGCAAACAGAGTCTGTAAAAATTGCTACCTTCTTATGGTTAATTGGAACGAATGGTGCCAATATATACAATACATTGTATCCGAATGATGGGTCGCAGCCTGCACTACTAGGGACAATCATGGGACAACGTGTCGGAACAGAGGCTACGGCTACAACACCTGCGGTGATGGGGCCATATGTGCAGTCACAGCGAGCATTGGAGGCAGTCTTGGAAAAGTTTGATCAGCACTGCTTGCCACAAAGAAATGTGGCTATGGAATCTTTCAAGTTCAATAACATGATACAGAAGGAAAATCAAACATTTAATGAATTCTTGACAGAATTGCGTATGCAGCTGGAGCGATGTGAATTTGCATGTGCATGTGGTCTACCATATGAAGACAGAATGCTGCGGGATCGTGTTATTACGGGAGTATTTGATAGAAAACTTCAGTTAAAATTGCTGGACGGCAGAGATGAAACGTTGGCAAGGGTGGTGGATGTATGCAAAATATTTGAATCGGCAAATGTTAACAAGGAAATTTTGGAGTCAAAGAAGCACGTGGGTGCTGCTGTTGCGTTGCTGGGTCAAGGGGATTCGAAAGTGGCTAATACCAACAACAGACGCCGCTTTTGCTTTAACTGTGGAGACGATTGGAACCAACAGCACAAGGAAAACTGTCCGGCAAGAGATTACTTATGCACATGTGGGAGAAAGGGTCATTTCCAAAAAATGTGCCGGCGTAAGAACAAAACGGAGACAAAGTCAAATTGGAAACGACAGGTGGAGTGGCTCTCCTGCTCTATGCCAACAGGTAAAGCAGACAAAAACTAATGATAATCGGCAACTTACAGGGAAAATGTATATTTTTAGAATAAATTCAATTGGAATTAATGGAGAGCTCTGGACTAAGGAGTATAAAATTGGAAATAAGATAGTTAAGTTAGGAATTGGAAAACTGCCTAGTAAAGTTTCTATTCACTTGCAGTCAGATGCAAGGCCGGTAGTACATTATAAGAAAAGATTTCCGCAGAGTGTTGTTTCAAAACTAAAATTGAAACTGGATGCATTGGTCCATGATGGAATCATTTCAGTAGTTTCTTATCCAACTGACTGGGTTAATAATGTGCAAGTAGAAGAAAAACCGGATGGGGACATTAGAGAGTACATTTTCTAATCCCAACAATGAATGACTATGTCAGAAATCTGTAACAAAAAAGTTTTTACAGTTCTGGACTGTGTTTGATTCTGTCTGTTATTGGATTCTGGCAGTTAGAACTTGATAGGGAGAGTTCAGATCTGACGACATTCATGACGCCTTTTGGACGATATAAGTTCAATAGGCTACCATTTGGATTAAATTGTGCACCTGAAATTTTTCAGAGAACTATGGTTCAATGTTTTGGTGACATACCAGGAGTTTTCATATATTTCAATGACATGGGCACAGCGGCTCAAAATGAGGAGGAGCATGATAAAATACTGTCACAAGTACTTGAACGGGCACGTTTGTATAATGTGAAATTTAACCCCAAGAAAATTCAGTATCGAAAACAGGAAGTAAATTTTATGGGTCACAAAATCTCAGATTCCTTCATTAAACCTCTTGAAAAATATAAAGAAGCTATTTTGGAAATGGGAAAACCGTCAGACCGAAAGGGCGTACTTCGATTGCTAGGACTATTTAAGTTTGTAGCTAAATTCATTCCTAATTTATCTAAATTGTCTGTGGAAATGCGCAAATTATCTGGAAAGGATGTTCCATTTGTGTGGGAGGATAAACATGACAAGGAGTTATGTAATTTGCTGAAATTAATTACATCTGATCCAATCCTGCACAACTATGATCCTTGTAAGCCTGTAGTAATTCAGACGGATGCATCAAAAGATGGATTAGGATCAGTGTTGGCTCATGAAGGACATCCTATAGCCTTCATGTCTAGTGGGCCCAGATAGAGAAGGAGCTACTAGCGGTGGTATTTGCGTGTCAGCGACTTCATTATTTTATCTATGGTCGGGAATTTACTGTTGAGAGTGATCACAAACCATTAGAGGCGCTTATAAAACGGGACATAGATAAAGTATCACCCAGATTGCAGAGGATCTTCATGACATTCTTGAAGTACTCACAAATGAAAATATTGTATATGCCAGGGAAAAATATGCTAGTTGCAGATTGCCTTTCCCGAGCACAGTTGCCGGAGGTTGCAAAACTATGAATATTATCAAAGTGTAATGAGCAATGATGAAAATTACATACAAATCTGCAAATATGTTCAGAACGGCTGGCCAGGATATCATCACTTAAATAACACAAGCAAGCATTTTTATAAATTCAAGACTGAACCATCGACTGTTAATTCCAACGAAGCTGCAAGGAAGAATGTCCAACTGGCTTAATGAATCACATTTGGGAATCGAAAAAACTTTAGCTCGGGCAAGACAATTGTACTTTTGGCCAGAAATAGGTAAACAAATAAAAGAATTAATTGCATCATGTGCCATTTGTGAGAAGTATAAGAGAAATAATCAGAAAGAACCATTGCAGCAAATTGTTTCAATGGATTTATTTGAGTACGCAGGGCATGACTATGTATCTATTAATGATGTATAATCAAATTTTTTAATTTCTGCTAAGTTGAATAATAAAACTTTCAAGCAAATTATTGAAAATATATGCTTTATTTTTAACAAAATAGGATATCCATCAGTCATTAAGTGTGACAATAGCCCATTTAACTCATCAGGATTTGCCGCTTTTGGGAAGGAAAATAATATTCAGCTCAGATATTCATGCCCTCGGTATCCTCAGAGTAAAGAACTTGCTGAAAGGGGGTTGCAATTGCTAAAAACATATTAAAGAGCTCTTTTGAGACAAATGAAGTTCAAAAGTATCAGTATAGGACATTGGAATACAACACTACACCAATTGCAAGTAAGGGAGTAACTCCTGCTGAACTATTCTTTGGTCGATTGATTAAAACACAATTGCCAATATCAGAGCAGCTATTATTAAGGAATAACTTATCAGAAGATGGAAGAAACTCCCACTACTGCAAGTGGGTGGTAAAGTTATTTTTAAGAAAAATGGAAACGAGTAGTTTTATGGAACAATAGTAGGCCTAGTTAATAATCGTTCATATATAATTGAAGACTTGTTTAAGAACTACTACAGACGTAACCGAAAGTTTATTGCTATGTCAAAAAACGCTAGTTTTAATGCCAGTGACTTATTGTATGAAGAAAATGTAAAATCATTTAATTTGAATAACCTTCCTGAAATTCAAATGGTTCAATCATCCAGAGAAAGTGATTGTAATAACCAAGTCATGGAAAAGTTTGTAAGTGTGGAGGACGCATTGCTAACCAGGGTTCGTAAAATAACACACATTTATTTTTTACACGCCAATATTAACACAAAGAAAAAATTCAGTGTGTAAAAAATTTTTATTTTCACCATTCAGTCCATTCTTATGGAAAATTATGTTTTTCTTGCAGCCATATATCTGGACCCTCGATTCACCTTTAAAGGCTCAACCATTTTAAGCGAGGCTAAAAAGCAAATTGCTACGGTATGTGTTAAAGCGTCAATAGTTTCCACAATTTATATGTTCTAGTCAATCATTTTATTTCAGAAAAAATTGCTTTCCATATACGAGTATCTAAAAAAAATTGAAGGTATCGAACCATTGAGTGAAGAAGCCCCAAGCACTTCAGCCAAAAATAGATATAGTATTCTAAAAAATGATCATATGCTATGTGCGCCAGTTGGTATGAGCTCAGTGGAAAGCAAAATTTGTCATTTGCAGTACGGCGATAAACTGGAAATCGAAGACAATATAGCACTGTACTGAAAGTCGCTTAATTATCGAGAACCAATGTTAGGGAAAATAGCGGAAATCGCACTGGCTGTGCCAGCAACCCAAGTGTCTGTGGAGAGAGCATTTAGTGCATTGCCATATGGACTTACAAGGCTACGAACTAGACTAAATCCAGATACCCTAGAAAATATTTTAATTATTAAGCTTAATGAAAAAGTATTAAACTCTATTAATTACGAATAAAATTTATAAATAGTAATTTGAAACATGTGTTAAATATAATCTCAAGAAGATACCAGGTTTGGGTAAGTTGATGGCAAAAAATTAAATAACAATTTTCTCGGCGTCACTACAAAATACATCAATTAGGTCAATATAAAATACGCCTCCCGAGATACGCATAAGTACCTGTAGAATATGGATTTGTCCCTTTTTAAATAGGGTTAACTTTTACCTATTTGGACTCACAGCCCATTGCTGATTAGCAGGTCGTTGCAAAAACAACCGACTGCAAATTTTTCATTGCCTTTATACAAAGGGATATTCCTTGTCGACACCATTGCTGATATTTGCGGTGACAGCTGCTTATTGCAGCTCCAGGCAGCTCATTGATTGGAAGCAGGTCATTGCGAATATCGCCGATCGCACATTTCTTTGGCCCTAGCAAAGAATTTGTGCATATCCACCTCCGTTTTGTGACATACTCGGCCTGTGGCCTGTGGCCGCCGCGCGTCTCACGTACACACCAATACAAATGAAATGAAAAAACGAGAGCGTAAGTTAAAGTCGGCTCAAACCGACTTCGATATACCCGTTACTCATGGAAACAAATGTTTAATAGCCATCCTGTATGCCTGAGGTGGGTCAGCCGAAAAGTATGCAACATTTTTTTAACTCGGCTATTTATCATCCGATCTTGATGAAAATTGGAGAGCTTATAGATGTTGCGAATATAAATCTACGTTTTGAATTTGAGATCGATATCTTTTCTATTGTGGGGGTGTGGGTGGGCGTGGCAAAAATTTGAAATAAACTTGATCTGCGTGCAGACAATAGGAGTCTACATTTCAAAATTGGTTGCTCTAGCTCTTCTAGTCTCTGAGATCTAGGTGTTCATACAGACAGACGGACGGACGGACGGACGGACAGACGGACATGGCTATATCGACTCGGCTGTTGATGCTGATCAAGAATATATATACTTTATATAGTCGGAAATGATTCCTTCTGCCTGTTACATACATTTGCACGACTTTAGTATACTCTACTCTAGTGTACTCTACGAGTAACGGGTATAAAAAATGCCACAAAATTTTTTACACTCGTGTAAAAAATTTTCAGTTCTTATACCCGTTACTCGTAGAGTAAAAGGGTATACTAAAGTCGTGCAAATGTATGTAACAGCCACAAGGAATCATTTCCGACCATATAAAGTATATATATTCTTGATCAGCATCAACAGCCGAGTCGATATAGCCATGTCCGTCTGTCCGTCCGTCCGTCTGTCCGTCTGTCCGTCCGTCCGTCCGTCTGTCCGTCTGTCCGTCCGTCCGTCTGTCTGTATGAACACCTAGATCTCAGAGACTAGAAGAGCTAGAGCAACCAAATTTGAAATGTAGACTCCTATTGTCTGCACGCAGATCAAGTTTTTTTCAAATTTTTGCCACGCCCACCCCCGCCCCCACAATAAAAAATGTGGAATAACTCCCACAATTTTTGAGATATCGATCTCAAATTTAAAACTTAAGTTTATATTCGCAACATCTATAAGCCCTCCAATTTTCATCAAGATCGGATGATAAATAGCCGAGTTAAAAAATGTTGCATACTTTTCGGCTGTCTCACCTCAGGCACACAGGATGGCTATTAAACATTTCTATGCATGAGTAACGGGTATATCGAAGTCGGTTAGAGCCGACTTTAACTTACGCTCTCGTTTTTTTACAGAAGTTAGCAAAAATTATTTACACGCGTGTTAGTAACTCGAGTGAAAAAAATTTTCGTGTTAATAACACGAAAAAATTTTTTTTTTCTCATGAAAAAAATTGTTAGTAACACGTGTGAAAATAAAAATTTTTTTCATTGATGTTAATTATCATGGCAGAAAAAAATCTTTTGAGCATTTTACGAACCCTGTTGCTAACTAATCCAGCAGATAGTCATTTAGCATCTGAACGCGAAACACTTGATAGTAATGGGTCTGGAGCAATCTCAGAAACTGTAAATGAGCAAAATCCAGTTAGTCATAATTACTACCAAACAAAAAGTGGACGGTATGTAAAACCACCTCAAAGATATGGATTGTAATACTTGTATATAAATTATAGGTCCTAATGAAAAAAAAAACGAGAAGGCCTAGCTAACTTCGTCTGTGCCGAAGTTTTTATATCCTCGCAAATGCTGTTTTTGAAATGTCAGAGTTTAAGAACGCTTATATAAAAATCTAAAAAATTGTTAACTAAAACCCATTTTCCGACAGATAAACATCTGATTGCGAACAAATTTCACGAATCTTTTTGAAAACATATCAAACATCAAACATAACAATCGCGGAGTTGAAGAAAGATAAAATTTAAAACAGAAAAGTTTTTCTCACTAAGACACATTTTCCGATTGATCGGTCCTATGGCAACCATAAGATATAGTCACCCGATGTCGATCAACTTTTTCAAATTAGTTTGAAAGCGTTTAATATTAAGAATCACCGACTTTAAGAACGATTTACTTGAAAACAAAAAAGTTTTTTTCACTAGGACCCATTTTCCGACCGATCGGTCCTATGGCAGCTATATGTTATAGTCATCCGATTTTGACGAAAATTTGCAAATCTGTTTGATAGCATATATTATTGATAATGGCCGAGTTTAAGGCCGCTAACATTGAAAACAAAAAAGTTTTTCTCACTAAGACCCATTTTTCGACCGATGGTTCCTATGGCAGCTATAAGAAATAGTCATCCGATCCGGTCGGTTCCGACATATTAGCAGCGTGCAGTAAAAAGAAGACTCCCTGCAAAATTTCAGCTCGATAGCTTTAAAATTGAGAGACTAGTTTGCGTAGAAACAGACGGACAGACAGACGGACAGACAGACAGACAGACAGACGGACGGACAAAGCTCAATCGACTCAGCTCGTCGCCCTGATCAAGAATATATATAGTTTATGGGGTCGGAAATGAATATTTCTATGCGTTGCAAACTTCTGAGCAAAATTATAATACCCTTTGCAAGGGTATAAAAAAAGAACGAGAAGGCCAAGCTAACTTCGTCTGTGCCGAAGTTTTTATACCCTTGCAAATGCAAATGCCACAGTTTAAGAACGCTTACATAATATTCAATAATTTTTGTAACTAAAACCCATTTTCCGACAGATAAACGTCTGATTTCGACCAAATTTCGCTAATCTTTTTGAAAACATATCAAATTAACAATCGCCGAGTTTAAGAACGATAAAATTTCAAACAAAAAAAGTTTTCCTCACTAAGACTCAGTTTCCGACCGATCAGTCCTATGGCAGCTATAAGATATAGTCATCCGATTTTAACCAAAATTTGCAAATCTGTTTCAAAAGCATATAATGTTAATAATAGCCGAGCTTGAGGACGCTAACAGTGAAAACAAAAAAGTTTTTCTCAGTAATACCCATTTTCCAACCGATGCTTCCTATGACAGCTATAAGATATAGTCATCCGATCTTGACCAAAATTTGCAAATCTGTTTGAAAGCATAAAATATTATTAATGACTGAGCTTAATCACGTTAACATTGAAAACAAAAAAGTTTTTCTCACTAAAACCAATTTTTCGACCTATGGTTCCTATGGCAGCTATAAGATATAGTCATCCGATTTTGACCAAAATTTTCAAATCTGTTTGAAAGTATATAATATTATTTATGACCGAGTTTAATCACGTTAACATTGGAAACAAAAAAGTTTTTCTCACTAAAACCCATTTTTCGACCGATGGTTCCTATGGCAGCTATAAGATATAGTCAACCGATTTTGATTAAAATTTGCAAATCTATTTGAAAGTATATAATATTATTTATGACCGAGTTTAATCATGTTAACATTGAAAACAAAAAAGTTTTTCTCACTAAAACCCATTTTTCGACCGATGGTTCCTATGGCAGCTATAAGATATAGTCATCCGATTTTGACCAAAATTTGCAAATCTGTTTGAAAGTATATAATATTATTAATCACCGAGTTTAATCACGTTAACATTGAAAACAAAAAAGTTTTTCTCACTAAAACCCATTTTTCGACCGATGGTTCCTATGGCAGCTATAAGATATAGTGATCCGATCCGGTCGGTTCCGACATATTAGCAGCGTGCAGTAAAAAGAAGACTCTGTGCAAAATTTCAGCTCGATAGCTTTAAAACTGAGAGACTAGTTTGCGTAGAAACAGACGGACAGACAGACAGACGGACAGACAGACAGACAGACAGACAGACAGACGGACAGACAGACAGACGGACGGACAAAGCTCAATGAACTCAGCTCGTCCCCCTGATCAAGAATATATATAGTTTATGGGGTCGGAAATGAATATTTCTATGCGTTGCAAACTTCTGGGCAAAATTATAATACCCTTTGCAAGGGTATAAAAAGCGTGTAATAATATTTGGTATTTCTTATTATATACTATATTCCTATTATATACTAGATTACACTATTAAGCAACAGGTATTTTCGTATGATCATGTGATGGTCACACTGGAGTGGATAAGCAAACCATGTGGTGTGGAAAATTGAAAAGTAATAAAAATCGTTACTTTAATTGAAGTCAACAAGTCTTTTACAAGGACTGTTTGCATTCAAAGGCGGATCGAATTTCTGATGTGATTCGCTGCACTTGATCGGTACAGTAGTTTCTCTAAAACCAAATTAATGGGATGGTGCTAAGCTGCAAATTTTATATGGATAATGTGGTTATTATACACATTATATTCTCCTAGCTGTGTTTAAGGGCATTAAATGGAACACGGGAGCTACTGTTCTGGTTTATACCATCGAGGAATCCCTGAGCTTTGTATTGTATCTACGAATGGGAATTGGACATGTAAAAAACGAAAAAGTAACCTCAACTAGAAGTCTTAATTAAATGGTGTTAAAAATTTCGCGGAGTTTTGTAGGTAGGCTTTCATTTTAAAAATCTGAAAAATTATTCTGGGGTATTAATGCCAGCTCTGACCAAAAAAAATTTGTCATGTTTGGGTGTTAACTGGCCGTTTTTTGTTCATAACTTGAGTATCGTTCATCCGATCTTTATCACTCCTTCAGCAAATCGATAAATAATTTTGTACAAACAATCTATCATCAACACTGTGGGAGATATGAAGTTTTTTCCAGGGGCGGGAGGGGGCGTGGCGAAAATTGAAAATAAACATGATCTGCCTGCAAGTATAAGAAATATATGTCCCATACATGTCAAACGTTTATCTCTTACCATCTCTGAGATCTCTTCGTTCATACGGATGGACGAACAGACGGACAGACGGACATGGCTTTATCGACTCGGCTGTTGATGCTGATCAAGAAAATATATACTTTATAGGGTCGGACATGATTCCTGCTGGCTGTTACATACTTTTGCAAAAACTTAATATACTCTGTGTACCTTTGGTACAGAGTATAAAAATCGCTTAATGTCTTTCTGATGATGTACTTTAAAACTGCATACTTAAAAGATTAATAGCATTGGGGGCCACAAATCTGACTATGTACTTTTTCAAAATAATCAAAAATAATTACAAATAAAAATAAAAAATAAACAAATCGTAATCGAAATTTAACAACTATGGTTAAAATATAGAATATAGAACATCGTTGTTTTTTGAACATCACCTTACCACATATGTAACAAAAATGGTCTGGATTATTTAAACAGCTCACACGAGACATTTTGCTTCAGGCAACTTGTGAAATTTAAACAAATTTAATCAAAATAACAAAAGCATCAAACTACTTTGCTTTTTTGAGAACCACAATAATCCACAAATATTACCGTAGCGTTCCATGAATGTTGTTATTTTACATTTCAATAAATATGTTGTTAAGCCAATGCTATATCAAGGTGCCTTTTTAAAACTGCTATACAAATTTGTGGTGGAGTCTAGTAGTCCTGCCATAAATTTAAATCTTCATTTTCGGGCTTAACAGGCTATAACTTTGCTTATGGTCCTGACAAAAATGCAACAAAATTTCCATAATTAGCACATATGTTTAACTATATGATAACGTTAACCCATGCACTTCACCACACACAATAGACTTATCATTTTGTTCTCCAGACTTATTTCATTTCACAAACTGGAAAATCATAGATGACCTTCATGGAAGTGATCATATTCCTATACTCATTACATTATTTAATAATAACATACAAAATAAAATACAGAGTACACCAATTTTTACAATAAACGTAGCCAATTGGGATGCTTTTGAAACAAAAACTAATCATTTCAATATGAAAAGTTCCCCCTCAAGCAATATAAATAAAGAAGCAGCAAATCTCAATAAAATAATATTGGAAAGTTCCCATCTGTCAGACCAAAAGAATGGCTTGTAGCAGATGGTTTAGTTTGACAAAATTGCTATAAATCGAATAAAATTCGACTTTGACGGCCAATTTCGACACCATTGGCATAACTTATATTGCGTTTATGATTTTTTTCAGTTGCAGTAATTAATGCTTAGTGTTAGTGTGGCCTACATAAATTCTAAAACGGCAAAAAGTCGGAAAACTGGATTTTCTCGAATATCTTGGAAACGGAAACTAAGATATTGCTTTGACATGCCAACTCCTAATCAGCATGAGTAGACAAGCAGGAATTAGTTAAAGATGCTCGGGATACTCACAAATGGTCTCAATTTGTAGAACTGTGTTATCGTGACATTTGAAGCTTTTACACTACCCTCTCATATCATGATTGGATGTGAAAAAACGTCTGTCCGCCCGTACATCCCCTTGCCGATGAGATGCCATCACTGTCTTCGTTATGGACATATTCATAAGGAATGCCGTAGCCAAAAAACCTGCATTAGCTGCGGAGAAATACAACACACCAATATAGAGGAAAACGAAACATGCAACCACCATATTAACTGCATCAACTGTCAGGAACGTGGACGTATTGGCAACACCCACAACGCACTCAACAAAAAATGTCCCAAATTTCTTAAACAGCAGGAATTGCAAGCCATAAAAACCTTACAAAAGGTAGATAACAAAAAAAACCCATGAAATAAACCAAGAAAGGCATCATCACGATGAAGCTTTGTACTCAGACGTCGGAAAACAAGAAAACCAAAAACAACAAAACACAACAGTCAATTCACCTTCTACTTCAACAACATCAACTACACACAGAAAAAAAAGATCGCGATATTTAGTATCAATCTGATATTTTGTAGTTTCAAATCGGCCTTCATCTGAAAAATACCAAGATGATATGTTCGAATATATCACTTTGACATTTCGAACACATCAAAGTGATATTTTTTCAGATCAACAATTTGATATTGGTTAATATCAATGATATATTATGATAGTATCAAAGCTATATTTTTAAAATACCTGTAGGACATGGTTTTAGTATCAAAGAAATATTTTTAAAATATCAAAAGGCTATTATTGTAATACCAATGCAATATTTTTTTAATATCAAAGGAGTATTTTTAAATATGTATATGATATGAACTTACGATCAATGATACACCACTACAATATCAACTGGATATTTTTAAACTACCGTTATGATATTGTATATATGAAACTACCAGTATTAAATAACCAATGGATTCAGTTATTTATTCAAACTATTTATTTCATTTATTTATTTTTTAAAGATGATAAAGTATATGTGGTATCCTTAAATTGTAGACTTAAAATTTAAATTTTTTTTCTTCTGATCATTTTTTTACCACTTGGGCTACAATTCAAATGGATGGGAGGGCCTTCGAAACTCGTTAATGAAACAATATTTAAATCCTCGATCTGTGAGCCTATTTCAAATGCTTTGTAATGGGTACTAAAAGATAAGACTTCATATTTATGTGTCAGTAAATATGGTTCATTAGACAGACTAAGGGCCGTTTTCTCATGTTGGTGTTTTTGCAAATCTAGGTGGATTTGCTGCATTTGCTTTGCTCATGTTCAATGCTAACCATCTAGATGAATTTCGTAGCAATCTACTTCAACCTCATTGATTTCAAATCCATGTACATTCTTATGCAAATTTAGTATTTTTATGTATCCGCGCATATGGTCACACTGAAAAATATTTGAAAACTGCTGCTAAAAACAGTAAAGTCTGAATTGTTATTAAGTAAACCATAAATGAAAAATATTGAATGTGCCCTTAATATACAAGAACACCTGCAGACATTGCTGAAATTACAGATGCACATTCTGATTCCACTAGTTCATTGCTTAAGCTTAGTTTACACATCCAAATAATTTGGCTAAATTTTGATAAAAATAGCCATGATTAAAGATTTTACAGGATTAAAATCTTAAACTATG
Organism: Lordiphosa magnipectinata; assembly: GCA_037044535.1. NCBI lineage: Eukaryota > Metazoa > Arthropoda > Insecta > Diptera > Drosophilidae > Lordiphosa > Lordiphosa magnipectinata. Next base: position 38,074 of record JBAMBO010000532.1, read on the forward strand.
GTTCCGCGCAATAAAAACGCAAATAATTTGATCAAATATGGCCGAAAAGTTACACAATTTGGCCTATATAGCCCAATTTTCATGAAAATTTGTCCAAATTATTTACCTGTGTGAACATAGGATTCGACCTACTGCTTAATCTCCCATCATAGTAACAAGTCGTTCCAAAAGAAAAACCTTCTCCTTCTCTGTAAAATTCTTGCTTTAATTTTTAAAATTGGCGCGCAATAAAAATAAACAGTACTCTGCCGAGTACAAAGGTGCTGCCAACCTAGCATTATACCATTCCAGCCCTCCCGGTGTGACCGTGGCGCAAATGCCCGAATTTATAATCAACCTACATGAGACAACCAATTGCGCAAAAACCATCTAGATGGATTTCGCTTTGAGCAAAAACATGAACATGAGAAAACGGCCCTAAGTAGTATATTATCAATTTTATGCAATTCTATGCATTGATTAATAGTTTTGGTAAAGGCTTGTATCCAGCACTGCGAAAAATTCCTGCCAGGAATTTGCAATTTATTTCTTGTGTGTGTGGAACATAACTTAAGCAGGGTGACCATGCACCTAAAAGGAGCAAGGTCACTCTGATTAATCAGCTGTTAAGCACTGTTAATGATTTGAATTTAAATTAATGTAAAGAGAATAAAAATTTTATTTTCCGGGGGAAGCATGCATCGCGGAGTAGGTGCTACTTTATGCTATATTAGAGGATGATAGGCCGATGGCTGAGCATGACACTTTGCCCCGATGGCGCAAATCATTAATGCAGCATGTTGTTATCTGCACAACTTTAAAATGCTATAATCTCCAAAGTAGTATGACTTCTCGGTTAGTCGCCAATCAAATACAATAAATACATTCACATTAATATTAAGGATTTTGTCAACTCAGAGGGCAGATCAGTACCTGGGCCTTGGTCGATGGGCGAACAGCTGGAACATACCCGTTAATCGTTCAAAGAGTCAACACGATCGCTATGAGACCCGCAAAAGTTGCTTGAGTGCGACTTCTAGGATCAAGATTCCCATATACGGATACCGCGGTTAAATACCTTGGCTTGTCTCTGGACCGCCGCTTGACCAGGAAAGACTATGTGACTCGGGCAGTAGCGACGGTTGCAGCCTCGTAGTGGTATTTCGCTGCGATCCAAAATAATCATCTTGCTTTCCTGGAATAGGGGATCCCGGTATGGGGTACGGAATGCTCCACTGCCCTCAATAAATTAGAGTCTTATGTGAGGTCCCTGGCATGTGTGCATACAACTAAATACCACGATTTGGACGCTTGCCATTATAAGCCCAATTCAATATGTATGCATCCTGACCGACTGGCCCACTCGCATAGACTTGCATCTGATATGGCGACAAACAGGCTCAATTTACGACATCCCATCGACCTTTGTGTCCATGGAGGGCATTTCTTAGGCCGCCTCAGCAATATGGCATAAGTGTCCCCTTGGCTACATCCCCTACCAATCTCTGCACTCTCCTGGTTCCACAGCATAACAAAAACAAAGATGCATTCCCCCCAAATTTTCGGTCATCACGTCCAAAATAATTGTAACCAATATATTCCTGAGCTGTGTATCAGCTGTTCTTGCGATCCACACGCTATCGATAGGCCAACTATCGATAAGAAACTGTGGGTTTCGTTCATGTTGCTGGATACTCAAGCAACGAAAAGGTAAACTAAAAATTCCTGGCACAGTTTTTTTTATATGAAGTTTGGCAGGAATTTTTAGTTTCCGCGGTGCTGGATACCCGGCTTAACCAAAAAATTTTCCTTATAAATCGTTCCCTTAAATTCTATTTCACTTATGATGATATTCTTAAAGCTGTTTTTATGTTTTATGGCACATAACATTGTTGTATTGAGGAATATTCGCTTTTTAGAATAACAAAATCAGGTGGGACGCCATTTCGGTACTTATTTAAAAAATTTGAAAATTTGAGGGCACCTTTCGTACTTAAAGTATAAGATATATATTTCCTGCTTGAAATATTATTGGCATACATTTTGGCTTCTTTATGCTTAGCCTCAAATCTACATTTTTAGGTGGGCCATTCATCTTAATAATTTCAGGATAATGGGACAAAATGCGAAACTTAGGCTTAAGCTTAGCGTTAAAGAGTTTACAATAGTCGGAATTGTGTTCTTCAATGAGTTTCGAAAGCTCTATTAAATTATTGGAATCGAATTCACTTTGAAGTATGAGATCAACAATATTAATAAGAGTAACAGTAAACTTCCACACCTTGTTGTTAGGCGGGACTAAGTCTCCTATTATGAGAGTGAAAAAATGAACTAGATTCATCATTTGCCGAGCGCTTGCTTTAATGGAATGCGTGTTTAGCTGCTTAATTTCAATTGTATTTTTAGGTTATTCTAAAACTAAAATTTTCAAGGGTAAAAAGACGTTCATTTAAAATGAAATAAGATAGAATTGCTGATAGATCGTATTTACAAATGCCTTCAAAGTAATCATGCATAATATCAACAACATAGTTTTCAGTAGCATGAAAGCATTTTAACTCATTGAACAAGCAATTTTTTTTACACCAGTTAATGTGGCATCATTCAGGACAAGCGAGTTACCACCTTCACCGTCTCGCCCCCTAAACCGCCTAGAGTCCATCCATATGCCGCCCCTGACCGATTGCAACATGATCGGGTCGGCGACATGCACAGGCAGGATAATAACCAAGAATATGATAGGTCAGCATTTAAGCATAAACACATGTAGACCGACACCCACTCGAAAATTCAAAACAACAATGTAAGCCAAAGCTAAAACACAACAATAAGCATTTTATACAAATATACATTTGGCTGCCTGTGTGCAGCCTATATACATTTTCGCTGCCTGTGTGTGTGATGTTTTAGAATAAATCAGATCGATACGAATAACCAAACGACGCCTTGTTTAATTTAAATTCGACAAAAAGGGTACAATCAATCCATACCCAGCACCACCACCAGTTAGATATGGGAACCAGGAAGGACGAAAGAAGACCCCGAAGCAAATCTATTTAACTTTCTCTAAGGTTAAGAGATCGACTCGACGAACACCCACCGCAACACCAAGTCATCAATTGCCACATAATCCACTAGGATTCATCTGAACATTCGTTACAAGTCCTCGCTCCGACTTGTTAACTGGCGCAGCCGGGAAACCTTCACGGACAGGAAAAAGTGCCGAGAGGCAGAACCTAAAACCAGGATGAAGAACATCATTCTTATGTTAATCAAGTAAGTGTTTATAGAGGGACCAATGTGAATGTGCAAAAAAAAAAAAGAAAAGTTGTTTTTAACAAAAATATATACCATGCAAATATATAATTGTGAAAGCTAAATCAAACAAACAAAATACCAGGGACCGAAAATAACAGTTATTTTGAAATTTGTTGATTAGATAAATAATTATGAAGCATTCACTTAAAATCTATTCTGCCAAGTGGAACATTATTAATTTTGGTTCAGTTTCTCAAATAAGCCATGATTTCTTATTTTTGATTTTTATTTTAAAAAATTGTTCGCTATTAATTATTTAACATTTGTTTTTTTTCCTCGCCCATAATCATTTTGAAGGGTTTTTTTTTTAACTAAATCTAAAATACTTTTTATTAGTCGATTTTTAAATGTAAAAATCATTGATGTATTTTTTTCCCGAGTTTTATTTTTATTAATCAAGCATGCAGCATTAACAGCCGAGTCGATATAGCCATGTCCGTCTGTCCGTCCGTCCGTCTGTCCGTCTGTCCGTCTGTCCGTCCGTCCGTCTGTCTGTATGAACACCTAGATCTCAGAGACTAGAAGAGCTAGAGCAACCAATTTTGAAATATAGACTCCTATTGTCTGCACGCAGATCAAAATTATTTCAAATTTTTGAAACGCCCACCCACGCCCCCACAATAGAAAATGTTGAATAACTCCCACAATTTTTGAGATATCGATCTTAAATTCAAAACGTAGATTTATATTCGCAACATCTATAAGCCCTGAAATTTTCATTAAGATCGGATAATAAATTGCCGAGTTAAAAAATGTTGCATACTTTTCGGCTGACCCACCTCAGGCATACAGGAAGGCTATTAAACATTTGTTTCCATGAGTAACGGGTATATCGAAGTCGGCTAGAGCCGACTTTAACTTACGCTCTCGTTTCTTATAAATTGAGCGTTTTCACTATTTCAGTTTTATACAACCGCGGTAATCCGCCTTTTGTTGCAGCGGTGCCACACGTGCACTCTACTTTTTATTTAAATAATTTTTGCTTTGATTTATTATCTTATGAAAATCTGCTTCTACTGCGACGACTTCTTCTTAAGGGTCGCTCGGTATGGTGGTGGTAGTGTAGATCAGCTCCAGGAGTACTGCTCTTTCTCGTCTGTCACGCCCGGACTTCGTCTCTCCCTTTTTCGGTGTTTGTACATATTGCTCCTCCTTCTCTTCCTTCCTTCTTCCTGTTTGAAAGGCACATTTGTCTCAGTTCGTAGTCCTCCTCACGCTGGGCAGTCCCCAACGCTTGGCTGGCCACTTTTTTTGCGAATTTATCGCCGTTTTCCCCCTCATGCAGGCCAATCCCTAACGTTTCGCAGGCCACTGTGACGCAGAAGGATTCCTTCTCACGTTCTTAGGTTTTCCGCGGAATACCTTTTTTCCCTTCCGATCACCGCCTTAGGCTATCCTTACATTTGAATGCCTTTTTTTAGACCTGAGCAAATGCCATGCAATTTAGCAAGTTTGCCTTTTCAGGGACGAAGGACCAATGATCACTAAAACGCAAGTACGCTTGCGAGTGATCCGCTCCACATCAAGAAGCTGAATCAAAGGCATATATGGTGCGAGTGATCCGCTCCGCATCACGAAGCTGAATGTTTATTAAGACATTGGGTTTTCCCTTTTATACATTTTTTGTTCTACCCCAAGAAAGCACAAGATATACCACATGGTTGTAGGCTGCTTGGATTTCTATCATATTGAATACAGATGTGGTCCTTTTTCTAAGGGTTTTTTAGTTTCTAATCTATTTTTATACGCTTGCACTTGAGTCCCAAACGCAGGTAGTGCTCACATTGCTCTGTTCCAATATGTTTGAACAAAAGGGTATTATTGTAATACCAATGCAATATTTTTTTAATACCAAAGCAGTATTTTTGAATATGTATGTGATATGAACTTACGATCAATGATACACCACTAAAATATCAATTGGATATTTTTATAATTCCGGTATGATATTGTGTATATGAAACTACCAGTATTAAATAACCAATGGATTCAGTTATTCATTCAAACTATTTATTTCATTTAATTAGCTGGCTCTGGGTCCGAAAAAGTTGAGTTTGTTCACAACTGTAAACAACTTATGCATTGTACCACCAAAAAGGGCTGGTTGCCTATACAGAGCTGTTTCATCGTTATCCCTAACGACTCTTCAATAGCTAGCTTTCGCTGAAGAAAGCATGATTGCCAACTGCCTCTCCATACAATCATTGCTTAGATCAGTTGGGAACTGCTAAAAGCAATGAAAGCAAAAATAGACAAGCAATGAGTGCTTTCAACTTTCTGGTGCTAATGCTTAAGCTTTGAGGCTGAACTTTTTTAAGTGCAAGAGCTTGAAACTTTTGAGCGAGCTTAGAAGTGCCCGTTAATTTTGAAATGCGAAGCATTCAAAAAAGCGGTTTTTGCGTTGTTTCTTGAAACTTTTGTTAGTTTCGTTTACAAAATTAAATTACAAATTTATTTCATTTATTTATTTTTTAAAGATGATATTCTTAAAATAAAGTCTATGTAATGGTATCCTTAAATTCTAGACTTAAAATTTAAAAATTTTTTCATCGGATCATTTTTTTACCACTTGGGCTATAATTCAAATGAATGGGAGGAACTTCGAAACTCGTTAATGAAACAATATTTAAATCCTCGATCTGTGAGCCTATTTCAAATGCTTGGTAATGGGCATAAAAGATAAGACTTCATATTTACGTGTCAGTAAATATGGTTCATTAGACACACTAGTAGTATTTTATCAATTTTATGCAATTCTATGCATTGATTAATAGTTTTGGTAACCAAAAAATTTTCCTTATAAATCGTTCCCTTAAATTCTATTTCACTTATGATGATATTCTTAAAGCTGTTTTTATGTTTTATGGCAAAAGAAAAATAACATTGTTCTATTGAGGAATATTCGCTTTTTAGAATAACAAAATCAGGTGGGACGCCATTTCGGTACTTATTTAAAAAATTTGAAAATTTGAGGGCACCTTTCATACTTAAAGTCTAAGATATATATTTCCTGCTTGAAATATTATGGGCATACATTTTGCTTCTTTATGCTTAGCCTCAAATCTAAGACTCCATACATTTTTAAGGTGGGCCATTCATCTTAATAATTTCAGGATAATGGGACAAAATGTGAAACTTAGGCTTAAGTTTAGCGTTAAAGAGTTTACAATAGTCGGAATTGTGTTCTTCAATGAGTTTTGAAAGCTTTATTAAATTATTGGAATCCAATTCACTTTGAAGTATGAGATCAACCATTCTAATAAGAGTAACAGTAAATTTCCACACCTTGTTGTTAGGCGGGACTAAGTCTCCTATTATGAGAGTGAAAAAATGAACTAGATTCATCATTTGCCGAGCGCTTGCTTTAATGGAATGCGTTTTAAGCTGCTTAATTTCAATTGTATTTGACTTATTTCCAATTTCTGTCTCACCATATTCAAACATATTCATTCTAAAATTAAAATTTTTCAGGGTAAAAAGACGTTGATTTAAAATGAAATGAGATAGAATTGCTGATAGATCGTATTTACAAATGCCTTCAAAGAAATCATGCATAATATCAACAACATAGTTTTCAGTAGCATGAAAGCATTTTAACTCATTGAACAAGCAATTTTTTTTACACCAGTTAAGGTGGCATCATTCAGGACAAGCGCATTTTCATAATTATCTGAGTTACGTGAATAATCGGGGTAAGAAACCACATCTTGACTCATTTCAGCCTTTGATCTTGTGCAGAACCTGCAGTAAAAAGTAGCATTGAAAGATGTAGTAAAACCAAGCACTTCCTTAAGGCCTAGGTTGTCCCCTAAAATGTTGCATAAAAGAAAGTAAACAATTTTTTTTCCTGAACTGCAACGAATTTCTAGTCCATCAGTTTCTAGTACCTTAAGGACTTCAATTAGGGGCTTAATGAATGGGTCATTTCCAAAATGTTTTCCGTGCATGGTTTTAAAGTATGCTGCAATAAAAATAAAGTCTAATTTTGATAGCAAGTGCTGTGGAATTGTTGGAAAAGTGTAGTAAACACCGCATATGTTATCTGTGTTGGCCTTACTCCCCAAGGGATTATTAATTTCAAAACCATCCAAGTACAGAAACATGGGAATGACGTGTTTATCACTATCAAAATGAGAAGTTTTCTTTCGAAGAGATAAGGTGTTTACAAAATGATTGCTTTTGCCATTTAACTTTTCCTTTGCCATTGCAAGCAGAGTTTCATTTAAAACGTTTGGCAACTCAAAAAACGTTAGAATTTGAAATTCGATTGGCCTTATGCAGCCTTTAACATTCCCATCATCTAAGACTGGCTTATTATTTTTAACCGTTTCCACAATTTCATTATTTACATCAAAAGAAATGGGCTTTGCAAATAAATTTGATTCAGAAAGGATTCTCAATAATCTGCGTTCTGTGGCAACTTTTAGAAACGGATTTTCACAAAAATGTATAAATTTTTAATTTTCAGGTTCCATTTCCTTAGGCAAAACTAACTGCTTAATAGCTTTTACTATAGCTGATGTAATACACAGTATTTTTTCTTGGACAAAAACAACATCTTTTCTGGAAAATGAGTTTTTTGAATGTAGTTCAATTAAAGTATTTGTACACAATGTTGAAATATTATTCTCGAGAATTAAAAAACTTGGTTCTTCATATGGATCAATAGGCAATGCAGAAAAACAGTTTGAAACTTCATCCTGCTCATTTGTATACAAATCAAATTTCTCTGTATTTGACGAAACTGATAGGTTGTGGTCTTCTGTGACATTTCCATTATTATAAGTAATTTCTAATATTTTCTCTTCATTAGATGACTTTAAGTTTAAATGATTTTTTACATGGTCTTTAAATTTTTTTAAACGAACAAACTCTTGGTTGCATTTGTTAATTTTACATTTATATAAATCATTTGGTTGAAGACCGTGGAAGTTTTTTAAATGGTGATACAGACTTTGTAAAAACTTAAAATTTTTGTTGCACTTAAAGCACTCCATTTTATCTTATATGTAAAATAACATGTATAAATATTTAGCGGTTTAAGCGCTCCATAAGTTGAATTACACTTGCAATTTTTATATCATGTGGTGTTTGTATGTCATAGAAGTATTTTTGGATGAAATCCCAAACAAAAAGGGACTCTTCGGCATACTTTAAATTAAAAACATGGAAGGCTTTGAAACAGCAGTCTAGAGCATTTATAAAAGAGCTGATTTTAAGTAAGGTATTACCAATTGAGACGTAGAAGTCTGTTAGGCTCTTCAGATCATTGCCAACCACAATAACGTACGGCTGGATGGTCAACTTGTGCTGAATGGAGTTTTGAGTTTTTATTTCCTTTTGATTTTGCAGGTCGCTTATGCATTTAAGATGAAGAACGGAACCATTTATGGAGTCCTGTATTGTCATCTTATGAATGTATTTGTTAGGTCCATCTGTCTTCGTTAAGCGATAAGACGGCTTTAGGCAATAATGGAAGAGCATAAAAAATATGCAATCCTTTGAATCTGTAAAGAAAAGGGTATTCATGAAAATTAAAGAAAGATTTTGTTTAAGAAGAGAGAAGGTACGTACTGTAATCAAGACAACCATCATTTATCGTGTCGAGGAATAGTCCCATATAATAGTCATCTTTAATATACTTTTCATAGTGCGCTGCCAACTTTTCCCAGGAGTCCATCCATAAATTCAGTAGCCTATAAGATTTGTCGGGAAACAACTCTTCGAAGTCCAAGTCAATCTGCAATATTATTTTGCACAAAAAATATGGATTTTATTAAAACAAAACAACGAATTTGTAAAATGAAAATTTGACTAGCATTACACAACACAAATTTCAACTACACAGCAACTGCACAAAGAGAGCAAATAGTTAAAAAAAAAGTTAAAATAGTTTCTACCGTTAATGAACTCAGTCCAGAAAATTAGTTTTTAAATTTTATGCTTATGCTTACAAATTGAAATCCCTTAGATTGCTTAAATAAAGGAAACTCTTCCAAAACCGATATAAGGGTGTTTGACGCATGCTTTATGAAATTTTGACGATATTCGGAAGAAGCTTTCCGCAATTCAAGACAGTCGTCCTCTGTTCCATTGCAAAACTTTAATTTTTTAACCAACTGAAGAGTTTCACGAGACACAGATTCTTGCTTTGTATTTTGAAGTTGAGTTGCGTCTTGCAAAATTGTGCGTTTGCGCTTTCTATTCAAATTATGCAGTTTATTGAAAAGAACTCCACTAGGATTGGGCTTTCCGTTTTCTCCACTGCAAATAAAATATACCTCTTTTTTTTCATTTGGAAATATTGAGACCAACTGGTCAGCTATGTTTTTGATTTCGGCCTGCTTTGGGACGGCATAGCTATTGGTAGCAGGAACATAATAGCTATCCGAAATAATCGCCAGAACCTTATCTCTGTTAGAGTCTGATAATTTTGCGCTTTCTTCGTAGTCTTTTAGAATTTTTTCACCAATATCGCAAGACTCTAGAAGCGACTGAATACTCGATAGGTAAGACAATAAAATTATGTAAAAAAAATTATAAATATATAATAAAAATAGAAGAAAAATCAAACCTTTTTTGTGATGCATATTAAAAATGACGAAGAATGGGATGAGTCGAAATTCTAAGATAAAAATAAAAGAGTAATAAAAAAAAATTTCTATCGACATTAAGTGATATACATACATTATTTTTTTTTCCACAAAGCAAGCTTCTCCCTATACTCAGAGCGTAATCCGAACAATTCTCGTTCGAGGAAAATCTGATCAATATCGTTTGCAGAAAGATATTTAATGCGGTCTAAATTATATCCACACTCTATAAAAACGTAAATTGTGCAATTAATGTACTGAAAATAATAATTATTTCAAAACAAAACTTACCAATTAACTTTTCGTAGACCAATATATCAATGTTTAGTTTCAGTATTAACTCATTGAGTTGGTCTTCCATTTGAATCTGAAAATTATAAAAAATTAATATATTTAAACTCGCAAACGGTTTTTTGTGCATGTGTGCCCTTGAACATCAAAGAGCACACATATACATACATACATGCATATTGTGCATGTAGATTGGTATGTACGCATGTTTGCATATGCATGTATTTGTGTTGTTCGACGTTCAAGGGCAAGAACAAACCCTCTGGTTTCGGTCACTAGTTCGTAAGTAGCGAAATTACTACTTACTCAAAGACCACCAGCACTTACCCGACTAACCCCTACAAATGCTTTTCATCATTTCCGTTTTTATATGAAATGTCCGCGCACATGGGGACTAGTGACACCACACCGTTTACCGCGAACTAGCGAATAGGGTACCCATGTGCTGAAATGGGTAGCCATGTAAAAAGTTAAAAAACACAAGCTGCAACAAAAATATATTTATTATTCACATTCAGTTTTATTTCTTAAAAATTATTATTATTTATATTTTCGTTTACGTTATTATATACATACGTTACTTATATTATTGTTATATGTACTATTAATTTTACACAATCGCTTTTTCTGCAGCTCAATAGCCTTACGCAAGTGGTCTTCAGCAGGCCCAATTCCATTGGACGAATTATTCGGATCTATAATATTTAAAATTCAGATATCAGATGAATTAAGTGATTTGTCTTACCTTTTTTGTATATTATTCACTTCACTTTAGTTTCACTTAGGATTCGTAGCTACGCGCAACTGCAAATGCTGTCACAAACTGAAATTAACGACAAAAGCGAAGAATGTTCCAGCAATGTACAAAAACGCGTGCAAACTAGAAGACAAAAAAACGGTGCATTGCATTTGTTTTGTGCTTTGCTTTTCTTTCTTTTTTCGTACACTGGTTCGGCGTTCGATTACCATAGGGTTACTCAGGAAAGTACCCATTTAGGGCCGTTTTCTCATGTTCATGTTTTTGCTCAAATCGAAATCCATCTAGATTTTGCTACTGAATTTTGTCTTTTTTATTGCGCGCCAATTTTAAAAATTAAAGCAAGAATTTTACAGAGGGGGAGAAGGTTTTTCTTTTGGAACGACTTGTTACTATGATGGGAGATTAAGCAGTAGGTCGAAAGCTATGTTCACACAGGCAAATAATTTGGAAAAATTTTCATGAAAATTGGGCTATATATGCCAAATTGTGGAACTTTCCGGCCATATTTAATCAAATTATTTGCGTATGGAACCACAGTTTAAGTTTTTAATCCTGTAAAATCTTTAATCATGGCTATTTTTATCAAAATTTAGCCAAATTATTTGGATGGGTAAACTTAGCTTAAGCAATGAACTAGGGGAATCAGAATGTGCATCTGTAATTTCAGCAATGTCTGCAGGTGTTCTTATATATTAACGGCACATCCAATATTTTCCATTTTTGGTTTACTTAATAACAATTCAGACTTTACTGTTTTTAGCAGCAGTTGTTTTTTGTTTTCAAATATTTTCCAGTGTGGCCATATGCGCGGTTACACAAAAATACTAAATTTGCATAAGAATGTACATGGATTTGCAATCAATGAGGTTGAAGTAGAAGTAGTAGTAGTAGGTTGAAGCAAATGCAGCAAATCCACTTAGATTTGCAAAAACACCAACATGAGAAAACGGCCCTTACTCTGGTTCACGGTGGGTTACAGAATATACAGGTCATAAATATTTTTATGTTTTCGGTGGTTCCGCGCTCGCTTACCATAGGGCTACTTATGAAAGTACCCATGTTCGAACCAGCCAAGAAGGTAGTGCGCGCATGGTCAATCGCCACTAGCAGAACTGGAGGGAAATAAACGCATCGCGGACACAAAATATGTATACATACATATGTACATATTTAAGCACACACTTCTACTGCGTAGAGAGCTCAAAGTGAAAAAACACGCACAATATGTATGTATGAGTGTTTGTATTATATCCGTACACACTATTAGGGACTTAATAAAGGCAATAGCCTTTTTACAATTTATAAATTAGGAAGCACAACAACAGTACAACAAAACACACACATGCAATTCACTTTTTATTCACTTTTACCGTTTACATTTTTTTTTAGGCACCGTACTTTTTTTTACTTACCTTTCCCACGCGCCAGCACAGATCGAATGACGAAATTCGCAAAAAGAAGCTAGAAGTTCGCTGCAAACCCGACGCCAACTTCGAAACGTTCACGAAGAAAAAACGACCGGCACTCGTTTTCGCGCTTGCGGCAGCAGAGCAATGAGCATTGTTTTTGCTTTTTTCGAGATAGACTATTGCTGTCTCTCTTTGATTTGAGAAACTCTGTGTGTCTCTTTCTACTTTCAGAATTTCGATGTCTACTTTGATCTGAAATCATATCACTAGGTCATTTTTCACATCACTTTGATCATTTCACATTTCAACATAATATTTTTAGTATCAATGTGGTATTACAGGTTCATATTGATATTAAATAGTTTCACTTTGATATGCAATTATTTATATTACTGATATGATATTGAAATACCTGATCTTATTTTTTTCTGTGTGGGGTATCAAGTGCTCCAAAACCCCTTATAGGTATTCCACCGAAGAAACATATATTTGTGTCTCGGCTTGCCCCTCGGCTTGCACATTCAGGCCAAAATTCAAGCCGCAGGTATTTTGGTGGAAAAGTTTAAGTTTTCGTATGAAAGGGATGTTGCCTCTTTCAAAGTAAGTGTCCCGGATAAAATTTTTAGAACAATTTGTTCAAAGGATTTCTGGCCGGAACATTTAATAATCGAAGAGTATATTGCCAAAAAGAAAAAACGGCCTCCTATATATTTGTCTTTACCTTCTAACCCTTCTGGCGCCTTTACCTCTACTATTGCGTCAAAAAACTAACGTCCTCCCTTCTGCTTGCCTATCAAAATGTACGTGGTCTTAATTCTAAATTAGATAAACTTTTTGTAGACAGTATATTTTTCGATTTTCATGTTCTAGTTTTCACCGAGACGTGGTTAAAATCTGACATCTCTGATTCAACAGTTTTTCCCGCTAAATATAACACTTGTAGTTGCGATAGCTCTTCCCACGTTGGGGGTGGGGTTTTGATCAGGGCTGCAAACTCAAAAAAATTTTCGGAACCTCCGGCTTGCAGGTTCGAACCTAAATTTACCAACGGTTAAGGTTCGGAAATTTGAGGTATTCGGGCTTTGGTTTTGCTTCGAACCTTGGTTCGTTGCACGTTTTACCATATATGTATATTTAAAATAACAATACATTTTATTAATATACAAAAAAATATTCAGTTTTTTATTTTTGTGTACTTAAGTGTAATATTAATCTTTAATTCAAATTTATGAGTAGTATGTCTTCGAGTAGTTGACTGTCTATGCTACTTCTTTGACCAGACAAAATAAATTTTAAGGTAGAAAAAGCTCTTTCAACTGAGACTTGAGTGGATGGCACTGATAAGACAGTTAGCGCAACAGCTTTAAGCTAATTACGTTGATGAGATGTCCAAAACTTTAAAATGTTGGATTTAGACGGTTATCTATCAATTCCATCGAAGGCTCTCTGATGTCATTAACCGTTTTATTTTTTGAAACACTTTGCTGTTCGTTAACATTGCGGAGATAACTTTCTACATCGTCATCTTCTGAAATAGATATTGACAAAGCCAAATTCGGAACCTCAACACTGTTTAAGCTTTGAAGTCTATGAAAAATATTACCAATGTGTTGTTTGGCTTCTAGCTTTTGCGATCCACTTAGTAGACTTTGGAATCGAGGATCTAGAAACACAGAGGCTAGTATGGGTGGAGATTTTATGACAAATTCGGAACGTCTTTCTAGAATTTTTAACAAAATGGCATTAAACCTGCCTGGTGATTTTGAGACTCTGTCGGACAACATCCACCAGATAACAAAAAAGTCGCTAGGCAGGAGATCAGATTTCTGAAGTTTTAAGGAAGCGTCATACAGTGGACGTAGTACTGAAAAAACGGCATCTACTTTTTGCCATTCTGCTTGGCTTAAATGTAACGATTTTATATCGCTCGAATGCTCAATGTAAAAATCTTTGAGATCGAGTAGTTAAATGTAGAGTTCCGTCTTGTAAGACAGTCGAGAATTGGTTTCTTTAAATTGCTTGCAAGCAACAAATTAAGGCATGTGGGAGTTCGTAGCGCAACTAAATTAAGCGTATGCGCTGCACAACGTGTTGTAGTTATCTGATTATCCTGTAAATCCATATCTACCATACTGTGTGCGTCGCAACTGCATTCACCCTCAGCATCATCCAGTTCAGCTTTGCAAATGTTTTCCATTATATCGCCCACACGAACAATGTTGGCTCCGTTGTCAACTGTATAGGTGTACACCTGACGCATAGATACATTGTAGGACTGTAAGACGTCGACTATAATTGATGTGAGATTGGCGCTCGTGTGCTGGTTGTGGACTTCTTTCATTGCTAGTGTATAGATCTTCAGTTCGCCCTCTAAAATAATTTGCACATTTATGCCAATTATCGACCGGTCTAAACGACTAACACAATCGGCTTTAATAGATATCAATCTGAAATAACACAGAAAATATTATGCTGTATTGATTGTCAATTCATTTATTGGCTTTCAAATACTACATACATATATATCACGAGTACATCACACTCGCAAAAATATATACACACACATGAATGCATAAACATGTACGTCTATTTGCGGCATATGTACATACATATGTATCAGCAGTGCCAATTTAGATATTTTTCCCACCAGATATCGACTGTTAAATAGCTAAACAATGTCAAACAATTAGCTAGAATTGCAGGCTCCAGTTTTCGAGCTTCCAAAATAGCTATGTCTGGTGGGAAAAATAGCTAAATTGGCAATTCTGGTATGTACATACATATATACATATGTATGTATATCCCTCTAGTACGGCCGACCCACGCTGTATCAAAGTTCCGTCGACGATTTTGTGTCTGTCGTTGACGCTCGACTGACGTATATTTCAAGGCGATGTCCGCTCAATACGTTACCGGCTCTCCAGGCACGCTTGGTCGACGCAATGCCATGCAGAGAAGCAACATAAGCAACGCACGTTCGAACCAATGCCATGTATGGGCCGACTTTAGCGACACTCATTCGACACGCGTTCGGCCCATGTTACAATTTGACAGGCGGCACGACGCATCACCGTATAAAGAGCAACGCTGGGTTGACGAAAATAGAGTGACTGACCCCAGCCGTACTAGAGGGGATATGCAAGTGAATTCATACATACAAATATTTAGCTAGCCATGTATGTATGCATGAATGTAGATATGTACAGACATATTTTTTCTGAACTTACCGATTCTGCAAAACATTGATTATGCTTTCTCGTATGCGTTGAGCTTTTAATGCAATTACATCTCTAATGTTTTGCCTGTTTATAGCAAGTGGCGGCTCAAAGGCATTACACAAAGGCTCAATGATTTTACGGAAGCCTGAATCCTCTAGCATCTTCAAAGGCCAACCATTCTTTGTTATAAGGTCTACACAAGCATCCGATATAGCTTCTTTGGAGATTTTTACTTTGATCAGTCTTTCACTCACGAAATTGAGCAAAGATTGGTGTTTGTTTGCCACACTAGGAACTTTTTATACCCGTTACTCGTAGAGTAAAAGGGTATACTAAAGTCGTGCAAATGTAAGTAACAGGCAGAAGGAATCATTTTCGACCATATAAAGTATATATATTCTTGATCAGCATCAACAGCCGAGTCGATATAGCCATGTCCGTCTGTCCGTCTGTCTGTATGAACACCTAGATCTCAGAGACTAGAAGAGCTAGAGCAACCAATTTTGAAATGTAGACTCCTATTGTCTGCACGCAGATCAAGTTTATTTCAAATATTTGCCACGCCCACCCCCGCCCCCACAATAAAAAATTATGAATAACTCCCACAATTTTTGAGATATCGATATCAAATTTAATACATACATTTATATTTTCAACATCTATAAGCCCAGAAATTTTCATCAAGATCGGATGATAAATAGCCGAGTTAAAAAAATGTTGCATACTTTTCGGCTGTCCCACCTCTGGCACACAGGAAGGCTATTAAACATTTCTTTCCATGAGTAACGGGTATATCGAAGTCGGTTAGAGCCGACTTTAACTTACGCTCTCGTTTTTCACAATAATTTGTTCAAAAATGCTTTTATGTTTTCGTTCTAGGTGCCGCATCAAACTAGCTGCATGACAGCCGGTCATCTTGAGTTTACATTCGTGACATTCTGATTTATCAGTGCTCACATTGTATGTAAATTTCGTATATATTATATAATAATATATAATATAATAACTTGCATATATAATATATAATTTGAAGTTATTGCTGAGCACCTCCTTAGTCAGACTTCTTAAGCAAAATGAAATGCGCGTGTCACTTCTGATTTGTATACACATTTTTTTGTCTCTTTCGTTTTCAATTCACTCACTTCTGTATGCATGTTTGTATGTATATATTTTTGCTTAAGCATGCACAAATTTGCTTAGCGCCCGATACACCAAAACGCTAATTATCGTTTGTCGCAAAATTTGTGTTCGGCGCTTTAGATCAGTGGTGGGCAAACCCTTGCTTCGAGATTTTTTTTCGGCAATTGGCGCCAGTCAGTATCATAATAATCTGTGTCCCAAATTAACTCGCTTGGAATTGTGCACAAAAACAACAAATAGCCCGCGCGCATACGAAAAACGCGGCCATATACAAACACGGCATTATACAAAACAAAAACAGTTTCATATGCGTGCTCTTCTCTCTTTCTTTCCGAACGAAGGTTTTGTTGTTGGCGCTTGCTATCCCCCTCCTATGTCTCTGGCAAATTAAAAAGCAACAACAATGTTGCTGAGACAGCATACACTGCACACTGTACGCTGTACATACATAGCTATTTACATAGAATTTGTATATTACAAATTAATATGTTTGACTGGATGTAAGAGCAAAGTATGTATTTCATAGTCGGGTTTGACCGACTTTCAGTATTGTTATATCTCTAATTGTTGACTCTGCTGTGGCGTACATGCAAGCGTACCCAAATAAATTTAATGTCAATAATTTTTTTTTTTTAACCGAACCAAAAGCTTGGGTTCGGAACGGGTTCGGGCTCAACTATTTTCGTCCCCGTGGTTAGGTTCAGGGTTTGGTTCACAGTAAAAAAAAGCCGGAATTCCGGGTTCGAACCGGTTCGGTTCAAAACCGGTTTGCAGCCCTGGTTTTAATTGCTGTGGATTCCGGCCTTTCGTCGGAGTTGACTTATACTTTAATTCCCCATGACATCGAATTCATAAGTGTTAAAATAACTTTTTCTACTTTTTCCGTATTTATTATTCGTTCCTATTTTCCTCCACATTCCGATACCACAATTTACTCCTCTCACCTCTCTGCCATTGAGTCGATCTCTCTGTTATTATCAAACAGTGACCTATTGATTGTTCTTGAGGATCCCTTTCATCCTACATTGGAACTTACCATTGAGTGGCCCTCTCGGGTGTGCTCTGCTTCTGAACACTCGACGGCTAAGACCCGATGTTTTCAAAAAACAGATTTTTTAAAACTTAACGATTTTATTTTAGAAACCGATTGGTCTCAATTGTACACTTGTACAGATATTGATGTTGCCATACAACTTTTTTATGATACCTTGTACTCGCTTTTTGATGTTTGTGTTCCACTTGAGC
Source organism: Lordiphosa magnipectinata (assembly GCA_037044535.1). Taxonomy (NCBI): domain Eukaryota; kingdom Metazoa; phylum Arthropoda; class Insecta; order Diptera; family Drosophilidae; genus Lordiphosa; species Lordiphosa magnipectinata. The sequence continues at coordinate 56,027 of JBAMBO010000532.1, forward strand.
TCCCTCGCTGTCCTAATAGGCAGCCTTGGTTCACAAGAGAACTAATAAATTTGAAAAACAAGAAGTTAAGGTATTTCAAAAAGTATAAGAATTCGAAAAAATCATCTGATTTCTCCCGTTATGTGGGTGCTCGTTCTAGATTTAATGTGCTAAACGCGCAATGTTATAAAGACTATCTCTACCGTTGTAGGCTTCAATTCTCGCACAATCCTAAGCAGTTTTATACGTTTGTTAACTCTAAACGCAAATCTTCCACTATGCCCTCTTCTGTGCGTTATGGTAATGCGAAAGCAAACACTGATCAGGCCATAGCCGATCTGTTTGCCGAGTTTTTTACGTCAACCTACTCGTCTTCTAGCTTCTTTGCGAATCAACCATACCCCTATCAGTTGAATGGGTCTAATTGTATTTTTAGCCCTGTAATCACTGAAAGCTCTCTCCTTTGCGATCTTAACTCTGTTAAACCTGTGTATGCACCGGGTCCCGACGGAGTACCTGCTTGTGTACTTAGGTTTTGTGCTGATGCACTTTGTAAGCCTATTCATAAATTATTTGAATTGTCTCTTGAGTCATCCTCTTTCCCTGTGTTGTGGAAGGAATCTTATATCATTCCTCTCCATAAAAAAGGTAATAAGTCGGATGTTGAGAATTATAGAGGTATTTCCAAGTTGTCAGCAATTCCAAAAGTTTTTGAGAGAATTATGACATCTCAACTGCAACATTTATGTAGTTCCATTATTTCACCCTATCAACATGGATTTGTGAAGCGTCGATCTACTACCACTAACTTTTTAGAGCTTACATCATTAGTGATCAAAGGGTTCTTATGTAAGATGCGTACTGACGTCATTTATACTCATTTTAGTAAGGCTTTTGATTCTGTTAATCACTCCTTGTTGCTTCATAAACTGATTTTAATTGGTTTTCCAACTAACCTTCTTAGTTGGATCTCTGATTACCTAAGTTCTAGAACACAAAAAGTTATATTTAGTAATTAATATTCGAAACTAATCCAGGTTACCTCTGCGGTACCCCAAGGTAGTCACTTGGGTCCATTGCTTTTTACTCTCTTCATAAATGATCTTCAGTCTGTCTTGACTCACTCTCGGATGCTCATGTACGCCGATGATGTGAAACTATGTTTAACATATAACGATTTGGTTTCCCGCTATAATTTGCAAGCTGACTTGGATGTATTTCAGTCTTGGTTTGAAGATAATCTATTAAACCTGAACAGTTCCAAGTGTAAGGTTATGACATTTTACAGGAGCTTGCCACAATTTTTCACTTATATGCTTGATAATGTCCCACTTTAGTGCTTAAATGATTCAGCCAATGAGGTAAATGATCTTGGGGTTATTCTTGATCACCGACTTAAATTTGACTCTCATGTTACTGCTACTGTTTGTAAGGCCAGGAGTGTTCTGCTATTTTGCCTGGGGTTCGCGCGTAACAAGCTTTGGCTTGGTGTCGCATGGGCCACTTGAACGTACTTCGCATTGTACGTCAACTTCCATCCAAAAACACAGGTTGCCAAAGTTCGTACGAAATTTCTAGTGATTGCCTTAATATTAATGTGAAAAAATGTATCAAAGATATTTTTTTAAGATGTAGTACTTATTTTGAAAGAATTTGCCGCCCCTAAAAATTTGGCGCCCGGGGCGGGATAATCTAAGCGAAAATCCAAATGAGAATTTTGGAAATTGGATCTAACGCCTGCGCTTTTTTAAATACTCAAATGAAAATTTCGCGGTTTTTGGACCATTAAAAGCTTATATGAAATATGTTCAACTTTCGCGATTTTTTATCGTATCAACTTCTATTTAACAGTCTACATTTGCCATCTATCTATTCTTTACAATAATCTAAACTCAAATAAGAATTTTTGAAAATTTTGATACATTTTACATATTTTGCATATGGGTCATTCTTTTACCGAAACTGACTGCGTGGCAAAGCTTTATTTAAGGGCATATTTCTATTTGTTAATTACTGAATGAATATCTTTTGAACTATAAAAGTCTCCATATTTTTTAAAGCACCGTAATTTAAGTTATGTTTAGGGCAATAATTTGTATATCCTAAGAAGCTATCATGGTGGTTAACACTGAGAAAAAATTATATATAAAATTTAGCAACAATTACTTAATATTATTAAATAATTTAAAAAGTTATTAAATTATTATTTTAGTAGATACATTAAAATACTATTCAGCAATATCAACACGAGACCTGTCCAGTTTTTAAAAAAACATTTTTTTTTCCATTTTTGACGATTTTTGAAATTGTTTATAAAATTAACAAAAATTTTTTTTTGCAAAACCGCAAATTACGTTTTGGTGGGCATGTCGAGATCTGGTTTCGGATTTTTTTTTATTGAAATCAAAAATTGTGAGTTTTTTAACTGTTCGGTTTATAAAAGAATGACCCATATTACAATGTGTCAGTTTTAGTGACCTTTTGAATTATTAATCTTAAAACTTTTTGCAGGCTCAATAAGGTCAATAAGTTATGATTTTCATCATAACGTTTCTAAGACAAGACACGCACACCACCACAAAGGAGGCTGGTTGATCGTATAGCTATTTCATAAATTTCCAACAGTTCAATTATCAGCGATCTTTTGCCCAACATCAATGAGTTGGCAGAGGCTTCCTCATGCCAGAACTGCTATGACCGCTTGGGAGTCCCAAGTCAGACTTGTAGCAAAAATTCTGGCAAACAGTAGCAAACGCCAAGTCACAGAAGCTTTGTATAAGTGTGTGTGCATGCCCTTTGTTTTAGAAACGTTGTGATGAAAATCATAACTTATTGACCTAGAGCCTGCTAAAAAATTCTAAGATTAATTTTGCATATTTTTATTGTTAATATTTTAGTGGTTAAAAATATGAACTATAGTTTAAATGAACTAGTATTCAAATAATGAACAATAGTTCAAAAAATTAACTACAGTTGAAATAAACTATAGTTTAAAAAATTAACTATAGTTCAATACCCCTATAGACCAAAACCCGTGAAATTTGCCAAATTTTTATTTGAATATTTACGAAAGCGCAGGTGTTGGTAAATAAGAGGCGCAGATTGAACAGTCCAAAATATTGCAAAATTTGCTAATTACGGGACAAAAAATTGCGAGATTTCCAAACTACTCATTAGAGTTTAGATCAGAGATGGGCGCGTCGCGACGTTCACAATGCACACGAGGCAGCGCTGCCTGTGTGTGCATTGTGAACGTTGCGACGCGCCCATCTCTGGTTTAGATCAATAAAGATGCCAAGATTATTCTGAAGTTTTCATAGACGGCAAGAGTATACTCTCATTTACCCATTATAGATCACCCTGTGAAAAGATTAATAGGTGCACAAGAAGAGGATTTTATGTCCTTTCCGGAAATTGAAGATGAAGTAAGCATAATAATAAAATGGGGATGCGATGGTACTGAACAGAATCGGTACAAACAAATATTTTCAGATGAACATTTTTGAGACGAAAGCTTATTTTCCATCTCTATGGTACCTATTGAACTTAAATCAACGATGAGAAGGGCCACAAAAGTTTTTTGGCTAAACATCCATCATCGACCAGATATTGTCGTCCGATCAAATTTTTTTTCACAAATGTCATTATAAAGGAAGTGAAGAACATCCAGGATCAAATTTCAGTCTTAACTCCAACTTGCATTGAAACGGACCATTTTAATTTTAAAGTTAGGGCTACTCTCGTCTTATGTATGATTGACGGAAAAGTCAGCAATGCGCTGTCAGCATACACATCATCACAAGCATGTTACTTATGCGGTGCAACATCAAAAATGATGCACCAAACTAGTACCTTATCAGAACGGAAAATTGACCAAAATATGCTTGCACTTGGCCTTTCACCACTACATGCTTGGATAAGATTTATGGATTGCTTGCTTCACATCTCGTACAGGATTGAACTAAAGAAGTGGAAAGTGACAGGTGGGGTTAATAAGGGAAAAGTTGCTGAAAGGAAGAAAGAAATTCAAAACAGTTTTAAAACCAAAATGGGTCTTTCAGAGGATATGCTAAAACAAAAAACAGGCAATGCCAATGATGGTAATACAGCCAGAAGATTTTTCACAGACGCCGAAACAACTTCGGAAATAACAGGCTTAAATATCGATCTGGTAAAAAGGTTTTGCACAATACTAACTTGCATTGGAAGTGGATTGCCTATAAATGTACAAGCTTTTGAACGCTTCACAAAAGAAACTACAAAACTTTACTTATTAGAATATGCATGGTTCTACATGCCAGTAACTGTGCACAAAATTTTAAACCATGGACAGGATATTATTTCTTCTTGCATCCTCCCCATAGGTAGAAGAAGCGCAGGAGTCAAGGAATAAAGATGCATGAAATTACCGCGAATTCTTTACGAGGAAAACATCACGAGTTGACACAAATACAGATTTATTGCACAGGCTACTTATTTCATCCGACCCATTCATAGGAAGTTTACGTAAAACCCCAAAAACAAAACGAGAGGTTTTATCTACAGAAGTGGTTGCATTATTATTGAACCATCAAACCGAGCTGAGTCCATATATAGCCATGTTCCTCTGTCCGTTTGTCCATATGTCTGTTTCCACGCTATCTCTTCCGGCAGTTTTAAAGCAATCTTGATCAATCGTTTTAAAAACAAATTTTAGTGAGAAAAACTTTTTTGTTTTTAGTGATAGCGTCACCAAACATGTCATTTATTAATTTTAAATGCTATCACTCAATTCTACAAAATTTGATAAAAATCGACCATATAAAAATAGTGTTCTGGCTATAGCTGAAAAATGCGATGTTGTATGGGAGGGGGGTGTAGCTTTAGTCCGATGTTGTTCATCTTAGAAACATACTTCCGTATGGCCAAAAAACTCTTCCATTTCGAATTTCAAACCGATATCTCTTAAACTACGGCCGCAATTGATTTAAGTCCCCCTAGATAGACAAAATCTTACACTGTGCGTCGGTCGTGTCTCTCACACCCCCACCCCAAATATTCTTTTTAAGATTTTTATTTTGAGAAGTATTCGTACTTGGATCAAGTACTGAAACTCTTGAATCAAGAATTATTATTAAGAGTTGAAGCTCTTGAATCAGGAATGTCGGGATTAAAAATTCACTCTTGGATCAAGAATATCGCACTTGGATCATGAATTTTCACTCTTACCGTACTTTTGAGAACGAATGCTCTTGATTCAAGAGTGAAATTCTATATTTTTCCTCTGAGTGTATTAAAAGAGAGATCGTCTCACTTACGCCTATTATGGTAATCAGTTCGCATATTTGCTGGGATCGACTTTAGTAGAAGAGAGCTTACCATTATATTATATTGCGACGTTGGTACTCCGAGTGCCTTAAGGGCTCGTATGGTAGCCACTGTCTCGTTGTACAGATCTCAAATAAAAATGGAAGAATCGCATGGACTGGATTATGTGTTGAAATATTGCCAAGAGAAGTCAACATATCTTGTAGTTCTAAAATATTTTTCCAATTTAGTCCAGTAAACTATCGAATTTGCTTTTTCCGTAGACCGCGCTTTTCAATTTTAAGACCTCGATTCTGTGATTTGTGACGGTGAGAATCCCTGAGATTCCTCGATGATATAAACCAGGACATTAACTCCCCTGTACCAGTGTTGATGCCATTAAACACAGCTAGGAAAAGATCGTGAATGGCCTGCATTATGATATCCTCCAGGACTAGCAACTTCTAGTTTGAAATGATCCCTTCCGGGTCGGTTCGGTCGATAATGGCCACCTGAACTTCCGGCTTCGAGCTTAAGCTAGTCAGTAGATCTTCTGGTCCAATCCGCTTGTTCTCTCGAGCCTTCGACGAGTCTTCCGATCAGAAAATAAACATATTTTTCATGAAAATCAAAAAATTTGGTATTTCTTTCAACATTAACAAAACTTCGTGTTTGGATTTCCCAAAAGGTTATTCATTAAAACAAATTTTGCTGGAAAAGGGTATTTAATGCGTTCACAGGACCTACAATCGTAAACTCAACTTTGATGCAAGTGCTTGTTAGTCCCTTATAAGAGAGACTCAAAGAAACGCATATAGCAGCAAAGTGCTGGTGTTTATTTTAAAAGTGTTTTAAGTAAAATTAGTTAATTTCGCAAAATGATGTTTTATTATCCTACGTTTGAGCCATATGATTAAAGCCACTCACTCAAAGTCAGAATACACAGCTACTGCGACATCTGAATAATAACTATAGTTTTGCCCACCCACCCTCCCTTCCCTTTCCTTTCTCCTCATATTCCCCTGGTCGGGCGCATTGGGGAAAATGCTGTAGAGCATTGTTTCCCAAGAAAAGAGAACAACAAATATGTAAATGAATTTTTCAGACATTCAGTGAGAAATGACTTTGGCAAGCTTTTGACTCTTATACGTGTGAAAATAACCGAATGCGTTCGGCCAACGACCATATAAATCTAGACGTTTGCTCGGTCGCGTCGATTTTGATTTTGACTTCGTTTTTGGCTGAGGCGGGCACTTTTCAATTTTCGAACTAAGTTCGAATTTGTTTGAGGGGTTGCGACATGCGTGCGTTAGAAGAGAGCGGGTGTAGGTGGCTAAAAATGTGAATTGTTTTGTATGGGTTTTAGTTAGGCTATTTTGCAATTAAATCGAGTGATTTGGGCTTGTAATAGCCTATTCCCACTGGCTTCATTTCTTATCATTTTCATTTCTAAAAATGATGCTGTTTCCATTGACAAATCGTCATCATTTTGATATTGCCACGTTGAGTAGTGCCAGAGAGTAGCGAGTACTTTTTAAAAAAATACCAAATTCCTTCATGGCGAATGCCATCATTTTTGAGAAATGAAAGAAATGAAGGGCAAAATGCAACAAAAAATTGTATGGAAGAAATGATATCATTTTCTTCATTTCTTGTCATTTCAAGAAATGAAGCTTCATTTCTTTGGTGGAAATAGGCTATAAATGATTGATATTGGCAATGTAACCCTGCTGGGCCTGATGGTCGTTTAAAGTGTCACAATGAACTTATAAATGGTAAAAATTAATGTTTTTTTTTTTTTTTGTTAATAGGTGGGGCAATTTTAATTATGTAAAGCATAATGCAGATTGTTGAATTATTTGATTTTTTTTTGATTGGGAAAATTGATGTCGAAAAATCAGCCCGTTTACATTTAACGTACGTTTTTTTAAGGAGCTGCGACGCAAGCAGCGGCAGAATGGCCTAACAGTGCCGCTTTCAATCTGTTGGTTGCAATTTGGTTGGACTGTTGCTCTCTTACACCCAAGATAAGCGGTATGATGGCGCCTGCCTATGTTTAGGGGAGGGGAGTTCGAGTTCGTGACGAAGACGGTTGCAACGCTGTTTCACTCCCACCCATCAGCTCTGCTATACCGATAACAAAATGCAATGCGACAGAGCAAGACAGGGCATCATGAAAGTTCGAATTTCGATGATCGAACCTGAGCGCCGTTGCAGCGCAGCTAACAGAGAAGAGGGACTGCGCAAAGGTACTATGCATGGTGAAAAAATATAATTATAAGAGTGCTGCTTGCGGGCTCGAGGTCAAGAAGATAATTATATTGTTTCACCATGGTACTATGTATCCTTCCCTCATCTGTGGTTCATCTTTCAGGAGAGCCATGACTGGGGAACTCTGCTGTAGTGCGGTATACTAACATAAAAGCAGTACTTTTCTCAAACAATTTCCCCTCACCAACCACCCTCGCTCCCTTCCGCACCTTTCTCCCATCCCTCCCCTTCACCAACTCCCCTCAATCACTTTCCTCTCCTTTATCAATTGGATGCAGCCTGTCGTCATTCAACGAGGGTGTCTAGGCTTCAGATTCTTGTTTTCAACCAATCGCAAACGAGAACGTAAGTTAAATTCGGCCTTGCCCGACTTTGATTTATTCAGAGGAATAAATGTGTTATAGCCCTCCCGTATGTTAATAAACAGAGCATTACCATTAATGCTAACTTATTATCATTTTGGGGACAGAGCACAGTGGTTGGATTTATATGGAGAGAACGGCTATAAATACTTCTAGTGGAAATATCGGTCTACAATTTATACATGAAGAAGTCCATGAAGAGTAAAAACTGTCATATGCAAAAATGGGAGTGGATGGACATGTCCACGCCCACTCCGCTGCGGCAGCGCTGCAGCAGTTTGTTTTGATCATGGTTCATCCGATCTTTACCAATCTTTTGGAGGACTTATAAATAATTTTGATTACTAAAAAAAGATGCGAACCATCTATCTACAAAACATTGGGAGATATGACGTTTTTTTCCAAATTGCGGGTTCGTTGAGAAAATTAAAAATAAACTTGTGCGTTCTTAAAATCGCTGATTATTATTTGTATATGCTTTCAAAAAGATTTGCAAAGTTTGGTCAAAATCGGATGACTATATCTTACAGCTGTCATAGGACAGATAGGTTGGAAAATGGGCCTTAGTGAGAAAAACTTTTTGGTTTTCAATGATAGCTTCCTCAAACTCGAGCATTATTAATATTAAATACTTTTAAAAAGATTTGCAAAAATTTGGACAAAATCGGAAAACTATATCTAATGTCTTCCACATGAGCAATCGGTCGGGAAATGGGTTTTAGTGAGAAAAATTTTTTTTGTTTTTGTTTTGTAGTAGAAATAATAGAAGCAGAGCTTGTTCGTTTGAAGATTAGACAAAGAGTGAGAATGAGTTTATTGTAAACAGATTTAGTTATACATATTCACACAAGTATCGAGCGCAGTATTGATAATCATATGACTTCTGCTTACATTTAAAAGAGAGTTGCCACAATGTTGTATTGTTCAATTCATATAATTCGTTCATTAAAGCGGAGATTACAAACAGATTTTGTTGATATCGGTCGGAAAATGGGCATAATTATCTTAGGTCCTTTGAAAATTTTGACAATTTCGCGATTTTCTTGACCATTTGATCTACTCTTCCCATTTGCCCGCCGATTTACTCGTCTTTTTGATAATCTAAACGAAAATCCAAATGAGAATTTTTGAAATTTCGATATTTTTTAAGATTTGTTTCACACCTCATTTATTTACCCATAATGGGTAAATGAGAGTATACTCTTGCCGTCTATGAAAACTTCAGAATAATCTTGGCATCTTTATTGATCTAAACCAGAGATGGGCGCGTCGCGACGTTCACAATGCACACGAGGCAGCGCTGCCTGTTTCCTGTTCCGCTTAATAATGCTCGAGTTTGAGGAAGCTATCATTGAAAACCAAAAAGTTTTTCTCACTAAGGCCCATTTTCCAACCTATCTGTCCTATGACAGCTGTAAGATATAGTCATCCGATTTTGACCAAACTTTGCAAATCTTTTTGAAAGCATATACAAATAATAATCAGCGATTTTAAGAACGCACAAGTTTATTTTTAATTTTCTCAACGACCCCGCAATTTGGAAAAAAACGTCATATCTCCCAATGTTTTGTAGATAGATGGTTCGCATCTTTTTTTAGTAATCAAAATTATTTATAAGTCCTCCAAAAGATTGGTAAAGATCGGATGAACCATGATCAAAACAAACTGCTGCAGCGCTGCCGCAGCGGAGTGGGCGTGGACATGTCCATCCACTCCCATTTTTGCATATGACAGTTTTTACTCTTCATGGACTTCTTCATGTATAAATTGTAGACCGATATTTCCACTAGAAGTATTTATAGCCGTTCTCTCCATATAAATCCAACCACTGTGCTCTGTCCCCAAAATGATAATAAGTTAGCATTAATGGTAATGCTCTGTTTATTAACATACGGGAGGGCTATAACACATTTATTCCTCTGAATAAATCAAAGTCGGGCAAGGCCGAATTTAACTTACGTTCTCGTTTGCGATTGGTTGAAAACAAGAATCTGAAGCCTAGACACCCTCGTTGAATGACGACAGGCTGCATCCAAATGATAAAGGAGAGGAAAGTGATTGAGGGGAGTTGGTGAAAGGGTGTGATGGGAGAAAGGTGTGGAAGGGAGCGAGGGTGGTTGGTGAGGGGAAATTGTTTGAGAAAAGTACTGCTTTTATGTTAGTATACCGCACTACAGCAGAGTTCCCCAGTCATGGCTCTCCTGAAAGATGAACCACAGATGAGGGAAGGATACATAGTACCATGGTGAAACAATATAATTATCTTCTTGACCTCGAGCCCGCAAGCAGCACTCTTATAATTATATTGTTTCACCATGCATAGTACCTTTGCGCAGTCCCTCTTCTCTGTTAGCTGCGCTGCAACGGCGCTCAGGTTCGATCATCGAAATTCGAACTTTCATGATGCCCTGTCTTGCTCTGTCGCATTGCATTTTGTTATCGGTATAGCAGAGCTGATGGGTGGGAGTGAAACAGCGTTGCAACCGTCTTCGTCACGAACTCGAACTCCCCTCCCCTAAACATAGGCAGGCGCCATCATACCGCTTATCTTGGGTGTAAGAGAGCAACAGTCCAACCAAATTGCAACCAACAGATTGAAAGCGGCACTGTTAGGCCATTCTGCCGCTGCTTGCGTCGCAGCTCCTTAAAAAAACGTACGTTAAATGTAAACGGGCTGATTTTTCGACATCAATTTTCCCAATCAAAAAAAAATCAAATAATTCAACAATCTGCATTATGCTTTACATAATTAAAATTGCCCCACCTATTAACAAAAAAAAAAAAAAACATTAATTTTTACCATTTATAAGTTCATTGTGACACTTTAAACGACCATCAGGCCCAGCAGGGTTACATTGCCAATATCAATCATTTATAGCCTATTTCCACCAAAGAAATGAAGCTTCATTTCTTGAAATGACAAGAAATGAAGAAAATGATATCATTTCTTCCATACAATTTTTTGTTGCATTTTGCCCTTCATTTCTTTCATTTCTCAAAAATGATGGCATTCGCCATGAAGGAATTTGGTATTTTTTTAAAAAGTACTCGCTACTCTCTGGCACTACTCAACGTGGCAATATCAAAATGATGACGATTTGTCAATGGAAACAGCATCATTTTTAGAAATGAAAATGATAAGAAATGAAGCCAGTGGGAATAGGCTATTACAAGCCCAAATCACTCGATTTAATTGCAAAATAGCCTAACTAAAACCCATACAAAACAATTCACATTTTTAGCCACCTACACCCGCTCTCTTCTAACGCACGCATGTCGCAACCCCTCAAACAAATTCGAACTTAGTTCGAAAATTGAAAAGTGCCCGCCTCAGCCAAAAACGAAGTCAAAATCAAAATCGACGCGACCGAGCAAACGTCTAGATTTATATGGTCGTTGGCCGAACGCATTCGGTTATTTTCACACGTATAAGAGTCAAAAGCTTGCCAAAGTCATTTCTCACTGAATGTCTGAAAAATTCATTTACATATTTGTTGTTCTCTTTTCTTGGGAAACAATGCTCTACAGCATTTTCCCCAATGCGCCCGACCAGGGGAATATGAGGAGAAAGGAAAGGGAAGGGAGGGTGGGTGGGCAAAACTATAGTTATTATTCAGATGTCGCAGTAGCTGTGTATTCTGACTTTGAGTGAGTGGCTTTAATCATATGGCTCAAACGTAGGATAATAAAACATCATTTTGCGAAATTAACTAATTTTACTTAAAACACTTTTAAAATAAACACCAGCACTTTGCTGCTATATGCGTTTCTTTGAGTCTCTCTTATAAGGGACTAACAAGCACTTGCATCAAAGTTGAGTTTACGATTGTAGGTCCTGTGAACGCATTAAATACCCTTTTCCAGCAAAATTTGTTTTAATGAATAACCTTTTGGGAAATCCAAACACGAAGTTTTGTTAATGTTGAAAGAAATACCAAATTTTTTGATTTTCATGAAAAATATGTTTATTTTCTGATCGGAAGACTCGTCGAAGGCTCGAGAGAACAAGCGGATTGGACCAGAAGATCTACTGACTAGCTTAAGCTCGAAGCCGGAAGTTCAGGTGGCCATTATCGACCGAACCGACCCGGAAGGGATCATTTCAAACTAGAAGTTGCTAGTCCTGGAGGATATCATAATGCAGGCCATTCACGATCTTTTCCTAGCTGTGTTTAATGGCATCAACACTGGTACAGGGGAGTTAATGTCCTGGTTTATATCATCGAGGAATCTCAGGGATTCTCACCGTCACAAATCACAGAATCGAGGTCTTAAAATTGAAAAGCGCGGTCTACGGAAAAAGCAAATTCGATAGTTTACTGGACTAAATTGGAAAAATATTTTAGAACTACAAGATATGTTGACTTCTCTTGGCAATATTTCAACACATAATCCAGTCCATGCGATTCTTCCATTTTTATTTGAGATCTGTACAACGAGACAGTGGCTACCATACGAGCCCTTAAGGCACTCGGAGTACCAACGTCGCAATATAATATAATGGTAAGCTCTCTTCTACTAAAGTCGATCCCAGCAAATATGCGAACTGATTACCATAATAGGCGTAAGTGAGACGATCTCTCTTTTAATACACTCAGAGGAAAAATATAGAATTTCACTCTTGAATCAAGAGCATTCGTTCTCAAAAGTACGGTAAGAGTGAAAATTCATGATCCAAGTGCGATATTCTTGATCCAAGAGTGAATTTTTAATCCCGACATTCCTGATTCAAGAGCTTCAACTCTTAATAATAATTCTTGATTCAAGAGTTTCAGTACTTGATCCAAGTACGAATACTTCTCAAAATAAAAATCTTAAAAAGAATATTTGGGGTGGGGGTGTGAGAGACACGACCGACGCACAGTGTAAGATTTTGTCTATCTAGGGGGACTTAAATCAATTGCGGCCGTAGTTTAAGAGATATCGGTTTGAAATTCGAAATGGAAGAGTTTTTTGGCCATACGGAAGTATGTTTCTAAGATGAACAACATCGGACTAAAGCTACACCCCCCTCCCATACAACATCGCATTTTTCAGCTATAGCCAGAACACTATTTTTATATGGTCGATTTTTATCAAATTTTGTAGAATTGAGTGATAGCATTTAAAATTAATAAATGACATGTTTGGTGACGCTATCACTAAAAACAAAAAAGTTTTTCTCACTAAAATTTGTTTTTAAAACGATTGATCAAGATTGCTTTAAAACTGCCGGAAGAGATAGCGTGGAAACAGACATATGGACAAACGGACAGAGGAACATGGCTATATATGGACTCAGCTCGGTTTGATGGTTCAATAATAATGCAACCACTTCTGTAGATAAAACCTCTCGTTTTGTTTTTGGGGTTTTACGTAAACTTCCTATGAATGGGTCGGATGAAATAAGTAGCCTGTGCAATAAATCTGTATTTGTGTCAACTCGTGATGTTTTCCTCGTAAAGAATTCGCGGTAATTTCATGCATCTTTATTCCTTGACTCCTGCGCTTCTTCTACCTATGGGGAGGATGCAAGAAGAAATAATATCCTGTCCATGGTTTAAAATTTTGTGCACAGTTACTGGCATGTAGAACCATGCATATTCTAATAAGTAAAGTTTTGTAGTTTCTTTTGTGAAGCGTTCAAAAGCTTGTACATTTATAGGCAATCCACTTCCAATGCAAGTTAGTATTGTGCAAAACCTTTTTACCAGATCGATATTTAAGCCTGTTATTTCCGAAGTTGTTTCGGCGTCTGTGAAAAATCTTCTGGCTGTATTACCATCATTGGCATTGCCTGTTTTTTGTTTTAGCATATCCTCTGAAAGACCCATTTTGGTTTTAAAACTGTTTTGAATTTCTTTCTTCCTTTCAGCAACTTTTCCCTTATTAACCCCACCTGTCACTTTCCACTTCTTTAGTTCAATCCTGTACGAGATGTGAAGCAAGCAATCCATAAATCTTATCCAAGCATGTAGTGGTGAAAGGCCAAGTGCAAGCATATTTTGGTCAATTTTCCGTTCTGATAAGGTACTAGTTTGGTGCATCATTTTTGATGTTGCACCGCATAAGTAACATGCTTGTGATGATGTGTATGCTGACAGCGCATTGCTGACTTTTCCGTCAATCATACATAAGACGAGAGTAGCCCTAACTTTAAAATTAAAATGGTCCGTTTCAATGCAAGTTGGAGTTAAGACTGAAATTTGATCCTGGATGTTCTTCACTTCCTTTATAATGACATTTGTGAAAAAAAATTTGATCGGACGACAATATCTGGTCGATGATGGATGTTTAGCCAAAAAACTTTTGTGGCCCTTCTCATCGTTGATTTAAGTTCAATAGGTACCATAGAGATGGAAAATAAGCTTTCGTCTCAAAAATGTTCATCTGAAAATATTTGTTTGTACCGATTCTGTTCAGTACCATCGCATCCCCATTTTATTATTATGCTTACTTCATCTTCAATTTCCGGAAAGGACATAAAATCCTCTTCTTGTGCACCTATTAATCTTTTCACAGGGTGATCTATAATGGGTAAATGAGAGTATACTCTTGCCGTCTATGAAAACTTCAGAATAATCTTGGCATCTTTATTGATCTAAACCAGAGATGGGCGCGTCGCAACGTTCACAATGCACACACAGGCAGCGCTGCCTCGTGTGCATTGTGAACGTCGCGACGCGCCCATCTCTGATCTAAACTCTAATGAGTAGTTTGGAAATCTCGCAATTTTTTGTCCCGTAATTAGCAAATTTTGCAATATTTTGGACTGTTCAATCTGCGCCTCTTATTTACCAACACCTGCGCTTTCGTAAATATTCAAATAAAAATTTGGCAAATTTCACGGGTTTTGGTCTATAGGGGTATTGAACTATAGTTAATTTTTTAAACTATAGTTTATTTCAACTGTAGTTAATTTTTTGAACTATTGTTCATTATTTGAATACTAGTTCATTTAAACTATAGTTCATATTTTTAACCACTAAAATATTAACAATAAAAATATGCAAAATTAATCTTAGAATTTTTTAGCAGGCTCTAGGTCAATAAGTTATGATTTTCATCACAACGTTTCTAAAACAAAGGGCATGCACACACACTTATACAAAGCTTCTGTGACTTGGCGTTTGCTACTGTTTGCCAGAATTTTTGCTACAAGTCTGACTTGGGACTCCCAAGCGGTCATAGCAGTTCTGGCATGAGGAAGCCTCTGCCAACTCATTGATGTTGGGCAAAAGATCGCTGATAATTGAACTGTTGGAAATTTATGAAATAGCTATACGATCAACCAGCCTCCTTTGTGGTGGTGTGCGTGTCTTGTCTTAGAAACGTTATGATGAAAATCATAACTTATTGACCTTATTGAGCCTGCAAAAAGTTTTAAGATTAATAATTCAAAAGGTCACTAAAACTGACACATTGTAATATGGGTCATTCTTTTATAAACCGAACAGTTAAAAAACTCACAATTTTTGATTTCAATAAAAAAAAATCCGAAACCAGATCTCGACATGCCCACCAAAACGTAATTTGCGGTTTTGCAAAAAAAAATTTTTGTTAATTTTATAAACAATTTCAAAAATCGTCAAAAATGGAAAAAAAAATGTTTTTTTAAAAACTGGACAGGTCTCGTGTTGATATTGCTGAATAGTATTTTAATGTATCTACTAAAATAATAATTTAATAACTTTTTAAATTATTTAATAATATTAAGTAATTGTTGCTAAATTTTATATATAATTTTTTCTCAGTGTTAACCACCATGATAGCTTCTTAGGATATACAAATTATTGCCCTAAACATAACTTAAATTACGGTGCTTTAAAAAATATGGAGACTTTTATAGTTCAAAAGATATTCATTCAGTAATTAACAAATAGAAATATGCCCTTAAATAAAGCTTTGCCACGCAGTCAGTTTCGGTAAAAGAATGACCCATATGCAAAATATGTAAAATGTATCAAAATTTTCAAAAATTCTTATTTGAGTTTAGATTATTGTAAAGAATAGATAGATGGCAAATGTAGACTGTTAAATAGAAGTTGATACGATAAAAAATCGCGAAAGTTGAACATATTTCATATAAGCTTTTAATGGTCCAAAAACCGCGAAATTTTCATTTGAGTATTTAAAAAAGCGCAGGCGTTAGATCCAATTTCCAAAATTCTCATTTGGATTTTCGCTTAGATTATCCCGCCCCGGGCGCCAAATTTTTAGGGGCGGCAAATTCTTTCAAAATAAGTACTACATCTTAAAAAAATATCTTTGATACATTTTTTCACATTAATATTAAGGCAATCACTAGAAATTTCGTACGAACTTTGGCAACCTGTGTTTTTGGATGGAAGTTGACGTACAATGCGAAGTACGTTCAAGTGGCCCATGCGACACCAAGCCAAAGCTTGTTACGCGCGAACCCCAGGCAAAATAGCAGAACACTCCTGGC